>CM053513.1:35626251-36178131 GCA_028627145.1 Eidolon dupreanum
CCTCTAAGTTATTCTTTTTTATCACAAAAATTGTCAGTGTTAGCAGATGAATGACATTGTCTTCCTGCTTTCTACTACAGAAGTTTGAGAATCCGAAAACATCTTTTCTTTTGACAATACCGTTCTGTCTTTTGGTCCAAGCTGGCCATGTTCTCACCAATATTATTCTCTTAAAGAGTTTATGGATTTTTTATAAATCGTATCATAGTTTACTCCATTAGATAGAAATCCACACTTATAGATCTCCTTGAAATAAGACTTTCTGTATCATGGTCTTTCTAAAAGAGAGTTATAGAGCAATGTACCTTAGAATCTTAGATGCCTCATTTTTCAGCAGAATCTCAGTGATACTAAAAGGAATTTATATTGGATCAGAGTACTACTTTAAGTCTTTCTGAACTCTCAACAAAGGGTTATACAGTTATTCACTGTGTTCATGTATAGATCATGTTTTATGACAGTACACTGATACTATTTTTCTTAGATTTCTTAACTTTAGTACTGTTTCTATCTGGAGATGCTGAGATTATTTTCAAATGCAACAAGTACTTGTTCATTTGTATTTACTAGCTCCTCCTTAGTTTATCTTTTTTCCTCTCGAATATAATTGGCAGTGAAAACACAGAGAAGCACCTTTGTCTTTTTCCTGAAATCTCCTAGCTAGCACATCAGTTTATTATTTATATTTTCTGTTTCCTCATTACCCCAGCCAACTGTTGTGAAACCTTCTACCACTACACAAGTCCTCTCTAGTCTCCAGCTTCCAATAACATCTAAACTCATTTTACTTTAAGCTATCAACAGCCAACTCAAATGCCATCGGGCTTTTTACCTTTTGTTCTTCCAGTTTCTGCCTGCCCCACAATCCCAGATACACATGACTAAGTTTGAGGTTTCCTTACATAAACACTTCTAGAAAAAAATTACATATATATTAATTATATATATATAAATTATAATACACAAATTATAATTTACATATAAATTATATATGTATAAATTATACATTTTAATAATTATAATTTATATATAAAATATATGTATTTCTCATCTATTGCTACTCTATTAACTATAATGTTTATTTTTCTATATTTTTATGCTTTGATATCTGAGGCCTTGCTGTCTCAGTAAAGACTGCTTCTCCCAAATGCTAGCCAATTCCAAGAGATAGTAAACAACTCACCAGTGAGTGTGCCTTTGAAATGTGAATTAAGCAATCTAGAGCCCACACTCCTGAACAGAGCCCTCATTCAACTGCTCTAATCACCTCGGGGCCAGGTAGGTATCAGACAACTAAGGATGACACCTCTGCCCCAGAGCGTATTGATTTTTTCTACAAGCAATCTTAAGCCTACTTACTGCGCCCACTCCTTCTTGAATAACAACTATAAAGTCTCTTGCCTACAAGAGACTTTTTTCTCTTGCTCCCTCTGCCTCCTGACAGACCCAGTGCTTCACTGTATGACCTCCTGTGACATAGAGTATCCCTCCTTTTGGGAACTGTGCATATAACAATCTTTTCAACGGCAGTCCTCTCCTGACCTTTTGGTATTGACATACTAAACAGTAATAAAACTTACGTTTAAAAAGATAGTTATATAACAAATAATACCAAGATAATAGCTTAAAACGACACGTTAACTTAATTACCGAGTTTGGCAGGGCTCACTAGTTTAGCTCATAAATTAATACAGGCAGCATGGTTCTAGAAGAGTATATGGAGCCAGAGTAGTGAGGAAGACATTTCTGAGAAATAGTACTCACATGGATCACAATTTGAGAAAAAAGCTAAACTAAATTACATTCTTTAAATCTTCCTATCCTGATAAGGCAAAAGATACGTACTTTTTTTGAGAATTCTACATTTATTAATTGTTTGCTTTTGATAACAAATGCTAGAAATATTTATTCAATTTATAACATTAGCTCATAAGTTTAGCTTATAAATTAGTAGATAATAAAAAATACAAGGAATCTTTTTGTTTTTATTCTTTTACTCAAGTCTGAAAAGATTGCAATACAACATGTAAATGTTGAACTCTTATTATGAGTGAAGAAAAGACACCTAAAAAGTCTTGAAATAATTATAAGAATTCTTATTTAAGACTACACACAATTTCTTTAATATGAAATTGATTGTCGTTGACATGTTACTGGGATTTCCTAATGTTGTATGGAGGGTTGAATTGTTATTTTGAAGTATATACTGAAGGGGGAACATGGCTTTTTAAACAATAGAAATAATTTCTTTAATTTGTAGAAAAATAATGTAGGCAGGACACGAGATACTGAACTTTCACCTGTGGAGAGTAAAGTGAAACAGAACAGTTGGTATACTACCAGGCACATTCAAAAATTTAGCTTAACTTGAGCTTCATAGAAGATAACGAGTGCAAATCATTATAACTGTGCAAGAAAATTAACTTACCCTGCCAACAAGAGAACTTTTTTTTTTTTTTTTTTTTTTTTTTTTTTTTTTATGCAGGATCAGCATTGCTTTGGACAATTCATGGCAGAGAAATGGATAAATCAGCTTGTATTCAGACACTGCTCTGAACCAAATATTTACATTTTTATTTCAGGTGTGGTCCAATGCAACTAATATACATATTTTTAAAAATCTCATTTCTAGGTACTTGGAGAATAATAGAATATTCTAGAATGACACTTACTCTATATTTTGAAATACAAAAATAAAAGATTATTGTTAATAATTTAAAATTTTTCTCTCACTTTTTTTTTCTTGAAACCCATCTCTTTCTTGGCTTTCTTGAAATTGTACTTTCCTCTTATTTGGCTCTATGGTAGTGATGGCCTGTTCTCACTCCACTGCTCTCTTAGCTCACTTATTTTCAAATCTTCAAATGGAGAATATTTTTGTTTTCATGTTGACATGAATGAGAAAGAGAGCATTCAGGGAGGTACAAATAAGCCATATGTAATCAGATACTGCCTTTGAAGCAACATGCAGAGAAAATTCAATGATATTAAATTTAGCAAAAGACACAAAAATCCAACTAGCTTACTAAATCTCATGATTATGCTAAACTACTCTTCAGACCCCAAATTAACATCAATCTGGAACTTAAATCACTTTATATTACAGACCCATAGAATAATGGTCAGAATAAAGAAAAAACTATTTCCTAAATTATTTATAAGGAGTTTACAAAAAGCATGGATATAAAACTGAGGATATTCAACTCAAATGTAATCATGTTACCAACCTACAGCTGCAAGAATTGGAAAGAAACCAAAATCTTACACAAGAGACTAGATGGCTTGAAAATGAGTGCCATGGAAGATATTCTACTGGAATAAAACCAATTTACTCCAACAGATAATCTAAGGAAATAACCATTGAGAATGATGCCTCTACCAAAACTAGCAACAAGCACAAACTTATTTAAGCCAACTATTCCAGATGTCCACCCACGGGCACAGAGCCGCAAAATCAGATGGTATGACCTGAGTGCCAAAGAAAAACCTTAAAAAACACCATAACAGAAAAAAAGGGCAGTTGATCTTAATGTCATACAACAGATGGCAATAGAATGCAGAAACAATTATTTTTACTCCTTGTGCCAAGGTTGGAGAGGAAAGGAGTCAATAAACATTCTAACTTGAGGTAAGAAAGTATATTGTGTCAAACCTAGAATATTCTGAAGTCTTTTTCAAAGCTAAGTAAAACACTGAGAAGTAAATCTTTATTTAAAACCCATCAAACATTTTAATTATGCAAAATTATATACACCAAGGTCACATTTCTTTGCCTACAACCAATGCATATGCTGGGTTTGAAGCTGCTCAGAAAATTATTTCTTAAATGTAACAAGTAACACAATGAGAGAAAAAAATGTATAGAATTTGTTCTAGTCATAAAACAGATGATGGAATTTTTGATTTAATACTTTACTTCTTTACTTCATAATATTCACAATTTATTTAGTACTCATTGTATGCAGAGCTGAGAATAAAAATTTATATTTTTTCTTATTGTTCATTGCATATGGGCAATGCCATAACACAGGTGCAGATGGTGCAAGACTATAGTGGATTGGTTTCACACCATCTTTATGTCACTTGGTAATATGGATTGACAGGAACATATAATTTATTCTTAATGACTCAGATATGAAGTGTCCATGGAATCATTTAATAATGCCCACTAACTGGCACTCAGGGTACTACTTTCCTCTTATCTATTGGCATGTATTGAAAGAAAACAAATTAATGATGATAGTACTCAAACTACCATGTGAATAGAAAAATAGGTGTATAGTACAACTAGACAAACACATAATGTATACCGAAACAAAAGAGCAAAGACTCTTGATTTATCTGTTTGTTTATGTGCCATTGTTTTCCAGTGTGTTTTCTAATTAGCATGCCATAATAACAGACACAGTGCAGAAAATGCTTCTTAAGTGTCACACACTTTGCACATATTATCTTTTTGCTCATAACTATTTCTTTCTAGAAGAGTGTACTGATGCTTATTGAGGTTGCATAAAATGACCAGAGCAACTTAACCAATACGTCACATGACAGATATCTAAAATTATCCATATGTTTTATTAATCTAAGGAAAACTCAGGGAAAAGTAAGAAACCCTCTATGTACCCAATTCTGAAATAATGAATAAAATCTGTTGTGCTCATTTAATCTGCAGCAGCACGTTGTTAGAAATCGTTAGAGACATCAGTGGAGATCATTAAAAATTCCCTCCAAATATTTTACTAGGTATCAGTATCAATGATTCGTTAGGATATCCATGGTTTTGAAATTGAGTTTTGTCCTTGATGACTTAAATAGGCCAGGTAGTTGATTCAAATGGACTGAATTTCTAAACTGAAAGGCAATCAATATTTATATTATCCATATATTAAGCAAAAAAAATTAATAGTGATGCCCCAGAAATTACAGAATATAGGAACACCGTATGTATAAATAAATGGCTTATGAGAGATTTCATGCTATAATATTTTGCTTTTTAAATATGTCTGTTTATTTTCTTTTTAACAACTTAAGTAGCTTTGCTGGTTTGCAGGTTAAAATGCCTTATATTACCAGACAGGAAATATTAATATGCGGATGGGCTGGTATCTTACAATAGGAAGTGGCGATATGTACATCAAGCCTAAATAATACTATGCAAGGCATTTTTATTATTATTCTTAACTAATAATGCACAAATAATAATGTAATACGTATTCACATACAATATGTATTACACATTCCATAGATATTAGCTTTATTTTATGGATACAATAATTAATAATGACCATGAATTAATCTACTCATTCATCAAATGTTATTGAAGATTTACATTCTGAATACCATGGTTTCAGAAAGCCTATCTAGAAAGATATTTATGACATAAATGAAGTTACCGCAAATAATTTAAGGATCTAGATATTTTATAGAAACTTTATTGACTATCTTTTGAGATTTAAGATATCATGCTTTTACTATATACCCCATATTTTGTATAATGCCTTGAACATTATGTTCTCAATGTGTCTGATAATTCATTCAAACATTTAATTGGTTATCTACTATAGTGCTATGCTGAGGATCAATATCCAGCTTGCACGGATCTTTATGATTTACTAACAATAAGATGGTGTTGATATTGATACCAGGTATTCTCTAAAATATAACTTGTTCAAAGAATTCAATGCCAATAATTCTGTTATGGCAATGACCAGAATATATCAGAAAATAAGGAATAAAAATTTTTGAATGCTAAGGAAGAAGAGAATATGATAAATTGGTTTCTTCCCACTGGGTGCTATTTTATTATGTGCCATAACTTGTAAAAGATTCAGTTTAGAATAGGCAATATAAGGTTAAAAGACTATGATCTCCCTGTTGATATCTCAGACCAGTAACTGAGGCTTGCTTCATTTTGTACCATCTGTAGACTCCATGTGGTCCTAGAACATAGAAAGCAAAATTGGACCCTTAAGCATGAATTAATCAATGCTCCTCCAAGGTCTGTCATAATTTACTGTGGGCACAAATGTTATGGAGGAAAACTGGTATTAAAACTACTCTTTCAAATAAAATACAAAGCCAACATTATAAAGAGCAATACTTTAAAAAGCATTTCTGCAATTTTCAGCATATCTAATCTCTAAATTATTGAAATACTTTTTCTGATGTGTTGATTTTGTATTTTCATAAGGTAATAAATATTTCTTTTTGTTGCCTTCCCTGCGCCACCTCTGTTTCCCTCAAATTTGGATGCCATTCAATGTAATTAAGATTGTTTGTTTTATTAGTTTTCTTCCTAATTACTAATACCAAAATCAGTGATATAACAAAGGAAAATAGGAAAAGGTGACTGGGAAGTTTGATGTTTAATCCCTTCTTTGGAAAGTAGCTCATCTACACCTTTATTGTTTCTTATAAGAATAATCAATTTTCTGCTAAAACCGAGCACTTGTAACTCTTCATGTACCCAGAATGGAATATCTCATTACTGCAGAATTTACTTGGGAATTTGTGAGAAACAACTGCTCCCACTTGAGCTATTCATAGATGACTACAATTATTAGTCAGCTTATTGGACTTCAGAAGTTGCAGTAATGAAAGAACATTCTCTATCAGCTTGGAAAGTAAAAATATCATAGAGATTGTCTTGTCCCCCCTCTTTTTAGTTCCTTGGGAGTTCTTCATCAAATACCTATTCCTACCTGAAGCATTCCTCCCATTGAACAGTCACCTGGATAACTGTACTTCACTCTTAAACATGTGAAGGGAAAACAACCAAATATAACACACAGTCATTAAAAGAAACATTTCGGATTTTTGGTTGCATATCCACCATAACACTTCTAAAGACTTTGAATCTCGAGTTAAACTACATTAAGGAAGCATGGTTTTCCTTTATTGTTACTGGAGGAGGGGGAAGGGAAGGAGAGAGAGAAAATGTGTGTGTGTGTGTGTGTGTGTGTGTGTGTGTGTGTGTTGCCAAGACACTAAGTATGATAAATTCCAGTAGATAGACTGAAAGGCAAAAGATGCAACATCTTTATCCTCTAAGTCTTCGGTGGATGACCAGAAAGGAAGAATTTCTCTCTTCTGCAACAAAGAGGCATAAGTAACAACAGGCGAGATGAGGGGAACGTACACAAGCCGCCTCCTTACATACTGAATTTCTTTCCAATAAGGTCTTAGTGATTTTTTTTTTAGTCCAGGTGCAAGCTATTACCCTGTTTGTGACAACAAAGCATGTGATTTTAGCCTGAATATTTACAAACGAGTACAGGTGGCATTACAAAATAGGCTTTGGAATAGATATTAGAAAGCAGAAAAACAACAGGCTGTCAAAGAGATTTACTCCAAAATTGTTTTACTTACAATTACCATCTATTGTTATTCAAAGACCAAACTATCTGCCTGAAACCATTATTATTATTGTCAACATTATTCTCACTTATTATTATTTATTTTACCACTGCAAAAGTGCTCACGAAAGCCACTATCAATTGTTTTCATTATATTTACAGATCAAAACAGAGTTGCAATGTAATAAAATTTGAAATTTAGGCAAACTTTAATGATTAGCCCTTTTTTCAAGTTTATTAATTGTGACTAGAGCTTCATTTCTCCCAAAATTATTTGGGAATATCAACATAAAAAAGAATTTAAAAATCAGAAAAAATGATTTGAAAACAAAGATGAATTATTGACCCAAATCCCTATATATCTCTTTTTACCTCTTAGTCTTCATCCATTAAACCACATGATAAATGTCACATTAAACAAACTGTCTGGCACTGTCCTTGGCATACAGTTGTTGTACTACACTTTAGTTCTTTGAATTTATGTAATTTTGCTCCTGAAAGAATATTATTCACATTTATCCAACTTCAGTTCTTCCAAACAATCCAATTCATTTTCTTAATAAAAATTAAGAAAGGTGACTGAAAAAAAAAAAAAAAAAAGACAAAGGATATGTCTTTTTGCTTTATAGCATTGAATAAAAATTACCTAGGGTCAAATATATACTGTCCAACTTTGACCTACAAATTTCCTTAAATCTCTTTTGTGTATTTTATAAAATAGTTGTAATTTTTTGAAGTTACAGTTACTAATGGAAATAGTTTAGGTTAAACATGTGCTAGAATATTTTGTTCTTGAGTATCTAAATCAAGATTATACTACTAAGGATTGCCATATCTTAGTTTATAAAGCTATTTATAAAATAAATAACAATGTAAGTTAGTTCTGGATGTAAAAACTTAAATTATTTCTAATTTCTAGATAAGAGATGTGTTTTTGATGATACACCATTATTCCAAGACCACCACACATTTCTTTTCAAGATACCTTACCTTAAATAATATTTCATTTGAGCAACTTTTAGAAAAGTTATGTTTTTCTTCAAACATAAAAAACTGACACCCCAGAACTCTTGTTTGTAAAATATTAAATAAAAATAATGCTTAGGCCTTGTAGCAAAACTTATTAAACATAAATTTCCGAATGCTATTATATCAAGTAATTGCTTTGTCTGGGTTTGACTAAATAAAAAATAAATAAACAAAATTTTAAAGATTGAAATTGAATGTAATCTACCGTTTAATTTTAAAATGTGCTAGAAGGGCTATTCAATTTTTCACTATTTCTGAATTCTCCTTTTTTATGAAAAGCACTTTTCAGATTCTTAACTTTTCTTCAACTAGCATGAAAATGAACTTCAAAACACAAAGCCATTCAAAAATTTCAAGATCTTCTGAATAATTTGAAATTTTAATATTTTTTACATGTCTTTCCTAAGATATTAAAATATAAACATAAAACATATGAGTCACAACAGCCATATAAATTGAAGCCAAATCAGAAAGTAAGGGGTCTTAGTAAACTTGACTAACTAGAAATATATTTTTTTTATGATGCCACCTTTACTTACATACATGGAACATGTGTGACATTATAAATTATTCATCCCAAAAGAATTAGATGACTGACATTGCATTAAAAGCTAAAATCAGAGACTATTTTATATATTTTTAAAGTATAGAAAAATTCTAATTTATCAAACTGTAATTAGTTTATCTATCGATGAATAAATTTTATCTATATTTTCTATAAAGACAAAGGCCATGACATCCACTTAGATTTGTTCTGTTTCTTAATTACATAAATGCATTTATAGACAAAATGCCACATCTTTTATCATCCCCAATCCCCTTCCACCATCATTTTAAAGATATTTTAAGAGAGTATAACATCAGTAAAATTTCAACAGAGAATACCATCAGTTGAAAATATCCAAATAAAAGCCAGTAGGAGAGTTACATTAACAACAGCAACAACAGCAACAAAAAGACATACAACATAGCAAGTCCACTCCTGGGTATTTATCCAAAAAAATTAAAACACTAATTTGAAAAGACATACGCACCTTTATGTTCACTGTGGCATTATTGACAATAGTCAAGATATGGAAACAACCTAGGAGTCTATTGATTGATAAATGGATACATGAGACAATACACACACAAGTATACACACACACACACACACACACACACACACACACAATGGCATATGACTCAGTAATAAAAAAGGATGAATCTTGCCCTTTGTGACAATATAGAAGGACTTAAACAGTATTATGCTATATGAAATAAGTCAGACAGAGAAAGAAAATATAATTTCACTTATATGTATAATCTAAAATTAATAAAGCAAATGAATAAGTTAGAAACAAACTAATAGATATAGAGAACAATATGATGGTTGCCAGAGGAGGAGGAGTGGGAGTGGGAGAGATAGGTGAAAAAGGTGAAGGGGAATAAGAGGCACAAAGTTCCAGTTATAAAACAAATAAGCCATGGGATATAATGTACAGCACAGGGAATATAGTTAATGATATCATAACTTTGTATGGTGAAAAATGATTACTAAACTTATGGTGATTATATAATAAGGTAAATAAATGTCGAATTACTATGTTGTACATCAAAAACTAATATTTTGTTTACTGATCAAATTTTAATAAACTTTTAAAAAATTATATTAACCCAAGCACATCTCACAAGGGAATTAATTTTACTAGCTAAATATTTATGGTAATATTACAAAGATAATTTAATAAATATATGAATTATGAGAAATACTAATTATAATAAAACAAAATCAACTACTCATTTATGATTTTATATTGCTTGTCTAGAATAAGTCTTCTCATAAAAACTATGCCTTTCAAATATTTAGAAAATTCAAATACTTCTCAGTTGCAAATTTTATATCTTCTGCTGTAAACTACTATTGTAACAATACTGATGAATTTAAAACAGTTTCCATTAAAATTACTGGCTAATAGAATTAATGTGAGCTTATTTAATGCATTACAGTTCATCTTTCAGTTTTTTGCCTTTTTATTTCAAATTTTATTTTTTGAAAACATATTTTTTCTAATTAGCAGAATTTAGAGATGGAATTAAACAGATTTTAAAAGAACTATAGTACAGAATTTTCAATTTGTCATTGAATAAAGTAAATAAGCAACAGTAATATGCTTATATCATTAAAAAAACAGTTGGCATATAATTTTAATGCTATTTTTTTAATCAATGAATAAAAGTAGGAGAGTACATAAAAATATATTTCTTGATCTCATAAACTAGAAATATAAAACAATGTTGTTTTTTTCAGAATTGTTAAATAGCACATCCTGTGTTCTCACTTAGTTTTGAATAGCGCATTTTGTCCTTGTTATATAAGGAAAACCCCTCTCGAGGTGAGAAAATAGTGACAAATTCTGGAGGAAAACCATGCTTTGACATTATTAAACTTAAGCCAAAGAAAAAACTAAGCTAAAATACCTATTTCCTAAATTCTAAATTCATATTCTTATTTATAAAAAGTAAAAACATTTTAATGATAACTTGTAAAATGTAACTACAAAAGTAGATTATCTAATGATTTACATATACATCATCTTCTCAATGAGTAGATTAACTATCAGCTAGCTTTTGCTACAAAACAAATCTTCCAGAAACTTAGTGGCTTAAAGTAACAATCTTTACTTCATATTTCTGTGGTTCTGCTAGGGCTGGACATAGCTAGGGAGTTCTTTTGATTTTAGTTGGGCTCATTCATGTGTCTTCAGGCAATGAGGTGGCTGTGCTTGTGAGGGTTGTCTGGGTGTTGTGTTTGGAGACAGGGTAGGCTGGGCCATGTCAGTCTCATCATCCTGAAGGATTTTGCTCAGCTTTGTTCCTCTAGTAGCTGGACAGGTTTCCCAGAGAGGCTCTCATGTGTAAGAATTTTGAGACCATACTGCACCTTGCAATTGCTTCTGTCACATTGTCTTATCCAAGGCAAGTTAAAATGCCAACTCATATTCAAAGAGCGGAGAATAGACTCCAACACATGATAGGAAGAGCTACAAAGTCATGTTAGAAGGAGTATGAATACAATTACAGAAAATTTTGTGGCCATTTCTTTTGCAAGCTACTATGGTAGATTACATATATTAACCATCCCATAAAGACTTGTTGATTGAATTAATGAGTACATGAACAAGTGAATGTTTGAATGATGAAGAAGAAAAGTAATTATCCTCAGTAAGGTAACATCTTCATTCACTGGGCACGTTATATATGTCATAGATGTCAATAATATTTTGTAACCATTATTTATTCAGAGAGGCTGTGTTGACTAAATTGAATATTTGTTTTTTCTAATCTTTTATATTTATATTTCTAGGTGTTAATTTTCTCAATTGTTAATATAATTCAATTATTACTAAAGGATATTGTTCACTAATTTTGAATAAAACTTTCACACTTCTGTTTTATAGTAGTTGACCTCATTAAACCGATTCTGGCCTTTAAATAGTTCTTTTTTTTTTTAGTCTTATTTTATCAAACTAAAAATTTAAACCTTATAATAGAATTAGAACTGTTGTTTATGTATATAAACAAGACTAAGTGTTATCAAATGTAGGAAGTCTTACATTAAATAACCTTACTTTCAGGAAATTTTTCACTGTCTTTTCAACATCTATTCTTCCTACCACAAAATAAGAATTATTTGAATAGGTCTTTTTAATTCAAATTGCATTTTCATTTCTGCTCATGTAGTTTTACAAAATGAAGAACACTGTAATAATGAGCTTTTAAAAGCACAACTCGAAATCAACCCAAATTAAACATCTGCTCACATGCAACACATCTCAAAGAAAAGGCACAATCTGTGAGGGCAGAAACAATGCAAAGATAATTCAATATGTAAGTAATTTTCATATGAACTTTGGAAATTTTGCTATATATGACAATGTGGACCTCAAAAGTATGATGGCAAATATTTGTTCAAATGCAAATGTAAAATGCATTATTTTAGAATTCATGCAGAATATGAACTTAATTTTTATTAGCATTCTACATTGGTAGGTTAAATAAGGTTTAATATTATATAGCATCTGCAGTTAGCATAGCATTACAAAAAGATCAGTGCTAAGTTACCATTTGAATACAGACAAGGTACAGGGTTTTATGGTCCCTTAGTTTGTTTTACTGTGTGACACTGTTAAAATTTCCACAGGGCATACACAGCAGTACACAGTGCTTGATCAGATAAAGGGTACTGCTCCTTTGTGGAAGTTAGCTCATTTTCTTTTTAGCAGTTGTAATGTGTATGGTGCCAAGCCACTCATTTCGTCTTCATTGCTTTAAAGAGAAAAGCTCATCTAAGTTAACAAATAAATTAATAATGTAACTACATCTACTAAATTCTTCTGCTTTTCACCTACAAAGAAATTTAGTTTTTGTGGTAAAAAAAAATATTTTAATTGTTTCATTTCATCATAATGGTGACTCTAGGACATAGGAGATGAAAGGAAAACAAAATTTGAGAATTAAGAAGAATTTTAAAATTCTCCAAGAATGAATCCACTTGAATTTAACACAAATTAGGAGTAACAAAACTACTTACAGAAACATTTAAGAGAAACTGTATATGTAGTCTATTAATATGACTCAGAATTTCTTTCTAGCTATACATATGCAATAGTGTGTGTGTATGTGTGTGTGTGTGTGTGTGTGTGTGTGTGTGTGTGTGTGTGTGATACTACCTATACATTCAGATCAGTATTTATATAGAGCCTCTGCTCATTGCGTTGTTGCTCTACTATGGTTACAGACCTAAGACTTCATTATTAAAAATGGAACTCTTCCCTCTAATTAAAGCTATAATATATTTCACTTAAAATATACATGCAAATAAATATCTTTCTAATTGACAAACCTACTGGGGAAGTTTATGAGTTTACATAAGTGAAGAAAAATGGTTTTACCATTAATTGGAACTACCTGAAAATACCTACATAGGAAAGTCAACCTGTGAGGAATCATTTTACATGTGATTGTTATTTTTTCAAAGAAGTTGGAAAAGAAGACATTTAATAGTCTTTTTCATATGAGAATTCTTATACTCAGATATGAGACTTCTCAAAGCACCCAAAATTGAGAAAAGTATCCAAATTTCCTCTCTCTTTGTCATCTAAACTCTTCACTCAGCCTCACTTCAACAATTTGAAACATCGCTTATCAATAGTATCTATGTTCTGCTTTTGGCCAAGGCTCAACATTACTTAACACAAAATACCAATTTAACATCTCTTTAACAACAAAAAAAGTATATTTAAGGCACATGTATTATCTTCATTTCTATAAATTATAAAAATCTATATTTTATTATATTCCCCCAGCTTTTTTTAGGTATAACTGACAAATAAAATATAACTTATATTGTGAATATTTATTTTCTCAAACAAAAATTATTTTTCTAAAACATTTTTGGAAACACAAGATCTTCAATATTGAAATTAACTATAGAGATTATCTCCTTGAGTCTCCCATTTGTTCTAGGATTCCCTTATATATGATCCTCAATTTCTACTTTTAAAAATCATCTGAGAACATGAGTCCATCATTTCATTAGGAAGACTATGATACTTTGTTTTCAAGGTCTTGATTTGAGTTCATCTTACTCCCTTTAAGCCTAACCACCATTAATAGTTCTGCACAATTAAACTAGTTCTTGATTCCCTTTCCACATGAACTTATGTCCAAACATTTAGTAGCAATTGTATTAACAAAAACAACAATAATTAAAATTTATTGAGCACTATATTCCAGGAAAGGTTCTATGTGCTTTGCACATATCTTTTAATGCTAACAACAATTCTACAAAGCAGATCCAGTTATTAACGCTGTTTTACCAATGTGGGGAAATGGGGAAAGGATATTGTAATTTCCCAAAGGTTAGGCAATTTACCCAATGGTACTGGATCAAACCCAACAAGCCTGTTCCACAGCCAGTAAAGCTATTTTGCTATAGTAATACAGCTCACATATAATCTTTAAGTTTTTCTTTCTCAAACAAGTGCATTTTATTCAACCACTTTTCATATATCAATAATTGGAGTACATTACAGGGAAAAAAATACTTGTAATTATATTTAATGTTAACTAGACTTATCGTAGTGATTATTTCACAATATATACAAATATCGAATCTTTATGTTATACACCTGAAACTAATATAAAGTTATATGTTAATTATATCTCAATAAAAATATTGGATAGTCTTCACTATACTTTGTATTTTCCCATATAAACTGCAACTTTTCAAAATTGAATACAATAACAATAGGTCAGATATGGTGTATTTGAAGTGCAAATCCTTGAGGATTGATTTTCTCACTTCAGGTAAGGATCAAGCTAGCACTAATGTAGTTTAAACTGGTATAAGCTTGGGTTGCCAATACTAATCATATTGTTGCTGTAATTGAGCCAAAGAACAATGGAAAAACTCAAAACTCATTCACACAAACTTTTGCCAATCAGATCTCCCTAAATCTTTATTTCATAGATATATTATTAGACCTATTAAAGAATGCTGTGCTTTATGTACAACAAATTTTATTCCATTCGATTTAACTTGTCAAAAGCCTTTTGAACTTTGCTTTTATCCTGCATATTAACTATCTTTTTAGCATTGTATAGTTTATCTTATTATTATTATCATCAATTTCTGTTCATTAATATTTCATTCTTGAAATAAAACAATGTTTTTGGTCCAATGGACAGCCTAAGGTTACCCAAATATCTTATATTTTATTCTCACAAAAGCAGCCAGGGAAAACTTATTAAAACAGTTTTGAAAACTCATTACCTCTTAAACATTCATTTGCCACTAAAGTGGCAAAGGGATTGTTTACTTGATTAGGACTCACTTCCTTTCTGACTTATTTACCTATTCTCTTCCAATTCATTAGATTCCTAGACAAAAAAAAACAAACTTCTCCTAGCAAGGAATAAATGTAGTTTCACCTAAAAGTAGGAAACTCTATTCTCAAATGTGCTCTGATAGAAACCAGCTTTAAAGAGAATAAAGTCACTGCATTTGGAGAAATTTTTCTTGCTTTGTTGTTGAAAACTTTCTGCACAACTCCCATTGCCATAGTCATTTTCCTTTAAGTCACATGGAACTTCATTTATTGATATGGCCCCCTTTAGTATTATTTTAAAATGAGTATGAGAAACTAAAAAACGTAATGAAAAAACAATTTAAACAAATCAGTAACTTTAATCAAATCAGCATTCTATTTTCAAAGTCTTTCCACAGTACTTTGAGAAAACACATTCATCTTGTTTCAGTGCTAATTCTCGGTATTCAACAATTAGAGAAAGAAAGATGTCAAATACACTACCAGCAAATACAGAATGAGAAAGGAGAACCAGATTTTTATTTGATGTGAACCAGGCACATAGTAATTTTTCACCTGATATAGAGGTCTGAAAAATAAGTGAAAATCAAAGTTCTAAATTAATGTATACCAAGAGCAATCTATTTTTGGTAGAAACTAACCTTGTGTAAACCCTTTAATAATATAATTAAGAATTCACAACAGTTCTGTATGCAATTCACAGTTTCAAATGTCTACAGCTCTGATTCTGACCTTTCAAAACCCCATTAAGCTATGTAAATACAGTACAAAGAAATGTGTACTATGCATAAACAGTATTCTAAAGTCAACTAGACAAGGACACATTGCCTCGCTCTTGTTGATAATACTTATAAGGGCACTGTTGAGGCATTAATACATTCTTCCTATTGATTTGTATATGACAGATCTACCATGAGACTCAGGTTGTGACCTTTCTGTTCAATATGTGGTTCAAGGGTGACCCTTACTTATATTATTCTGACAGACAGATTGTGATGGTGAATTTCATGTGTCAACTTGACTAGGCTAAAAGATGCCCCGATAACTGGTAAAACACGATTTCTGGAAAAGTTTAGGATTTGATTTAGTAGACTGAGCAAAGAGATCTGCTCTCACAAACACAGGTGGGCATCACCCAATCCATTCAGGGACAAATACAGCACAAGATAAAGAAAGGGTGAATTTTCTCTCTCTCTTCTTAAGCTGAAATGTCTATATATTCCTGCCTTTGAACATTGGAGCTCCTTGTTTCTGAGTGTTCAGAATCTAGGACCTACATCAGTTGTCACCTGGTTCTCAGACCTTCAGACTCAAACTAAGTTACACTGCTAGCTTTTCTGGTTCTCCCGTTCTTTCAAAGCAGATTGTGGGAATTCTGGCTTCCATAACTGATTTATATAATAAACCTCTTCTTATATATATTTATATACATCCTCTGGGTTCTGTTTCTCTGGAGAACTCAGACTAATGCACAGATATTACAAACATATTTAGCAGTTCAATAAAAATAATATCAGTGACTTTAAAAAAAAAGAAAATAAAAATAAAGACCCAGGACTTCACATTATATTTCATGAAGTTCTGGTAGGACCATGTTTGATCAAACATATATATCCTTCCAGAATACACACACACACACACACACACACACACACACACACACACATATCTTAATTACACAGTTAATATTCATTGTAGAAAATTTAAAAATATAAATCACCCATCATTGAAATTTCGTCCATTATTGAAAATTTCCATTAACATTTGGTATTTACCTTGCGAAGTGTTATTTTGTATTTAGCGTTTGTATTCCTTCCTATATGTCCACAATCATATAAACACATATGTAGACAAAACCAAATTGACCACTATGTTTAAAAAAATTTTTTGATTAACAATATACTGGGAACATATTTTTATGTCAAGAAATATACTTCTAAAATATAATTTTGATGAATAATCGACATTCCATTTTGTGTGTAACTCAAACAAAATTCCTTCCTGCCCCTGCCTTAAGGCTTACCATGTTATGTGATGAATTCAAAAGAATCACAAGTAGAATTTGTTAAGGACTTGGAAGGGAAAGTAAATAATATACATTTATCCAACTATATTAGTTGTCTATCTCTAAGTAATGTATTATTATATATGTAACAACTTAAAACAACACTAATTTCTTCTTTCATGGTTTCTGTGTATCAGGGCTATGAGTTAGATGAGTCCTCTGCTCAGGGTATCGAAAGCTGAAATCAGATTGTCAGACAAGCTGCAATTTCTCATCTGGAAGTTTAACTCAGAAAGAATCTGCTTCCAAGCTCACTGGGGTTTGGACAGAATTTATCTCATTGCAGGTGTAGAACTGAGGTCCTTGTTTTCTTGTTGACTATTCTATCGGTTACTCCGAGGTCCTAGAGGCCACACGTCATTCCTTGACACATGGCCCTCATGGGCAGTTCAAAACCTGGTAGTTTGTGTTCTCAAGAACAGGAGGAATTAATTTCTCTGACTTCTTTGTCTACAATTTACCAGAAAAAACTACCTGCTTTTTAAAAACTTACTGGATTAGGTCACACCTAATCTGGAAAGTCTTCTTTTTGTTGCAGAATATGACATAATTATAAAAGTTATATCTTATTGTACTCAGTTTCTAAATACATTTATGGTGAAGATATTATATAAGTATAAGGGTACCAGGAATAATCTTAGAATTCTGCCTACTACAGTATTTGCCCAATTACTTGCAAATAAGATCGTATACATATATAATAAATAGGTTCATATATATAATATAATTATAACTAAAACAAAAAAATATTCACCAACATTTTGATATGGGATTATATTCTTTTTCTTAATAAATTAAGCACTTATCAAATTTTGAATATTTTAGGTTTTTTTAAAGATTTTTATTAAAATATAGCTAACATACAATATTGTATTAGTTTCAGGTGTACACCATAGTTATTCAACATTTATATACCTAAAGAAGTTACTACCATGATAAGTCTAACAACCCTCTGACACCGTACAATGCTATCAACATATTATTGACTATATTCCTTATGCTATATACCAAAACCCCATGGCTTATTTGTTTTATACATGGAAATTTAAACCAGTTATTCCCCTTCACATTTTTCCTCTTTTTTTGTTTTTTTTTCAGTTACAGTGACATTTAATAATATTTTATGTTATTTTCAGATGTATGGCATAATGATTAGACATTTATATAATTTATGAAATGATCCCACATACAAGTTTTGAATATTTTAAAATAGCCTGCAATTAAAATTATAATTTGTATTTCCCTTTAATCCACTGGATTTTTTATTTGTCTTTTTTCCAAATTAACTTACAAATATGTATATTATAAAACATGACTTATACAATCTTGATTTTTTGTAATTTATAGGAACATTCATTCTGACCTAAGTAGAAAAAAGCTTCATAAATATCACATAATTATTTGGAGGGGAAATGGAACTTAGGTTTTACAATTAAAGAAATTGAGTTAAACTATAAATGAGTACTTTTTAATTTAATTATATAACACATTTATTGCACATAGTATAGGATTATGACCACTGTTATAGATTAAATATCTCTTCTATTGAGCCGAGTACCTTCAAGAGCCTTCATTTTATTTACTTTCCCTTATTCTCTTTTTCTTACTTCTGTTTTACTCAGTCCTCTGTACTCCGTGACAGCAGTTGAATGATTTTTTTGGGTGTATAATTTCTATTTTATCCATTTATGGTTTCATCATTTGTAAAAACCCTCTTTCTTCTTTTTGGTTTCTCTTGGCAGTACACTCTCCACCGAGGAAACCACCACTGTTTGACTCAGCTACAAATATTTGAACTTAGACAATATCAAATAAGTAATTGGTTGATTTTTTTTCAAGAGAACCATCTCCATAGCTATAGATTACATAAAAAATTCTCTAAAGGAAAAGACAATATTTATTTTGTATAGTTTTTTTTTTCAGAGATCCATCTAGATATATTAATGCTAACAGAACTGTCAGTTTATTTCAACAATCCAAGAATTCTGAAAATGACAATGAAGTCTGAAAAAATTTTAAATTCTTACAACATAGAATTTAATGAGAACAAGTGCGACTGCACACTCTGTAGTACACACTAGTGAATTCTTGGTAATTTTTGATACTGAAGTCTAGTGTATTATAACTCTATAGATAAAGTGGGACTTCGAAATGCTATGGCTTTTGAATCATCCGCATATTATAGAACTATTAATAAATTTTGAATAAAATACAAAACATAAAATTGTGTTACTATTTGTATTGCAAAAATAAAACCTTGAAAATTTTACAGAGTTTAAAGTGTAAACTCAAGTATATTTTCCAACAAATTAAAGATGAGGCAAGAGACATATTTTACCTGTGATTTTAAGGTTAAATATCTTTATGCTAAGTATCTAGAAACAGACTTTGAGAATCCATGGTTAATCATTTATAAGGAAATTCTCTTCAGGAAACCATTAAAGCTATAGGGGAAAAAGGAGAAAGAAGAGTAGGTAAGCCATTTAAGCCCATGTTCCATATTGGTATCTTCAGCCTGACCCCACAGAGTTATTCTGGAGTATAAATTGTGCTTTAGAGTTGTCCTGAGCTCAGACAAAGAAATTCGAGATTGTTGTTCTGGCAACCCATCAGTCATTAGTGAAGGAGTATCATTCCAAGAGGCAAAGAGGCCTTCAAATTGCAAAGGCAGTACTTCTTAAATTCCTCAAGGTATTGAAAGCAAAAGCAAACAAAAAGTAGCCCTCTACACACTCAACCAGGAGCAAAAGGAATGCTGGAAGATCTGAGTAAAGCATGTAAAATTATTCTTATTTGCATTCTGTGGTGTAAATTTAGACAATTATAACATTTTATATGACTAAAATTAGGCAGATAGAATATGAAAAATATTGCTGAAGAATAAATAACTTTCCAGTAGCTATTTGTCATAGTTGAAATGCATATGTATATAGAGAGTTTTGTCCTCTTCTCTCTCTCTCTCTCTCTCTCTCTCTCTCTCTCTGTCTCTCTCTCTGTCTCTTTAAACAATTAACATAGCCTGTACATCTATTAGATAATACAAAAGGAAAGATATAATCGGAGTGTGATTAGGCTGTCTGAGAAACAAAATCAGTAAGCTCTCATGAAAAAACTACTAAATCATGTACTAAATTATGTAATCATTCACTGTGGTCTAGAGTTAAAACATTTCAGTGGTAATTTTCATTTCTGAAACCAAAGTTGCCAATTGAGGCATAGCAAGATAACAGCAAAAGCACTAGACTCAATATTGTCCAGAACATTATGAGTTTGACTTGCTTGTTTATGTCTGTTTTAAAATTAGTGTGATTCATGTTATTCGGTAACAACAAGGTCCTTAGATCAGGCTGCTCACAGGCACCTTCCTAGTAATTTATCTTATACTCTCAGCTCTACATGAATCAAATGAACATAAGCAAATTCTGGCTCATTTTGACTTCCAAAGCAATTGTGAAAAGAATGTGAAGACATATTTAGAGTTATGAAGGCATATTTGCAATCAGAAGGAATATACTGAGCGTAGGAATGGCAATTTACTTTAGTTACATGGAAAGTTCTATCTAATTAAGTGATTTAAAAAATATATTTTTTTATAAGGGATTTATTTTTTCCTTTATTTCCTCTTTCCTCTCAGTTCCTCAATCTCTCTATTCTGTCATCCTGGCCATTCTGTATTCTTTGTCTTAGAGAATAGCCATAATTGCAGATAGCAGAGAATAAGTGTGTTTGTCCCTCTTTTGTTTCCAAAGTTTAGGTTTTAAGAAACCAGAAAGGACACTTGACTGAAAAAAGAAAAATGATCACACTGAAAATATCATGAATGAAATATTGAACAAATGAAAAAAGAATAGGTGCTCAATTGCTTTTAAACATAAAATTTAATTAATAATAGTACAATATATAATTAGGAAGTCCAGGAATCTAATATCATTTTTGTTAGTTTGAGTTCTGAAGTTCCTAGCCATAATTTTAGATATAAATGACTCATAGGTTTCTATTTGCTAAAATGACTACACTGTTTCAAACTGCTATATTTCTACACACACACACACACACACACACACACACACACACACACATATGTGTATACTTTGTACCCAACGGTTGGAGAATACATAATATTCTCAAGCCCATGTGAAATATGATCATAAATTAGCTATCAATATATTCTCAACAAATTTCAAAGAAATGTAAAATATGATCATAAATTGGCTATAAATATAGTCTCAACAAATTTCAAAAACTTGCCATATTCTATAACCATTATGAAGTAGGGTTAGTGTGACGATTAAGTTTATATGTCAATTTGATGAGGCCACAGGGGTACCCAGGCATTTGGTCAAACATTATTCTGGGAGTGTCTGAGAGGATATTTCTGGAAAAGATTAACATTTGAATGGTAGACTCAGTAAAGCAGAGGGTGTGCTTTGTCCAATAGAACAAAAGCCTAAATAGAACAAAAAGCCTGACCTACTACTGCCTGACTGCCTCCAAGTTGGAATATCAACTTCTAATTCAATTAAAACATGGGCTCTCCTGAGTCTCCTGCTCGCTAACTCACCCTGCAGATCTTGGAATGTCAGTTTTCAAAATCACATGAACTATATATACATCTAATTAGTCCTGTTTATGTGGAGAACCCTAATACAATTAGATATAAATAACAACAAAACATAATTTTTAAAAATCCTCATACATTTACAAAATAAGAAATACATGACAAAATAATCCTGGAGTCAAAGAAGAAATCATAGTGGAAACTAAAATACTTAGAATGAATAATACAAACACTAACAGATATCAAAACTTATGAAGCAACTGTGAGAAATTCCCCACTTCTCTTGGCCATCAAAATTCATCATGGCACAAAAGCAGCAACTTTGGTTTCCATTTAAATGACCACATTTGTAGCACTTCAAAATATCTTTTCAATTATTGAATATGTGTTTCTAACTTCCATTATTTGCTTTAGAAATATTATTAAATGGAATATTAATTTTTAATTGCACTCTAATGCTACCTCTTATTTCCTGTGTTGCAGTATCTATGCCAATAGATTGTAAATTGTCACCTTATGTATTTGTTTCTCACTAGAATATGAGCTTGATTAGCTTGAAGTTAGGACTGCGAATTATTCAATTTCTTTATCATAGTGCCCAGCACATAGTAGGAACTATAAATAAACTAAATTTGTTATAACTATTTTGAAATTCTTAAAATATTAGCCAGGCTTCTTAGGAGAGTTGGGGAAGCAGACTTGTGGGATAGAATCAAATCAATATTAATATACAGCTTTACATGGTTATATTCCAAAAGAAAAAGAAAATAAATGAAACAAGTATTCAAGTTAAGATATTAGAGAAAGAACAGAATAAATGATAAGAAATAGAAAGGGGAAGATAATAAAGAACAGAAATAAAAAATCCAGAAGCAAAGATAAAGTCAAAAATTTGATACTGGAATTAACAGTCAATATGATAGACAAAATTCAGGAAGATCTGATGAAGAAAATAAGAGAGAAGCAACCAATAAATGTTATAAACAAACAAAAAAACAAACAAAAAAGGATAGAGATATAGATGCAACAGAGAATATAAAGATAATAAAACAGAATTAAGTACTTTATGCCAATAGAAGCAAACTAAATTCCCATCAACAGACGATTGGATAAAGAAATTATGGTCCACATATACAATGGAATATTATTCAGCCAAAAAAAATGAAATCTTACCATTTGCAATGACATGGATGAACCTAGAGGTTATTACGCTGAGCAAAATAAGTCAGGGAAAGATTAATAACATGATTTCACTTATATGTGGCATCTAAGGAACAAAAAGAAAAAACTGATTGAAAACAGACTCACAAATATAGAGGACACTGGTGATGGCCAGAGGAGAGAAGAGTTGAGAGGCTAGGAAAAAGGAGTGAAGTGTTAAAGAAGTACAAATTAGTTGATAGGTCATGGGGATGGGGAACATAGCATAGGGAATGTAGACAACAATAATGTAATGGCTAGGTATAAAACCAGAGGGGTGATAATAATCAAGGGATTGTTTCATAAATTATATAAATGCCTAACCGATGTACTGTATACTTGAAACTAACAATAAAATAAAATACTAAAAATAATAAAGTAAAATGAATAAAAATAAAATTAAAAAAAGAGCTTTATGCCAATTCATTTGAGTACTTACAATTAGTAGATTCTTATAAAATTAGATAAATCTTGACATAATACTATACAGTCTCCTAACAATTATAGAAACAAGCAATAGTTAAACATACACACACACACACACACACACACATACACACACACACACAGATACCCTGTAAGATCATATAGTTTAGGGAGAAAATTTTGTCAAACTTTAAAGTAATATATTTTTCCATCATTATTAAATATCTTTAAGAAAGTAAAATATGAGCATTCTCATTTCATGAAAGCAAAATTAGACAAGTATAATGAAGAAAGAAAAATTACAGACCAATTTGATTTAAAAGACATTCAGAAATGGACTTCTTTAAATTGATAAAGATTTGTTACCAAAAAATAATAGCAAATATTCTTAATGGAGAAACATTAAAATCTTTTACTTTGACATCACATAAAAAATAAAGATGCCCATTGATTTATTGATTCATTCATTCACCTACTGAAAACATGTTGATTGAACTTTTACTAGGCACTCTTCTAGGCATTCATGATATATAAGGAAATAAAATAAAAACTTCTGATTTCAAGGAACTTATTTTCTAGTAAAGGGTAATAGAAAACAAACAATAAATATAATTAATGCAAACTACATTGACTATTGGAAGCTGAGATATGGTAAACATTTATAAATATTAAATAAATATGATAAATGTTAAATCTGAAATAAAATATTAAAAATAAAGAAAAAAGTAGAGCAGACTAAATTAACTTAGGAATACAAGAGGGTAGAGATAGAGGAGTGTTACAAGTTGTAGCATTAAACTGGTAGTCATGTTAAGCCTCACTGAGAAGAAGATAATTGGCAATCATAAGAAAAGTATGAAGGAGATCAAACAGATATCTGGAGGAAAAGAATTCCTGGCAATAAAATTGCTGTTAGGCAGTAATAAGCATTTATGTTTGAGAAATAGCGGAGGCCAGTGTTGCCAAGTGGTTTGGGTTTCCCTGAAATTCATCCAATCGTCAAGAGTTTGGATATGTATAATTTATTTGAGGGGTGATACTGAGGAAGGAAGGAAGAAAAGTAAGGCAGAGAAAAACGAATGGCTAATAAAAAGTAAGTACAAGGAAGCTCAGAATTCCCTAGGAAGAGGAAGGGAAGCAGGAGTATTTATCCACTGATTCTTATCCCTCACAGGCTAAGGGATGTCCTTGGAGCATCACATCTCCAGCATTTCTGGGCTGCCTTGCAGTGAGCTCAACAAGTTGCTCTGCTGTCAAATGTCCTTGGGCAAAGAAACAAGAGACACAAATATTTTAAGTGGGGTTGTGCTAGTGGATATTTGAGGTGTCCATCACCATAATTAGTAAGCTTGGAGGAAATTCTATGTGATGGAGAATCAATAGTGTTTGCTGCAAAGTGGCAAGAACAAGGGGAGTGAAAAAAAGCTTGGTAAAGGGAGTTAAGAGAAGAGATCTTATAGAGCACTGTACATCATGTAAAGAGTTTGCTTTTATTCTATAGCAAAGTTGGAACTATTAGAGGGTTGTAAAACTATCTGGCTGTGCTACTGAGCGTAGACTGTGGGTGATAGAGTAGAAGCAAGATTAGGGGCAATAAACCGTTATGAAGCTATTTAAGAATTCCTCACAGGAAATCAAGACGGCTTAACCAGGCTGGTACTGGGTAATTGATGAGACAAGATCAGATTCTACTTAATGTAAATTACTTTCCTATTTCAAATTCTACTAAATGTTTTTAACACTTATGAAGAAAAATAAATAAAGACAGAATGATTGGAAAGTAAGTAAAATTGTCATCTTATGTGATCATTTGACTTTCTACATGGAAAATTCAAAATACTCTGGAATCTAATTCTTAGAAATGACCGTAGAGCTTGGTAAGGTAGATAGCTAGGAGATTGATATTTTATTTTTTTATGGCTTTTACTATCTTTATTTTTAAAATCTTGTTCTTTCTTAAATTATGAAGAAATTATCATTATAAGATAAAGAATAATTTGCCATAAACCTGAAAATTAATACTGTGTGAAATTTAAACTCAGTCCTTGGTATATAATTATAATACTTCATATTGGACAAAAGTAAATGTTCACTAAAATAAAGTTGTTATCAAATAATATTTTACTAATAATTATGCATATGCATATGACAACTGCAAATTACCTCTATCTTCTTTTTTTATATATTTCTTTTTTTCTTTTACGGTGACATTGGTTAACGAAATTCAGTAAGTTTCAGGAGTACAATTTAACAGTAAGGCATATATATATATTGCATTGTGTGTTCATCTCCCATAGTTAGATTTCTTTCTATTACCACATATTTGACCACCTTTACCCCATCTACCTCCCACCCTCTCCTCTAGTAACGAGTAGTCTATTGTCCATGTCCATGAGTCTGTTTGTTTGTCCTGTTTGTTTGTTGCTTTTAGGTTTATATGCCACATATAAGTGATATTATGTAGTTTTCAGCTTTTTCTGTCTGGCTTATTTCGCTTAGCATGATTATCTCAGGGTCCATCCATGTTGCTGTAATTTGCAATCCTTCATCACTTCTTATGGCTGAGTAATATTCCATTGTATATATGTACCACCACTTTTATCCAGTCATCTATCGTAGGACGCTTCAATTGCTTTCATGTCCTGGTCACCATTAAGAATGCTGCTATGACCATCGGAGTACAAACATCTTTTCGGATATGAGTTTTCAAATCTTTGGAGTAAGTACCCAGTAGAGAGGTTGCTGAATCATATGGTAGATCAATTCTAAGTTTTTTGAGGAATCTCCATACTGTTTTCCATCATGGCTATACCAATTTGCAGTTCCACCAGTAGTGTATGAGGGTTCCTTTTATTCTGCATCCTCTCCAACATTTATTATTACTTGTCCTGTTGATAACAGCCATTCTAACAGGTATGAGGTGGTTTCACATTGTGTTTTTCATTTGTATTTCTCTAATAGCTAGCAATGATGAGCACTTTATATATATATTTGTTGGCCATTTGTATGTAGTCTAGAGAGAAGTGTCTGTTCAGGTCCTCTGCCGATTTTTTGATTAAATTGTTTGTTGTTGGTGGTGTTGTTATTGAGTTGTATGAGTTCTTCGTATATTTTGGATATTAGGCTCTTATTAGAGGCATTGCTTCCAAATATATTTTCTCATTAAGATGGTCGACTCTTTATCTTGTTGACAGTTTCTTTTGCTGTACAGAAGCTTTTTATTTTGATGTCTCACTTATTTATTTTTGCCTTTACTGCCCTTGCCTTTGAGGTAAAATTCATAAAATTCTCTTTAAGGCCAAGGTCCCTGAGTTTAGTTCTTGTGTTTTCTTCTATGCAATTTATTGTTCCAGGCCCTATATTCAGGTCTTTAATCCATTCTGAGTTAATTTTGGTGTGTGGTGATAGACAACAGTCTCATTTCATTCTTTTGCAGGTGGCTTTCCAGTTTTCCTGGCACCATTTATAGAAGAGGTTTTCCTTTCTCCACTGTGTGTTTTTGGCTTTTTTGTCAAAAATTATTTACTCATATAAACATGAGTTTACTTCTGGACTCCCAATTCTGTTCCACTGGTCTATGTGTCTGTTTTTCTGCCAATAACATGCCATTTTGATTACTGTCACTTTGCAGTATAATTTGAAGTCAGGCAGAGTGATGCCTCCAGCCTCGTTCTTTTTTCACAGGATGTCTTTAGCGATTTGGGGTCTTTTGTGCATCTATACAAATCTGATGATTTTTTGTTCTATTTCTTTAAAAAATGCCAATGGGATTTTGATGGGGATTGCATTAAATCTGTGTAATACTTTAGGTAATAAAGTCATTTTAACTATGTTGATTCTTCCAGTCTAAGAATACAGATATCTTTCCATTTCTTTGTATCTTAAATTTCTTTTAATAGGCTCTTATAATTTAATATATTATATAGGTCCTTCACATGTTTCATTAGATTTATTCCCAGATATTTTATTCTTTTTGTTGCAATTGCAAAAGATATGATTTTTTCCACTTCTTTTTCTGACACTTTGTTATTAGAGTATAGGAACACTATGGATTTTTGAACGTTGATTTTGTATCCAGAGACCTTACCGTATTTGCTTATTGTTTCTAGTAGTGTTCTTTTGGAGTCTTTAGGGTTTTCTATGTAGAGAATCATTTCATCTGAAAATAGTGACAGTTCGACTTCTTCATTTCCTATTTGGATGCCTTTTATATCTTTCTCTTGCCTGACTGACCACGCTAGGACCTCTAATGTTATATTGAATAATAGTGGAGATAGTGGACAGCCTTGTCTTGATTCTGATCTTAGAGGGAAGGTTTTAGTTTTACACCATTAAGTATAATGTTGGCTGAAGTTTTGTCATATATGGCCTTTACTATGTTATGTTACTTTCCTTCTATACCGATTTTGTTAAATATTTTGATCATAAATGGATACTGTATCTTGTCAAAGGCATTTTCTGCATCTATTGATATGATCATATGATTCTTATTTTTAAATTTGTTCATGTGGTGTATCACATTAATCACTTTGCATACGTTGAACCATCCCTTGCCCCTGAGATGAAGCCCACTTGATTGTGGTGTATAATCTTTTTAATATGTTGCTGTATTCAGATCACTAGTATCTGATTTAGGATTTTTGCATCTGTGATCATGAGAGATATGGTCTGTAGTTTTCTTTTTTGTGTTTTCTTTGCCAGGTTTTTGTTTCAGGGTAACATGACCTCATAAAATGAATTGGGAAGTACTGCCTGCTCTTCGATTTTTTTGGAAGAGTTTGAGGAGAATAGGTATTAAATCTTCTTTGAATGTTTGGTAGAATTCACTGATGAAGACATCTGGTCCTGTACTTTTACTTTTTGGTAGGTTTTTGATGACTTTTCAATTCCCATACTGCTAATTAGTCTATTTATATTTTCCAGTTCTTCATTCAGTTTAGGAAGATTGTATTTTTTCTAAGTACTTGTCCATTTCCTCTAGGTTATTAAATTTGGTGTTATATAATTTTTCATAGTATTCTTGTATGATCCTTTGTATTTCTATAGTGTCTGTCATAATTTCCCTTCATTCATATCTGATTTTGTTTATTTGTATCCTTTCTCTTTTTTCTTTAGTGAGTCTAGCGAGAAGTTTGTCAATTTTATTGACCTCAAAGAACCAACTCTTTGTTGCATTTATTCTTTCTATTGTTTTTGTTCTGTTTTGTTTTCAATTTCATTTAATTCTGCTTTAATTTTGATTATTTCTTTCCTACTGCTGACTTTAGGCTTCATATGTTCTTCCTTTTCTAGTTTTCTAAGATGAAGCATTAGGTTTGTTTATTTGGGCTCATTCTTGCTTTTTGAGATAGGCCTGTAATATGAACTTTCATCTTATGACTGCTTTTTCCATGTCCCCAGGTTTGATATGTTGTACTATTATTATCATTTGTTTCTATGTATCTCTTGATCTCTCTTTTTATTTCCTCTCTGATCCAGTCTTTCTTCAGTGGCATGTTGTTTAATCTCTATGTATCTGTGGTTCTTCTCACTTTCTTTTTACAGTTGATCTCCAACTTCAAAGCATTATAATCAGAGAGTATGGTTGGTATGATTTCAATCCTCTTATATTTGTTGAGGCTATCTCTGTGTCCCAGTATATGGTCAATCCTTGAAAATGTTCCATGTGCACTAGAGAAGAATGGACAGGCAGTTGTTTTGTTATGAAAGACTCTATAAATGTCGATTATGTCCTGTGTCATTTAAGAATGTTATTTCCTTATTGATTTTCTGTTTGGATGATCTGTCCATATCCGACAGTGGGGTATTTAGGTCCACTACTACAAGAGTGTTTTGGTTTGTTTATTCCTTTAATTCTGTTAGTAATTGCTTTATATATTTTGGGGATCCCTAATTGGGAGCATAGATATTACTAAGTGTTATGTTTTTTTGGTGTATGATTCCCTTTATCATTATGAAGTGTCCCTCAGTATCTTTCTTTACCTTTTTTATTTTGAAGTCTATTTTGTTTGATATTAGAGCCACTATTCCACTTTTCTCTGAATGTCTTTTACTTGAAGTATCATATTCCACCCTTTCACTTTGAGTCTATATTTCTCTTTGGAACTGAGATGTGTCTCTTGCAGGCAGCATATGGCTAGGTTTTGTTTTTTGATCTTATCTGCAGCTTTGTGCCTTTTCATTGGTGAATTCATTTTATTTACATTTAGGGTGATTATTAAAATATGAGGTTTTCTTATAGCCATTTTATCTTTTACTTTCTGGTAGCTCAGTGTGTCCCTTTCTCTCTTGTCCTTGTGTGTCTGTTGTTTATTATTATTATTATTATTATTTTGGTGAGTTTTATGGATTTTCCCTCTGGTCTTTCTTGTTTTATGTTATATACTTCAGTTCTGAATCTTTGGCATGTGATTACCATTATGAATATGTATAGGATAGTTTTATATATATATATATATATATATATATATATATATATATATACACACACACATATATATGTACATGTACATATATATGTACATATATATATAGTCGTACGTTTACTTCCATGTGTGCCTTATCTCCATTCCCCTTTGCGAATTTGTATCTTTGAATCCTCATCTTTTCTGTTATTGTCTCAATTTGTTCCTATGTGTGCTGAACGTTCATTACTATCTTACTATAGCAAATCTCTTCTTATCATTTAAGCTTTTAATGTCCTGTTCTTAGTAAAGATTGCAATCCTCTGCTTCTATCTGCCTGCTAGTTGCCTTATTCATACTTATGTATTTTTTTTATCATTTTGTTTGAGGTGATCTGACCCCTTTCAGTATTTCCTGTAATACAGGCTTTGTAGTGGAGAATTTCTTCAGTTTTTGTATGTCTGGAAAGATCTTTATTTCTCCTTCATATCTAAAGGAGAGCTTAGCTGGATACATTATTCTTGGCTGGTAGTTCCTTTCACTTAACAGTTTGAATATTTGATTCCACTTCTTTCTGGCTTGTATGGTTTGTGCTGAGAAATCTGATGATAACCTAATGGGTTTTTATTTATAGATTACCATCTTCTTTTCCTTGGTTGCCCTGAGAATTCTTTTTTTGTCATTGATTTTTTTTAATAATTTTAATACAGTGTGTCATGGAGAAGGCATTTTTGGGTTGAGATAATTGGATGTTCTGTTGACGTCTTGAATTCCAAGCTCCAGCTCATTTTTGTGGTAGTTCTTATGTGCAGATGCCATGCTCAGACATGCTCATGTGCAGGTTGGGTATTTTTTGTTGAATTTTTGTTGTTCAGCTTATTATTGTTTCAAGGGGAGAGATCTGGGGAACATCTCTCATTCTGCTATGTTTCTGACTGAGATTTATAGTTTAAAAATTAATTGCATTTCTAGATTTCAGCAACATAAAGAACATATAATTATTTTAAGTTACACCCTTGTGTGTTAGCTACTGATGAGGTATCTAGGAATATATCCAATAGAAGATATATGTAAGACATGCATAAAAATGTTATAATATATTTTGATAGACATTAAAGATATAAATAGAAAGATATTTTATGTTCATGGGCAGGAACGTACAGTTAAGATAAAATACGTAAATTTACACCAAATAAATCTACAAAGTCAGTTCAATCAAATTTTAATAAGAATTTGAAATGCGGATCTTAAATTTTTTGTGGAATATACAGGAGCAAGGACAATTGGAACAAAAGTGAAAGAATAAAATAATGGTACTTCTCTTCCCAGATATCAAAGCCCACTACAAGGCTACAGTGTTTGGATATGTAGCATTTGTACAAAGAGATAAAAACTAAGCAATGAAACAGGTTAGAGAGCCTGGAACTGTGTATGGCAAATATAGTATACCAGATTGGGAAAACAAGGTGAGGGTGGGAGGAGGGAAGAGACATCAACAAATGTTGTCAGCACAACTGAGTCCATTTCAGAAAATGAGTCCATTTCAGAAAAAAAAAAAAAATTCTACCTTACACATCAATTTGAGTTGGAAATAAAGAATTAAGTGTGAAAAACAAAACAGGATCTTTATGGATAAAAGTATAAAATATTATCTTTATGATTTGGAGTGAAGGAATATTTTTTTTTAAATATGACTCTCACCCTGAAAAAAAGCTATAAATCTGGCTGCTTATATGAAATTCAGTTCATCAAAAATATGTTAATGGATGTGAAATAATAAGCCACAAAGTAGAAGATATTTGTAATACAAACAACTGACAAAGATTTAGTATCCAGAATAAAGAATGCTTACGTATCATAAGAACAAGACAAATATATCCCATTTTTTTTATCTACTTACTTGGCCAATTTTAAGAAATCTATATTGAGAAAGGATGTGGATCAATAGAAACACATACATTACTCGTGAAATGCAATGTGGCATTTTCTGGGAAAAAAATGAGGATTCACATACCCTACTGCCCAACAATTTGATTCCAAGATACATTCAAAGAAACTCATTTCCATGTATACTTAGACACATGTACAAAAAGAATTACAGAAATGGACAAAATATTGGATACAAAGTAAATATCACATGTGGCATATTACAGAGCAGTGAAAATAAATATACCATAGCTACCTTTGACAGCATAGATGAATCATTAAAGCCTAACTTTGGGCTTTAAAATAAGTTTTAGAAAACTAAAACCAAATGCAAGTATGACAAATATCTACAATTTTAAAAAAGCAAAACAAAATAGTACTTTTTTTACAATCTACTGATTAAGTATTCATTCCATCTAAAAATACCTTCATAGAAGTATTGAGGATAAAATACTTCATAGAAGTATTGTGCACCATGGCCTAGTAGAGTTGATACATAAAATTGACCACTACTGTAAATCTTGCCAATATTGTTTTGTACATATCACACTTACATGAAAGAAGCAAATAATAGAGAAACCATGTGAGAGATTAAGGTGAGAAAATGGGCTGTAGTTGAAAAGATAGTGGGAAGAGATGAAAGGGATGCTAAAGGTAGAAGAAGAACTTTAGTGAGATATTTTTCTCTCTTGGCTGCAAGATCAGATGTTATTGGGGAATATTGAATTTAACTCATAAATTTTATAAGTCTACTATTTTCAACCAGACATTTAAAACAAGTTTTGTGCAGAAATAACTTAAGCTCCCAGTGCCTTTGGTTCCCAGATGTAAAATGAGAATAATAACAGCTATTTGTCTACTATGACTGTTTTCATAATTAAATAAGGTATTATATGTAAAACCTTAAGAACAGTGCCTGGAATATAGTAAATGTAAAATGTTAACATTATCATTGGTGAGATCAGTATTTATATTTGTACTCATATTCATTCAATATTTTTTAGCATTATTTTTGTTATTAAATAGAGGTATAAAAATGTTATACTTTCTTCATGAATATTGGTTTAGTTCTGAGAATAAAAAGGAAGAGACAGAGCTACTTTTGAGTTCCTTCTCAATCTGGTAGAGTGCCTCTACATATAAAGCATCTATGTGCCCAAGAGGTGCAAAAGGACAAGTAGAAAGCCATACTAGCATATTTCATTCTTGTCTGTTGTGTGCAGTCATCTCATTTCTGTTCATTCTTGTATTCTTGGCTAAATAAATCAAGAAGTTATAGCTGGTATGTGGGTGGTCCCTTTCCATCATTCCAGATTCCACTAGATACATATCACATATGTAAAATATTATTTTTAAAGTAGTTGATGTATTTCTTCACTTTGTAAGGAAAAAAAAGTACTTTTTAAAGCCATAGCAGAATAACTAAAGTAAGTATCTCTGTATTACTTAAAATGCAGGTTTCACTAAGTGAAGATAATTTTTAAGATTTTAGTTGCAAATATGTATTTATATAAAACTTAGCAGATAAAGAACGCTCTTCTGTGATCTCTCCAGCTTTTGAAAAGAATATTGATCATTTACAATAAAATAATAATATCAAAAAGTATAATATATTTTGCAAAATCACAATTCTTCTAGAGAAATCATCAGCTTCAGAAGGAGTAACTCTTATCCATTGTAAGAATGGTTTGAAAACAGTTCTCTCTTCCTCTAAGACATTGATATAAAAATAGTAACTCTGCTGCATTATGAGTAATTCAGTCAAATTAGCTATATTACTAAATGTTGCTGCCTGCGTGATCCACTTTTGCTTTCAGAAATTGTTTTGAAACTCTCAGTGCCTCTTCAGTGGTCAACCTGATATTTTTTTTCCTACTATAACACTGGGAATAATTAAACTGTTAAGAAAAGATCCATAACGAAGCAACAAAACACAAAACAATTAAGGCAAATATTTTATGCTCATTTTATTTGCCTTCATTAGTATTTAAAGATCAGAAAAACATAAAAAAAAATAAAACATAAATACTAATTTCTTTTTGGGCCTGCTTGGAAAAATATTAACATTATTCTGAAATGTAAACCCAATAGAAATTAAAAAAAATAATCATTTTTATATTAATGTTTGATGTATTATTTATTTGCAGTTTTTAAAATCTTAAAAGTACATAATGCTAAATTAAGAAAATGGTAGGTTTTAACCCTTATTCTTAAATAATAAAACTTCCCTTAAGTAGTATTTAGAATTGAGATACTCTATTTTTTACATGTCTAATGGGATTTGCATTCCATATGCTAACCTGTTATTACCAGCCACAGATAAAAACCATATTAACTCACAATCCCTTGGAATTTTTAATAATTTAGAAGGGATTTAAGCTGAACTTTATCTTAGTTTCTCTCCAATCTTTTTCAGATTCTATAAATGTATGATATGTACAAAACAGGGATTTATTTTAAATAAGTCGAAGACCTATTTTTGAGAGGTTTCAAAAAATTTACATACAGGAATATATTACTTACAATGTTTCTCCAGTTTTTCATAAAAGAAAGGTCCACAATGGTTGCAGGCTTTAAGAGAAAGACCAACCTCCACCACCACCTTAACCCCCACCCCCCAAAAGAGAGAATTCTGCCAGCAGACTGCCCTCAGGCTAGAACTGCTGAAAAACATTTTATACTAGTCAAGTTTTTCAGTTACTCCTTTTTGGGTCATTATATGCATCTAAAATTAAAACATTGTGTTTCTTTTAAATTTTGTCTATTTCAATTTTTAATTTCTTAGAATGACCTCATTGAAGGGATTTTTATAAAAACAGTAAATAATACTTAATCTTTCTACTAAAACAGTTAACAGCAAAAAAACTTTTATCCTTTAAGGACACTTATGGGTCCTATTTATTACTACTAGCTCTATACTGACAACTAATACCTTCTAGTTCTTGTATTTTTTTCTCATCTTATGTCCTTATGTCTCTTAGAAAGGAAATCTTAAGTCTAGTCAGTTCTGGAACACAGAAAATCTACATGCAAACCTCAAACAACCATATTCATTGCAGTGGCTCCTTCTAATTAATCAGTGTAATGATTTTTTTATGTGTCAACTTGGCTATGCCACAATATCGACATATTTCATTCTAGATATTTCTGTGAAGTTACTTTTTGGATGGCATTAACATTTAAATCAGTAGACTCTGAGTAAGCAGAGTCCCCTTCATAATGTGGGGTAAGCCTTCTGCAATCAGTTGAGGGCTTTAAGAGAAAGAATGACCTCCAAGCCCCATCCCCACCCCCAAGAGAGGGAATTCTGCCAGGAGACTGCCTTCAGACTAGAACTGTAACTCATACTTTGGTTTCTGACCACCGTCCTGTCCTGCAGATTTGGAACTTGCCAGCCTTCACAATCCCTTGAGCCAATTCCTTAAAATCTCTCTCTTATACACAAACACCCAGATATATAGGATGCGTGTGTATATATCTGGTTTTCTGGAGAATACTGACAAATGCAATCTATGAAAGTGGGAAAACCAAACAATTTAAAAGAAAATTATTTTACTATCCTTAAATAGAATTATTTCAGTTGAAGCAGTTATTCGACTATAGTAAATTGTATAGTTCTTCATGTATAAAATAATCGTACTGATTTTGGCCATCAGTTTATAATTATTTGCAATTATTTTCAACATGTAAAATTGTATTTTCTTTTACCATGTGATCATGACATGGAAAACAGTATATTTCAAGCTCCTTATAATTAGAAAATATTGGAAATAACTAAAATATCCAACAATAGGTGAAATTAAAATTTACTCCTTCCATATGATAAAATATTACAAAAATTAAAATATTTATGAAATTTTTATATACAGAAAAATGTGAACACATTACATATAAAAGAGACATAGTAAAATGTACATGAAGTGCAACTTTAATCATATAAAATATATAGGAAATACATACATGAAATAAGACATAAAGAAAAATATGTCAAAATGTAAATAAAGATTATTTCTAGATAATAGAATTACATGTGATTATTATTTTATTTTTCTTTTATATTTTCTAGTTTTCTACAGTAAGCCTGTGTTGTCTTAATCATTAGGGAAAACAGTCAAAAGCTTTCAGCAAACAAGTAATATGATTTTCTTAATGAATTATCCAGTGACTTCACACGATACTGTCTTTCCATAGCATTCATTATATGCCTGTATATGATAATCTTTATCAATTTTGTTGTAATTATCTATTTATATATCTGTCTTCCCTTGATGTCTGTGAGCTTTATAGGAAAAGACATTGTGCCCAATTTGCCTGGGCATACCCTCAGCACATAGCAGAGTTCATAATGGTTTTTTATGATAGGTAATACATAATGTTGACAGATCTTTAATAATACTGACAATTAATAATTAGTAATTAAATCATGGCTGTCATTAACAACAGTACATATTTTTTTAGCCAAGAGTATCTTTCTTATTAGGGTCTGCAGTTTTACAAAAAAGTACATAAGAAAATTGATAGTGGTAGGAGTAATCCTTAAATGATTCTGTTCTCCCACCCCATATGATTACACACCATTAATACACAGCACTGGGACTAGGAATCTGATGAGATATAATGTCTGTGATAATGTTATATGACAAAAACAATTTTGCAGATTTAATTAAGGTTACTAATTAATTGACTTTTAGTTAAACCAAAGGGTGATTATTCTAGTAAGTGAACCAAATCTAATCGCATGAACTTTTAAAAGCAGAGAGTTTTCTTTAGCTGGTAGAAGAAGAGGAAATCAGAGCGATATAAAGCATGAGAAAGTTTGGACTTGCTGTTGCTGTTTTGAAGATGGAGGGGGCATATGAGAATGAATGCCGGTGGCTTCAAGGAGTAGAAAGTAGTTCCCGGATGACAGCCAGCAGGAAAACAAACACCTCAGACCCTACAATTCACAAAAAACTGGGTTCTGCCAATGAAATGAAGAAGCTTGAAGTGGATTTTTCCCCAGAGCATCTACATAAGAGCTCAAGTTAGCAGATGCTTTTATTTCAGCCTTGGGGGATTAAGCAAAGAACCTAGTGGAGCTTGACTAGGCTTCTAACTTATAGAACTATGAGCTAATAAATTTAGGTTGTTTTAAGTTGCTAAATTTGTAGCAATTTGTTCTAAAACAATAGAATTCTAATACAGTAATAAACTATCCTTATTTTAATGCAGAAATTCCCAATTATTTCGTTGTATGAGTAATATGTTGCTGTGGTTATAAGACCAAAATGAGTGCAGAACATCAAACAAACTTGGAAGATTCTTAAATTTTCTCACACTATACTCAGAATTATGTAGAAAAATTTAGCTCCTTATTCTCTAAAACTGGCCCAATCTTCCATCCAAGCCCATCCCACACAGAAGATAATTAATTCCTGCCAAATAATAGTATTTCAGTCTCTTCTAGTTTCTACATTTCTGGTTGTATATTTCAAAGCTCAAATCCCTCACAAAACTGTTTAAAGAGACTTTTTGGACTGCCCAGACTTTTTAGTAGATGTTCCATCTCTAAACTTGTGCCCCTTTACTCTTTTCTTCCTAAAGCAGTGTATTGAGTATATTGAGTAAGCTCACATTGCTCTTATGTCATCTGAGTGAGGAAGTGCTGGAATGCCCTATGCCCACTGGCTCCTCTGGGCTCTGAGGAGGTTTTTTATCTGTCTGCCTGCTGCTGTTCCTGCTGGAACCTCTTCTGTAATTCATAATCTGAGTTCAGCATGGCTTCACCAAGGACTAGTGGGGAGCTCTGACTCATAAGGCCTCACCTCAGCTCTTGCTAGTACTATGAATCTCTTTGAATCTTTTCTACATCTTCCACCCAGAGCCTGGAGTAGTCAACCCAATTCTAACTTCTAACCACTGTAGTGGGGTCATATCATCTCAAAAGTCCCCAAGGGAGCAGGGTTGTACAAGAATACTTCATTCTACTCACACTCATAGGTAATGCAAGCAACCTAGGAAAAGTAAAGATGAACCATATCTCATCTTCATCCTAACCATGCTGAGTTCTAAAGGTTAATTTTTCATGCCCATTTGAGAGGCAGTCTCCTTTCAGAGTTCCAGAGATGAATCTAGGTAAGTGCTCCTAGACTTGAGAATTTTTTGATCTTATATAACATGCCTCCTTCTACCAAACACATCTGAAAATGAGAGATTGGTGCCCAGATTCCTCCCTCCTTCACTCATTTGAATTTCTCTTCATTTACCTCTCAAAATTCCTTGAGACCAAAATAGACAGGCTATGAGTGATCTGTCTACTGCTTTTACATCTTATCTTTCTACGATTGATATCAAACCATAAAGACTATCCATAACAGCGAAAGGTGTGACCTCTCCACATTTACGGAAAATTTTTGAATCAATGCCATTGATGGCTGGGTATTGGTATGTTAAGAAAATTTATAAAATACCTACTCCAAGGTCTTATTTCAAACCTATTTTCTTGTGGAAATTATTTTTGGTTTTAAGAAATTAAACATTAATTCTATCTTAATCTTTGCATACTTGCTATAAAATTCCTAATCTCACCTATCCATCCTCTGAAAAGAACAGAAGCTTCAGTTTAGCTAGATAGAAGTCCTTATAAACAGAAGTCAAAAGAGAATATCATAATAATATAATAAAAATATCACCCTAAATATATGAAACATTATACAGTTGAGAAAAGAAGTGTCAACATTGATATGTTTTTTATTTACTCAACTTTTCTAGACATTAGCCAGTTTACAAATGTGTAGAAGTAAACTTTACCTGAATTTTGCTGTCTCACTAAAGGAAAAGCAAATGTTATTTTACTTAGTTACTATGCAAAATACTGTAATGTGACATTTAGTCTTCCTATTGCATTAAGGATTTTATGAATAGTAAAATTTAAAGGAAGTTTCCACAGGATGTTTTGTAATTAGTTCACTCTATATCACTGTAACATATAAATGGCCACCCTAGCACTCTTCTTTCTCTAATTTAAAGCACAGATAATACTTCCACATATCTGAAAGCCTTTAAAACATCTAAGACTACCATCGTGGGCATAAGCAGATATAATGTCATGTGAGGCAGTTACATGATACAATCTTGGATTGTAACTAAATCCAAGCTTCAGGTGAATTTAAATGCTTATAAACTAAAACATGTTGCTTTAGAAGACTTTTCTTATACATTTAGTGTTCATTAAGCTTTTTTATAGAGACTTGGCTAAAAATATAATCTAAGAAACAACCTTGTTTCTACATTTCCAAGGCTCTTAGTGTAAGAATAAAATAGAAGTAATGTATTAATTTATTTTTAATCTTTTTCTGTGATTTATTATGTAGGACACTGGACACTCTTTAGAGAGTCAGAATTCTGCACCACAGCATATTCAACAATGCCATTTATTCATTTAAGTCTATATTTCTAAAGTTGCAGTATTTCATTTACTAGGAAATTCTCACAGTCTTGGAGTTTGGTAAATGGAAATTCAACTGTGTAGTCTTTCAGTTGCAGAGAATTCCACTCTCTATGGAGAAATGTCAGTAACAACTTAAATTCCTCTTGTTGTGTGAATAGCTTTTATCAACAAAATGTTCCCAATAATCACATCTCATTTTAGAATGCTATCTTTGGTTTACACAGACAGAGAAGTTAAGTGAGAGAAAGAGCAAAGGGAATTGGGGGAAAAAAAATAATTGTGTGATAAATAGAGATCAGTGACTACTAGCTGTGTATGAAAATGAAAAGTGTGCAGATTAACCGATCTGATACCATTTCTATTAATTTCATTTATTAAAGCTATAGCAAACTGTTTACCCTGCTGGTTAGCTCTTTCAATAGTGACTCTGATCTCACTTCAGCACTTGCCCTCCAGGTTTACTCAGCCTTTAGCATGGATACCTTTCTTGTTCAGTTCTTCAAAGCACAGAAAAGAAGAAAGGAGGAAAAAAGCATGCAGTGGGAGATTACAATACCCTCTGCAGGGAATGCCTTCTGAGATTTGCTGCCTGTAAGAATATGTTGAGAAGAAGCTCAGTGTGCCATAATCCATTCTGAATGTGCCTGGAACCTTCTGTGCAAGTGAGCCAAAGGTACTCTGATGTCAACATGGAGCAGAAAGAGAATCCATATTTTGCACCTATAATTTCTTGTTGTTGGTGGCAAAGTCATGCTTTCTTAAAGATTTTTTAATTTTGCCAGATGAACAGAAATGGAGTAAAATATTTAGGCAATTACAATTTCGATATTTCAATCCTTGTAAAATAAGTTCCAGCCCCAAGAATGTGTGACTAGACTTTAGAATAGTGTTCCAGGTAATCTCAGTTCTAGAGATATTCCTAGAAAACTTGAGCAGTTAAATAGCTACCTTAAGGCAGAATCAATGGAACCATATTCTCATACTATTCAATCTGGTTGCACTAAGTTTAGTTCACCTGCACCCATTTAGAGAAAGTGTGTTTTATTACTGAAAGTCACTCTAAAAAGAGAAGAACAAAATAATTTTTAGACCAATGTATATATATGAGACAATTGTGATTAATTGGTAAATTGAAAATAGGATATTTATCCAACAGATTGAAACATTAAAAACTCTTTTTGTGTTACATGTAACTTCCCTGTGTTAATTTCTCTACTGTTCTTTCTATAACATCCTGTTTGAAACTTGTATAATCTCTCACATTAAGTATTTCAATAGCTTACTATTGAAATTCTTCCTCTCCTCTGTCCTATCTCTTCTTTTCCCACACCTCCACTCTGACATCATAGCTTTCTAAAATATAATCATGATCATATCGCTTCCTTATTGAACCTTTTATAGACTTTTGTTTCATAGTAGATAAAGTCCAAACAACTCACTATTAAAATATATTGCAATCTCTTTGAACTATCTTTTTAGGTTCATCTACGCCTTTGCTGTCACCTCCGTTTATAAATTTCACTCATAAAATGTTCACTGCTTACAATGTACCAAAGACTAGCTTCTTTCAGTTACTTCTTTTGCCTTGTAAAGGAGTTACCTTTTATTTCTTTTGCACATATCCTATATACCTAAAATGTCAGCTACATTCTCATATTCTTGATTGTTAGTCTTAGTACCAATATTTTCATATCCCTCCCTGACCACTTCATGTGGAACTAATTTATCCTACTACTACCCTTAGAAGATAATTCTTGGTTGGAGACCACTATGTCCATAGACTCTTACCTTCTTAAATCCAGGTAGTGGCTTGTCTTATTCAATTTTTTTAAAATAGGAATTACAGAAATTTTCAAAATGTCTATTGAATAAAAGTATAAAATAATCTATTAAATTAATATATGATATTATTTCCTATGGATCTATCCACTCCAAAATATCTCTATTAACTCATTAGTTCTAAGGCAATGTTATCCTTTATTAGTACCTAGATATAATTGCTGAGTATATTGCTGTGATTCCATGGAAATAAGTAAATTACAATCATACTAGCTGTGGAAAATGGACACCAGAGCTTTACTAAGATCTTATTATTTGATTACAAATTAATTAGGCTGAGCTGATACAACATAGTAATCCCAGGTAGCAGTATTTTTAGACTTAAAGTGGCAGTATTTTATGGCTTTGCCTGAATAACAGTTTTTACAAATCTTGAGGCATTATTAAGAACAACCATATGAAACAATTAGCCTATATTTTATGGTTTTACTTCCCATTCTTTACAAATATAAACCTGATCCCCTTGAGAATAACCTTTTACAATCTCTGGTAAATTGAAGAAACTTTACTTCTAGAATTGCACAAGTAACAATCTTCAGTTTACTTTCATTTCAAAACATGAAATCCATTCTATTTATAAACAACAAATACACAGTAGATAGCAATAATATTTTTGTTTATTAAATAAATGAAAAAGAATTATTTTCTCAAATTGCCTTCTAAATTATTCAAAGTATTTTAGATTTATAACTAAAGATAAAGTACACAATCTTTCTGCCACTTTCTCCCATCTAAAAAATGGATAACATTTGATAAACTTTAAATATATTTGAACATCTGAGAAGTGTTTAAGAGACTTTTAAAAGGAGCTTTAGAAAGCAATGTTATTGATTTTAAAAAATGGCAAATCTTGAAATGCTTACAGAATGATTAAGGATTTAAATTCTAGGATAGATAATCAATATTAAAACAATTAAACATGGATTTTTAAAAAATATTCTACAATCTTGTTTCAACCCAAAACTAAAATTAGTGACAGTGAAAAATAGCAAACAAAATTATGTTGCTATTTGTTATTTGATTTCATTGGCACATCTCAACCAATTTTGCAAACCAAACTTCCTTGTGTCACTTCTTAGTTAGAACATATTTAAATGATTATTCATTTCCAACTAATCCAAGGCTACTTGTAGAATCATTATATTTTAGTTTTATCCATCTTTGAATGCATTTCATTTTATAATTAAGGGAGAAAAAGTTAAACACAAGAAGTTTTAAAATAAATGTGTATATTACTAAGTTATTAAAATGAAAGAATTCTAAAATTATTATAAAGGATTTAAGAAGAAATTTATTATCAGGTCATCTTTATAAATTCTTTACAAAATTATATAAATGTAAGAAAGAGAGTTGAAGGTAGAAATCAAGATTTCCTTTCAAATCTTTTTTGAAATAACACAACAGGTTGGACAAAATCTAGTTTGAAATGATACTATAATTGCACCTAAACTACCAAAAAGTTATCATCACCATCAAGAAATATTTATTAAACACTTAAGAGTACATAAAGCTTCCCTTTTGATTTCACCCAATTCTTCAAAAGAAGAAATCTATTTTTAGGCTCATTTACCAAAATATTCTATCAATATAGCAAATGTGAGTAAATTAAATAATGAGCAATCAGTAAACAAAAAGTAAGATATAACTAAATTAAATCAAAGGCAGAACTATCTTTAAAACAATGATCAGTAGTAAATAAGTCTTGAGCTTAAAAAAATAGGTATTAGACATTTCAAAATGTGATTAAGCATCATCTGTACATTTGAGAGATTGGGTGTGTGGTGCACCTATGTTTAAGTATGAAATACACCTTTCATTTATTCTCTTATAAAGTAGACCAAATTAAATTACATTATAATGTGCATAAACAAGAGCATTTTTCTCTCCTAATAATTTTAGTAGTTCGAACAGGCCAACAAGAACTTTTAGAGAAACAACAAGTCAAGTGGCAGAATTGATTGACCTGGATATTATAGTTGAATACTTCCTACAGTACAATATATCCTTTAACCAGTTTCATGCAAATTGTGTAATTCTGCATTGTACATTAGAAATATTCTGATGTCTCTGGTACACTAATATTTCTTCATTATTTCCTTTATAATTGATTTAAAGAAAGACGTTTTTACCAACAATTTTTCAAGTTTATTTGGTGTTATAATTCAGTAAGCAACCTATTTTATATATGGATAAAATGAGAAACATAAATCACTTAACTGGATAAACTTAGTTAACTCATCCAAAACTTGGAATCAGAATTCTAGGATAAGGAAATAAAGAGAAACCATTACCCCCAAGGTCAACATAACAAATGAAATGTATAGGAAGCCATATACATAAAATGATATAATAATCATTGATATATTTTCAGAATAATTTAATCCATTTAATAAGAAATATTTTTTATGAGAGAGTGAGGGAGAGGAGGTAAGTAAAGATATTGAGCTCTTTATTGTTTTGGTATAAAGATAGAGGAAAAAAGTAAGAACCAGCTGAGACTACTTTAGAATTGTTTTAAGTCGTGTCTTTTAGGGCCTTATTATGATTAATGATTGTCTCTACTATGCTGTAATTATTTTCTGTATATTTATCTTTATGAATCACAAAAGAATATTTGGAAACATAACATTTTTCTATTTCATACATATGTCGTCATTGGAAGCATCTATCTGGTCCTTTCCTTCATTACGTTAAGTGTTAAAATTTTTTTTTTTTATTACATTTGCTTTCAGGGATACCTTCCTTTATACTCCTCTTCATCCTGCAGGCAAGACGACTTCGTGTTAACTCTGTTCCAGTCTGGGATTATCTTCACATTTACTTACATGGATTTTAAGGGTCTATAGTTCCACACTCATAGGATTTAGCCACTCTTGCTTTTAAACAGGTTCTTAAATTCTAGTTCTGACTTATTTCTGGTAAAATTTTTAATAATACTAAAGATGACTACTCATATAGATCCTATGTCTAAATTTTTCAGATAATTATATTTATATATTGTACCTTTAGATAATATAAAAACTTATGTGTTATGTTTTCATATAATAAAATTTTATATTTGTAAATATATTATCTACTTTGAAAATATATATTATATTTTATTATAATAATATAAAACAATACTCTGAGCTAAATGTTTTGACAAATATTCCTCTACATGATTAAAGGGGTGCTGTGAAATTTGTCATATTTCTATTTGTACACATTGGTATTTATTTTCCTTCATGTATGATCATAAATTTTTTGGAACAAACTATGAAGTTGACGTGTCTGAAGTTTTTAATCTCAAATTTTTTTAAATGTTAAAGTGCTAATAATGACAACAATGTCAGACAAAACAGTAAATTTTCAAATTCAAATTATCCATAACTGAAAAATAAATTACATAAACTTTGTTACCAGAATTTTCCTCTTTAATGTTAACATCTCAATATAAAGAATGTTACATTAATCTCAAATATAGAATTATAGAACATGGTCATATCTCATATGAAGTTCTGAGAATTATTTACTAAAACAGCAAAATAAAATTCATATTTAAATATAACTATATATAATCAAGATTTGCACATTTCAATTAGTTTTTTGTAAATCTGCTAAAAGCAAACCTCTGCTGCATTTGAAACAATATTAAATAAAAATTAATATTAAATAAGGATAAATATATGGATTCTAACTTGTTAAAAGTTCTTTAAAAAGAAAAAGTGGGAAATTATATTCACATATTTTGAACTGTTAATACTTGAAACAGCCTGGAGCAAAAGAGGGCATACATACATACTGATAGAAGTCTTTACTTATGCCTAGAGACTTCTATTAAAGCCAGAGAACATAACTGAGGACAAATGCTGGAAGAAAATGAGTAATTATTCTCTTTATGATTCTTTTGTTGAATTCTCTTTCAAAAACCAAAAGAACGATGTCATGTAGAACATATAATTTTATACAGACAGGGTATTTTTCATACACAATTCTGAAAAAAATCTGCCTAATATCTGCCTGATTTTACGATCAAAAGTTTTGATCATTGTCTATTATCAGATGCTCAGATAAAAGTATACTAAAGTTTTTCAATAAAAATAAATCTCAAATTAAGGTCATTTTTAATCCAAATAAAAACAGAAGTAATATCAATAAAAAAAATTGAGCTCTCACTTATCACTAACTATGATATTGTTCAAAGTGTTTTACAAATATATCTAATTTAAATCTTATAATAATTATGTGAAGTATGAACTATTTTTATCGTCTCCAGTTTACGGATGAGGAAACTGGGGCACAGTGAGGTTAATCAAGGTCAAGAGCATACAACTAGTAACTTATTATATGTCTGACCTAGGCAGTCTGGCTCTGGAGCTCATGAGCCTACAAATTACATCATTCCATTTCCCATTATAAAAAATTACAAACATCTAGGAAAAATAAAAACTGCAGTTTGCATATGAGTATAAACATCAAGCCACATATATTTTATTACATATAATAAAATCCACAGGGCATTTTCTTTCCCTCTCTTAAGATATTTATTTCATTCTACCTAGCACTATACATATTTTTTACATATCTCCTCTCACATACATCAAAACTCGGTTCCTTGACATAAAAACAGAGCCTGATTTTTTGTATCCTCCAAAATCCTAAATTCTTACATATACTTTAAGGATTCATTCATCATTTTTGAATGATAGAACATAACTTTGTCTCTTTTATTAAGAAAAGGGGTAAAAATGACAGTTAACACAATGTACTACAGGTCTAGATTAAATTTTGACTCTATATAACTACTCCCACACTGCAAAAAAAGGAGAAATAAATATCAACCTCCCACACTAAGACTGCATTCACTTCATGAAAATTGAGGAAAACTGAACATAAACTTTCAGCCTATAGTGATCTAATTTTTAATGTTTTTGTAATTTCAAAAACACAATCTACTGTATTTAAAATCTAGTTTATTTTTATTTAGTCATTAAAGTCTTTTGACTTTAACTGGTAAAAAAAAGTTTTAGAAATCATATCATTTCCACAACAATTGAATTCTTAGTATTTTGGCATGCGAAGATAGAGAAATGGCTGAAGCCAAAAGCAAAGAATGACCCAGATTATAGAGGTGAGAAGCACCAGGAAGGCATGCTGATGATATGGTACCGTTAGGTAGCTAGTAAGACCTGGGACAGGGAAGCAAAGGAATAGGGACCCAGCCCAGAGATGGTCCAAAGAACACCCTATTGGTTGTTAGATAATCCCTGCTGCATCTCCAGAGACAAAGGAAAGGAGGGTCATAATCTTAGCTACAGACTCCTGTAATACTATGCTAATGTCTGAAACTTCATGAATTTAATTATAACAGACTGAATTCTGGGTAAGCACATGTACACTAGGCAAAGAATTATATAGCAGCCAAGTGTCAATCAAAATGACCTCACTTGCCAATCACCTAAAAACGCCTTTGTAACCACTCATCACAGCCAAAATATAATGCAGACCTCTCCCTCCTCTGGAATTATAGCTCTCCATCTTCCCTGGCTGTAACCCGTACCACCCCCACTCCCAGGGGTACAGTAATCTTGTTTCCACATGGTTAGCCAGTTTTAGGCTTGACTCATCTTCTAACTAATAACATGCTTTTAATAAATATTTCCCATATTCATTTTCTTATCAGTGATAAGAACCTAGAGGTGGGTGTGTTACCAGAACTCCAATCGCTGCAATAATAACAATAGGTTTAATTTTAAAAGATATATAGGGGAGTAATAAAAAGTAATAATGGAGACATAGTAGGGATTAGGGATAATGACAGAATTGGCCTTTAACTTCTTTTGGGATGATGACAGATTTTGCGTATTAACTACGCTTCTTGGGCAATGTGGGTGGATATGCAAAGAAAAGGAAGAAATGGAAAAATAACTCATTGACATACTAGCTTAGATCATTTTAAAGAAAGTAAGTGAACAACAATTTCAGAAAATAAGGAACACAGAAAGATCTAGTTTCAAATATCATATACAGTGTAATGAGAAAAAGTGAAAAGAATTGTTAAATTTTAGTGATTATACATTTTTAGTGACCATAGCATGGTTTTATTTGAATTTTGAAAGCTAACACATGGCTGGTAAAGAATGAAGATTATGACTACTCAGGGGAAAAAAATACACACACAAATTACTTTTTAAAGAAAGATAGCAATTGAGTGGTTGACCTAGAAGTTTACAAAATCATGGTCTGATCATTAATAACGACTGTTAGAACTTCTAGCAGAAGGAAAATGATTTTAACTAAAAAGAAATTATGCGTATGAGCATTCTTGAGGTGAACATCATTGCAGTTTTCTAAATATCCCCAATCATTAACCTATAATATATTTGATTCTGAAATACCTTTAGAAATATTATCTTACATTTATATAACACTTCATATTTGCCAACAACTTTTCTGGCCTTCACAGTGTGTGATCCTCACAATAACCATATGAATAGGAAGACTGATTAGCCTATCTTTTCAAATGAGAAAATATGTTTCCTAAGAAATGTCATTTGGCCTTGAAGAATTAGTGGCCCGGACTGGGCTAGAACTCAGTAGGTCAAAGCCCAGGGCTAATGCTCTTTCTACTAAAATGAACATGGTTCGGGAAGAGTTCACTCAGAGTTTAAAACCAAGACTTTACTTTAAAGACTCCATAACCCAAATATGTGTAAACACAAAAAGTTAGGTATACTTTACCACTAGTCTTAAGGCTATGAAGTATTTCAATATTAGTCACTGTACACTCACTTCTCATTTGTTTTTCATTATTCTCTCTCACAAAACCATTACTTGAGCTGATGTGTCAGTCTCTATTTTAGAGCAGAAATAAACAGAATGAGTTATTTGTTAAGTTTACAAAACAGGTCAATGACAGAACTGGTATTAGAATTTTAAAATCTCAACTCTTTATCTAGTTCCTTTTACTAAATAACTATGTTCTTCACAAAACTAATTCTATTTACTATAACAGGTTTATTATGTTACAGTGAACATTATTTACACCTGCACATACATACAGATTTATCAAATATATCAATGTGTATAATCAAATTATATAATATAATATAATTGGATTTTCAAGCAATAGGGAGGATCAAAAATTCCTTTTCTCCTTCTTATCCATGCAAAACCAAGAACTGAAACAGATTTTTCTTCATTTTGTTACTTAATTTAATGTACCCTGTCTGAGCTTGACTTTGATGTTCATGATACTACATAGGCTATTAGTTAAGCTAGTATTATACTTCGATATAAGTGGAGGAGGGAAGTATATAAATATGATAGATATAAGAAAATAAAAAATAATTAGAGCTTAGATATCAAGCATGATTTTAAAATATAAACAATATAAGCTCAGGTTGTCTGGCTCCTTATCACTATCTGGGAGAAAAATAATGACTCCCTATAAACATCCAATACCCAGGAAACTATAACAAAATATTGTTAAGAGGTAGCTACTGATTGTAAAATTATCTTCATGAGAGAAAACAAAATGTACATTGAACCAAAGACAGAGAAAACATAAAATATATCATATTGCATTTATAGGGCACATAAAATCTTATTGGATCAGAGATAAATATTTGTGCTTCAACAATTTTACAATTTTACAGTCTTCCTTCTTTGGGAATGCTTACAAAATACATAGACAACTTAGTCATTAGCATTAAAACACAATAACTCTAAATCCTATAGCATGAAATGTAGGCAAAGCAGCCACTCAGAAAAATACTTAATGAATGGGATGAAATTCCATTCAAAAATTATTTTCTCTGATAAAGTTCACTTTACACAGAAAGGACATTTATGAGGCACATGAAGACTAAAAGGCTTGTTCAGGAAAGAATGGTGTACAAATAAAAAGTGTTTTGCTTTTGATACTAATCACATTTTAAAATACCTTGATGTACACATTAAATATTGAATAGTAGCAAACTTTTATTATTTATAACAGCTACAATTACTTCTTCTGATTCCTGAAAATTTAACATTTTTTTATTGTTATTATCCTTACTTCTTATAGTTTCTGCCAATCAGATTCTACACTGGTGCTACTGGTGTAGAAGGATGTCAAGAGCTATTTAACTTCCCATTTAATACTCATGTGATTAATTTGGAATTATGAGGATGTGCTTGTTATTTTGTAAATAAATTATTCATTGCTGAAGACAGCACACCCATGAATACAAGCAAGTTGTTTTAATTAAGGAAAACTGAGGATCATAAAGCTATTATAGTTAAAAATCTAAAGACAATAAAGATAAAAATGCAAAAATTTTAAATGAATTAGCTGAAAAATAGACAAGCAAAACTATATATCTTCAATTCTTCCTACAGAATTATATATAAATCATGATCTCATGAATCTCATATTTATAAAGATTTAAATTCTTATTATACCACTAAAACTATGGTCCATTCTATTAATGATTACCTCAGCCTGCTCCAATCTTCAGAACTAAATTCAGACTTCTTGTGTCTATTTCAGACTTAATAGACCTCAAAATTGTGATCCATTGTCTCTCCAAAGCAAACTTTCTATATAAGAAGGCATAACAATAGCTTGTAATATATTGGTCCCTGATTATTTGAATAATCTTATTCAAATTGAATAATAATATTAAATTATTAAGTAGCTGAAGAATTTCAAACCTGACTGAAGACACTTTATGCCATACTGTTTTTATTTGGAACCAGCATAGTAATAATGATAATGATGACGATGATGATGATTATAGCTGCAAAAAAGCAAGCCATGAAAACATTACATATATATATCTTTTTTCATATAAGACTTATGAAGTAGGTATTATTATGTATGTTTTCTCATAGACAAAATAGTGGCTAAATAAAATATGTAATCTGTTTATTATCATATCATCAGTAACAGATTGATCCAGTACTTAAACCTAGATCTGTTTAACTAAAAGCTGTATTATTTTTACTGTGATGACCTATTTTTAAGATTAAACTACATTGAATAATTACATTTATCTTTGCTCCCTCTGAAATCCCACTAAAAGTACAGTAAAAGGGAAAAAAAGTATAAACTCAAAAAGACAAAGTGGAAAGGGAGAGATAATATAAGAAAGAAGTAGTAAATATCTGGAAAATGAAAAGCAAATGGAAAGTAATTGACATGGTAGCTAGGCAAAAGTAAATTCCTATTGGAAACCCAAGAAAAGATTAAGACCAAAATATGGGTCAAGTTTTGAAAAAAAAAGATAATCAATTCAAAATTTTTAAAAGGTCAAAAACTTTAAAATATTCACCCTAAATCTCTTTATCTACAATTCTCTTTTAGGAAATTACTCTGTCTCAACTTAGCAGAGGACTTCAGTTTTAGAGAAATTGAATCTAAAAAAAAAAAATCTAGTCTTGAGAACATAGGCACAGTTTATGGTGGAAGAAGGATGCTATCCTGAAAAAATAGAGACAGAAAATTTGCTTGGGAAATGGTGATGTTCTTCCTTAGTGCATCCACCCCTAAGATCCCAGACTGGTACCTCGGAAGCTTAGACCCACCAGCACTTCCAAATCTGTACTCACTCTGCTCCAGACAGGAGAGAGAGTATTCCTTTCTGGAATAATTGACCAGCCTCAGAAAAAGCTCTTCAGTTACTGCTGTTTGGTTCCTCAGGAAAACAGTAGTCTGTGCTTAATCACTCTGTGGCCTTTCACTTAGCAATTTATTTGTCTTTATGTCTGACTGTAGTATAGCCCCACTTCATCTCTCTTATAGTTGCTGCTTACATGGGACATCTTTCCTATCCTTTTATTTTCAACCTATTTGTATCTTTTCTAAATCTAAAGAGTATCACCTGTGTATATTTGGGTCTTTCATTTTTAATTCGATTTGATAATATCTGACTTTTTATTTAATTAGTTAATTCATTCATATTTAATTTTATTAATGAATATAGTTAGATTCTTAATGCTTGCTCTAGGAATATATATGATATATTAATATCAACATATTAATATATAACACATGTTATATTAATATTAACATATTAAATATAATATGTATATAACAATATATACTACATATATTAACTTCCAAAGTCTTCTTCAGGTTTTTGTAACTTGATTCCAGGAAAATATAGAAGCTTTACTGGTATATAGCTGCATCCTCCCTATTTTTGTGCTGTCATTATCTACATATTGCATTTAAATATGTCATAAACCCTACAATAGATTGGTATAATCATTACATTTTATAATATTACATCTTTTAAAGAGAAGAGAAGAAAGGAGAGCAAATACATTTTTATAGAGTTTATTATATTAATATTCCTATTTATCATTTCTGATTCCCTTCAATTTTTTTCCTGCAGATTCAAGCTACCATCTGGTGTCATTTCCTTCCTCAAATAAAACCTTTTTCCCACCCACCATCTTTGTGATGTTTTTGTCAAATATGTTAGATTTGTATGTGTTTTAAATTCAACAGTATAATTATATACATATTGTTTTATGCAAGTACTTTTTAAATTAGTTTTTATAAAAAGGAGAATAAACATGCAATTACATTGTCAGGTATAATTACCTATATAATCACCTTTACTGAAACTTTTTTGCATGTATGGATTTGAATTACTGCCATGTGTCACTTGGTTTCAGTTTTTAAGTACTACTTTAGTATTTTTGTAAAGTGGAATTGCTAACAACGAATTCTCAGTTTTTACTTACTTGAGAATGTCTTTATTTAAACTTAATTTTTGAAAGATAGTTTTGCTAAATATAAGATTCTTGATTCACAGTTTCATTTTGTTTTGTTTTTTTTATTTCAATCACTTCGAATACGTTAAATGTGTTATCCTACTGCCTTCTGGCCTCCATGGATTCAGAAGAGAAGTTAGCTGTTAATTCTATTGAGGTTAGCTTGAATATAATGAATCATTTTTCTTTTACTAAATTCAAGGTTTTTTGGCTTTCAACATCTTAATTACAATGTATTTGGGTGTTATTAACCTTGCATTTATCCTACTTGATGTTTGTTAAGCTTCTTGGATATGTAGATAATTTTTTCAACAAATTTAGGAAATGTAAGGAGATAGATAGTATCAGATTGCTATTTTTAAAAACATGGTCAAGAAAGAACAATCTCTGGATTTAAAGTTTGACCAGAGACATGAATTAAGTGACAGTAATTATAACCTGCTTATGTACTCAGAGATTCTAATCTGTTTGTGGTATTTCTCTTTTAAATAGGAAAAGACAAAGAATGAACACCAGGTGTATTACTGTTGTGTGAAATGTTATCGCAAATTTAGCAGCTTAAAACAACATCCATTACTTTACAGTTCTCTAGGTAAGAAGACTAGGAATGACTGAATGAGATTCTCTGCTCAGTATCTCAAAAGACTAAAATCCAAATGTCAGCCAAGCTGTGTCCTCATTTACACCTTGATTAAGGAAGATTCATTACTAAGATCATTGAGTTGGTCCGCCAAATTCTATTTCTTATGGTTGTACAACAAGGAAATTCTATTTCCTTGTTTTCTGGCTGATTTTTATTTGAAAGCCAGTCTCAGCTATGCGAGACGCTATCACCTCTGGTTCTAGCCATGTGGTCCTTTCCACACAGGGTGGTTTGTTTCTTCGGGCCAACCAAAGACTCTTGCTCCATTCTGCCTACATAGAGTCTTTTATAACATAAGTTAATTCTGTAGGTGACTATCCCACCACCTTTACCATATCATGTATACTAATCAAAGTGTCTACCCCAACATATTCACAATTTCTATCACACCCAAGGGGAGAGGATTATACATGACGTATACACCAGGGACAAGAACTTTGGGGCCATCATAGAATTCTGCCTACAACATGAAATATTTCCAGATATTTGGGGGTGGGAGGAAAATCCCTTTAGTAAACTTAGAAAAAATAGCAAAGACTAAGAAAATTTTAAAAAATCAAACAAGTAGTGACAAGATAGGTAGCAAAAGAAAACGTGAGGGAAATATCTATGTTAATATCCTCAGAGAGATAAGAAAAAAGCTTTGTTTTTGAAAAACAAGAATAGCTAATGATAAATAATAAATGATAATGAGAATAAAGAGACCTCAGAATCTAAAATTATATTAGAAAAAAAATTTAATTAATAGGAATTTTGAAAAATAAAGCTAAGGAAATCTACCAGAAGGTATATAAAAAAAAGAAAAAAAATAGATATAAATGAGGAAAAAAGATAAGAAAATTGAAAGCACAATTCAGAAGCTCCAGCATCTAAATATTATTATTTCTATAACAGAGTAAAAAATTAAAGAAAGAAATTTAGAAAGAAAATAATATGAAGACTTTTCCTAGGATGAAAAAAATAATGTCCCAGATTTAAAATAAAAGAAAAAATCAAAAGTCCAGTTAAATAATTGAAACTATATTCTCAACAAATCATATTATTATATAAATTCTGGAGCTGCATAGAATATCCAAATAAAAATAAAACAGTGTCACATGAAATATCTGGTATCAGAAAGGCATCGAACATATCAACTGCTATAGTAGAGATAGATGAAAATGGATCAGTATCTCCAACTTTCTTGGGGAAAAAATATTTGTAATCTAAAATCCTATATTCACCTGAAATATTAGTCTTTGGAAGAATAGAATAAAATAATTTTAGATGTGCAATATCTAAAAAGTTATAACTCCTATTCACCACTTATCAAGAACTCACTAGGAGGTGTACTTCATTAAAATGTGGGAGTAAACCAAAAGAGGAAGAGATGGTATCAAAGAATCAGAAAATTCAATACCAGAGAAAAGAGAATTCACAAAATTAATTCAGAGGGAGGTCTCAAAACAGTTTCTATGTTCCAGCCTAAAGAGAAATCTATATTTTAAAGGCCTCTAGGAGAGCTGTCTCCAAGAAAAAAAGTTAGATGATGTATTAACAGGAGTATTATAGATTTTCCAGAAATTTTGGAGTATATTAGTGACAGATACATAAAAGACTTTGTATCTGCCACCCCCAAAAAATAAACTGCAATGGAGGTGTGCAGGTGGCCAGTCATTGTATTCAAATGTAATAAAATCATAGTTGACTATGCAGCTCAGCTTGCAAATGAACACTAACACATAGAGTACTTCTTAAAGAAAAGATTCCCTGTGTCCTAAGAATGGAGCTTCACCTCTCCTGCTTAGAGTTGTAGCAATTCATCATCAGCTTTTTAGAAGCCCAATGCCATTTATCCTCCACAATAAAACAAGATAATTAATAAAACTCTGTTACAGAAAATGCATTGATGAAATTATTGTGCCCCTCTTCTTTTCCTAAACTCTATATTAGATTGTGTCATTCCTATGCTTAAATTCCAGAATGGCTTCCTTAATTTTTAAGAACAATATGCAAGTCTTTGTTTAACATTCAAAGATCTCTGATATTTTTACTTCTACCTACTTTTCAAGGCTCACTTTACTCAGTTCCCTGCCCCATACCCACCTATCACCAATCATACAGTGAGCTACTCATGACATTTCACATCCCTGCACCTTTGTACATGCTTTTCATTCTGCTGGAAACATCACCAACTCAGCTTCTCTGTCTATATAATTCCCACTGTTCTTTTCAGTCTCTATACAAAATTCACTCATCATAGATATTTCCTGAATATTTAGTACCAAACAGCTCTTCTTGTGCCTTCGCAAATGTTAGCTAGCTCAATAAACAACATTAAAATTTAGTTTCTCAAATTCTAAGACTAGATATTATTCAAGATTCCTTCTCCTCCTCTATGTCCCTTATGAAATCAAAGACGAAATTTCATTAATTCTACCCACAATATCTCTCCAGATAGGTCTCTTTTTTTCTATCTCAACTGCATATCTTACTCTCAGTTTCTAACATTATCATTTCTCCTCTAGAATATTACAGCAACCTGTGTCTGTATTTTTTGTCTCGCCTCCTGTTCCAATCCATCACCTATAGTAAAGCTAGAGTAATAAAGGGGTTATATGTTTACTGCTACCCTAGTTCGGAGGAAAATTTCAAGTTAATAACCTCTAGCCCTATACTGGACAGACTTTCCTTTCATTTTAGCACCACCGCCAAATTGTCCAAATATCTGCTTTCTGTATAGGCCATCTTTTTGGAGGTTGTTCACAAGTAATAAGATGATAGAGTTGAGGAGAAACAAAAGTTGTGAGGTAAATGTCACTTTGAATTGGTGGCCAATCGGATGACCTCTATAGATTTTAATAAGATCGTTGATCACTGAGTCAGCTTTCAAGTAGCTGCCTACTACTTTATATACTTGCTACTTAAAGCAGGGTCCATGGACCACTAGCAATTTCTCCTCCTGGTATCTTGGAAGAAATTCATATTCTCAGGCTTTATCTCAAACCTACTCATTAAAATATGTGTTTTAACAATATATCAGGTGATGCATATATAACATTAAAATTTGAGAATCTACTCTCTAAAAGAAAGCTTTCTACTAATTGACTACTCTCAGCCCCCTTCAGTTGTCATGGCTTCTTCCCCCATTCTCTGTCCAAATCTTATCTAGTTTCTAGATGTAGAAAAACTTGTTCTGCTAGCATGTATTTAAATCTTCCTGTCTGGATCATTTGAGTCCTAGTTTCTGTTTGTGCTTCCAGAATCTGTCAGTCATATTCAGACAGGGTGATCTGGTGAAGGAAATGGCCCTTGAGCAGCAGGGGGAAACATTTTGTGAGTGCTAAGGGGCAAAGAAACTCACAGAAAAAAAATAGTTTGAAATTCATAAATAAATCCTGACACTTATATACATTAAAATTCAAATATAAGCATGCCAGTTCACATTGTAAAAAACCTTCGGTAGTAATCTGATGCTCTCAGAATAGAGTACATTCTCTTCAAAGTAGCTTGTAAGGTTATGTTGAACATTTATTATTTTATGGTCTATTAACTCTGTTGATTTTTCTCAGAGCAACTGTACCTCTTCCATCCCCAGTACATGTGCTTCATTAAAAGCTGGTTCCATCTTTAATTAGGGTGGTCATGAAATCTTAACCTGACCAATCTGAACATAACCAGTATGACCAGAAAGTGAGGGGTCCAGGCCCAAAGCCAAGTCAGTCAGATTTAGAGGTAATCATAGTACTTTCACCTAAAAAAGGGGGTTGGACCAGATGACAAACATTTTAGGTTTTGTGGGTCCGGCCATATACTGTCTCAATTACATACACATTTTTATTTGTGTTTGTTTGTTTACAACCCTTTAACAGAAAAAAAAAATCCTTAGCTTGTTAGCTGTCTTAGTTCAGGCTTCTCAGAATACCATAAACAACAGATATTTATTACTCACAATTCTGGAAGCTCCAAGTCCAAGATCAGTTTGCAAGCATGGTCAGGTTCTGGTGAAGGCCAATTCCATGTTGCAGACAGTTATTTTCTTATATTCTCGCATAGGTGAGAAGGCAAGACAGCTATCTAGGGTCTCTTTTATAAGCACTAATCCCATTCATAAGAGTTTTGCCCTCATTACCTAAGCACCTCCCAAAGGCCTCACCTCCTAGTACCAGTGCATTGGGGTTAAGATTTGAGCATATGAATTTTGGGGGTACATGAATGTTTAGACCATAAAATGTTCTGGAACTGATTTGACCCTCAGGCCATATTTTACCAACCCCTGCTAAAGGATAAAGACAAAGGATTGTCTTTTCTGCTGTCTTAGAAACTATGAGAGAAAAAACGGTTGGAAAAAGAGACAGCAGAAGGACAGAGAAAGACAAGATCCTGGGGACATTGTTGGAGCCCCATCAACTCTACTCCTGTATTTTTAGTTGTAAGAACTCAAGAATTTTCTTTTTACTTGAGTTGTTCTGGTTTTTTTGTTTCTGCTTGCAACTAGCAAGAGTCCTAACATAAAGATCTTTGTCGTTTGTGTCCCCACTTAAATCACCAGCATCAGTTCTTATAATAACTCAACCTTATACTCAATGCTCCAGGCATGCATTCTCTTGCCTCTGATAAATTACAGAGGCGAGATTATCCTTCATTCTACAGTGACCTTTCCTCCCATGTTTACCGAGTTGAACTCCTAGAGGATTCAAAGAAGTCACTGCCTCTGAGAAGGCTTTGCTGCTCCCTGCCTTACATCTAACATTTTGCACTGTTAATACTCTTTATACAATGTTTTTCTTACAGTTTGGATGACTTATTTGTTGGATACTCCCATTAACTTATAGTTGCTGTTGCTTCTGTTACATCTGCCCCTTCCTCCCCTTCTTCTTTCCTTTATTCCTCTTCTTTATGTTTATAATAATAGAGGCTAATATTATATTATTGTATATAATATGTACAGGATAAATTTCAATGCATTAAGTAATTTAATTTTCAGGACAATTCTATGAAAGAAAAATTTTTTAATAGACAAGAAAATTGAGGCATAGAGTTTAAATAACTTACCTCCAGTCACACAAATGTTTGGTAGAGAAGTTAGACTTTACTGAACTGATAAAGATATTCTAGCCACCAGTGTTTCCTGTTCTTTATTTTATTATAATTATTTGTCACAAAGCCTGGAACAGAAAAGAGTAAAGTACTCGGTGTGTACCTCCTTATGAACCCAGAGCGTCCTGTATACGTTTCTATTAAATCTACTTTTCAAACTATATTATAATAAATGATGTACATATTTTCATCATTTCCAGAGTTTTTAGTTCTATAAGAACGGGCAGCCAGTCGTGTGAATCTTTAAATCTTACTATTTAGCCCAGTTCTTAAAAATTTAGTATGTGTTCAAACAATGTATTATTAAATGTTCTGTTGTTACTACCCATTTCGTAACTTTTTAGTTCTGTTTACATTGAAAAACTTATTCACTAAAAAGCCAGTGATAATCAGGATAAAGCACTGCTTTAAATCAGTGGAATGCATTTGGTAAATATAACACTTATTTTTCAACTAAAATTCTAAAACATTTTCCTTGCTTTGAACTTTAGATGTTGGAGGGAAAATACATATTCAAAGTGTTCGTCAACCATAAGATAACATGTGTCATTCTTTTTTGTAATAATCACTCTCAACATTTCTAGAGTGCTGAAGTGACTAAATCAAGGAGTTAGCAGACAATTTCCAATCTCCGATACAAACAAATTAGTGAAATTTCACTTATGAATATGATGTACAGTTTCAAAACAAAACACTAGAAAGACAAATTTAGTAGTGTATTAAAATAAAATGTAATGATTTTTATTTAAACTTTTCTCATTGCAGGGAAGAGAGACATGGTAAGGCTACCTTAAAAAATAAACATTAACTTAAATAATAAACCAGAATATAATAATAAAACAGGAATAGCCCACAGCCATGTTTTTAAGAGCTTAGGACACATTTTAGGATACTGCTGAAATTGCAGTCAGGACTCGCCTAGATGACTAAGGAGGCTCCTGAGTTCCCATTGCATTATCATACTCCAGCATCTAGAATCCTCTACTTTTTCCTCCACTGCTCTTTTACCTAATTGACTCAGCTACCCTCTGGCCATGCTTCTACTCTTCCTATGACCTTGATTCTTCCCTCCTTATAGTTTCTACTTATTATAACACTTGTGAAACATACTTTTCAATAATCAATAATTTTAAAAGAATAGGATATGTTACATATATTGTGTTTGTGGATGACTATAAAATATTGTGAAGACATCAATCACTAAATAAATATAATACACTTGCAATGAAAACACAATTTTGTTTTTTTAAATGTATGTGTATATGTGTGCGTGCACACATATGTGTGTATGTGTTCATGCTAAAGTATATCTAAAAGAATAAATAAGAATAACAAAAATTAGTTGGAAGAATATTAATAAAAATAAAAACACTATCATGAGCTATTAAAACATTTTAAAGTTACAGTTATAAACATAAAGTGGTGTTATGGCAAAAAAATAAATAAATAATAGAGGGTTATATACTCCCTAGAAGTATACTCTAGTATCAGTAATGAAAAAAATTTAACATTTAATAAATGAGACATTACAAATCGATAAAGAAATGATTCTTCGAAACAAATAATGTTGGAAAAATGGGCTAGCAAGTAGGAAAAATCCCCAAGTAGATCTTCACCTCATCTCATACAACAAAATATATTCCAGATAGATTAAGTTGGTAAATGTAAAAATCTATATAAAACCAAATTTTCATTCTCAGTATAGTTAAATAAATGTAAATTGAAACAAAAATAAATATCTTTTTTTACTAATCAGGTAGTAAATATCTGTAGAAATGATACTTGTTGTTGCTGGAAGATGTGCTGGAAACAGACACAATGATGTAATTGTGATGTTCTCAGCAATGATATGCATGAAAGTATAACTTTATAATGTTTTAAAAAATGATTTTTCAATATTAATAAAGAGGTTCAAAATAGTTTACACCCAATAATCAGAAATTCCCCTTAGAAGAAACCAGAAATATGTATAAATATGTACGTACAAAATGCTCTATTATTTTTTAAAATTTAAATTTTAAATGCCATAAAGCTTTATTATTGCCAGCATTTGAATCCTTTTTGAAAATAAAATAGAACCAAGACAATAATTTGGGGCACATTTTAATTTTTTAAAAATTAAAAAATCCAAACATTTAACTATAAAAAATCATTTTACAAGAAGAATACAATACTTTTATTAGGTGTGAGAAGAGGAGAGGCTAAACACTAATAATCTTGAAGATTATATAAAATGTTTATAATAGATGTTCAGTAAATGTTAGCTCTCCCCACACACTCCTCCAGATTTTTCTCTAGAGTTGTATCTAATAAAAACGTGTGTGTGTGTGTGTGTGTGTGTGTGTGTGTATGTGTGTGTTATCCAAATGAGTCATGTTACATTTATCAAGCATCATATAAATATAGTTACTCAGTTCTACTTAGAAGACCTTTGAGACTAAGAAATATGGTGATTTGTCTGCGGCTTCAAAAGCACTAAGCTTAGGTAAAGATCCAGTCACCTAGCTCTCAGTTTATTGCTACAGAACACTGATGAAATATCAATGCTGAAACTGAGGTAACTTGTAAATACCTGAATGTCAAAAATATATCTTCCCACGTTGTAACAATCACCTCCTTGTTTCTGGAATCTGTGAAGCATTCTGACTTGGATGTTCCCCAATTTATTGTCTTGGTTCTATTTTGCTTTCCAAAAGGATTCAAATGCTGGCAATAATAAGACTTTCTGGCATTTAAAATGCAAGAGAAGACTTTTCTTGACCATCTAGATTGGGTACCTTTATAAGGAGCAGACTCATGGTAATGGAGAAGAATTTATGCCAAAAAGATCTAGCATTTATTTGAAAAATAGAGGGTGGATTGTCAACAAAACTAAGTTAATTTCGAGATTGAATAACCCTAGGAATGTATTTGTTAAATATTTTAAAAGGTCTTTTTTGACCATAAAAATTTTTATAGCATCATCATCTTCGTATCTACCTCCTCACCTTTGGAAAACAGAGATATGAAACTAAAATAGAATGTGCTTCATTCTGGATGATTGTTCCGAGATGTGTGGGAGAGCCATGTGTGGTCTTTCTTGCATATCTTTGTAAAAATATATTATAGCTATCCTACCGGCCTGAGGAGTGGTGGGTGTTGTGCCATGTGGAGTTAGTAGTGTGCTGTGGGAAGAAAAGATGTAGGAGGCTGGTGTGATGTGTCCAGGAACACACATCAGTTATGAGTTAAAGATGAGTCAAGTGTGTACTTAACAGGCAAAATCTTTCCCTCAAGTGGGGAAAAATTTATTTTCAGTATACCTTGAATTAGAAGATTTGAGATCACCCATTGAAAAATCCAGGAACTCCTCCCAATATTACCCTTAGAGTTAATTATAAGACAAAGGTAGCCATGGTAGCACAGGAAGAACAATTTTCAAAGAAATGGAAACATTGCACTTTCATCACTATCATGTTATGAAAGCAAACTTCCTAATTTGTCTCTAATTTAGGTTTGTGCTTGGCACAAAAAAAGTAGTTTAAAATACAGAATGTATTGGCAGATGTTGAATTATTATAGTGTACCCCCGAAACTTATATAATAAATAATATGGTATATAGAATAAACTCAGAATTTAATATAGAATTATGTTCATCTTAAATATTTAAAATTTATTCTCAAAAATATATGTCATGTGATGATTAGAGTGATCAAAAATATACTTTTAATTATTTATTACTACTAATGATGTTGCTCTGAGAACATGTTAATCAATGTATTATACATTGAGAGTCTTTTCATTGTTGCTAGGTATATGAATTGAATAATATATTCTTCCAGTTCCATACCCCACTCTATATTAAATGCATTGTTAGTTTATTTTCTTTTTATTACTGCATCCAATGAACATCTCTATGCATATATCTTGCCCAAATTATTAAATTTTTAGTTTGCCATCTCTTTCTACAACTAATCTGCAAATTTTTGGAAGAAGAGATAATATTATATTTTTGTTTGTATGCTAATCTCAGTATAACATTTAGTGATACAAAGCAGGCACTCAATATTGATAAATTGAGTTCAAAGAAAATGAACATACAAACTGAGGTATGTACTATAAATAACCACAAATATAAAAGAAAGGAAAAAAGAAGGCAAGAAATTATCTAAATCATAAAAACCTGAGACCTGATGGGTGAATAATAGTTTGTGATACAGGTCTTGCAACTCGTTTGTTTTCCTGAAGTATTATTGCATTAATTCCTACATCAATTCCCAACACATCTTACACCTGTTTATAGAAAGAGATATCTAGTAGTAGGCCTTACTGGCTCCTGTGGAGATGATTTCTGGAAGGCATTATGTAGCACTGAGTCAACATTAAAGAATAACATAAAGAGAAGCCAAACTCACTTTTTAGCCATTGGCTACCTCAAAGAGATGATTCAAAATAAGATTAAGTAAAATAAAATATAATAAAATAAAATGTTATAAACACCGATACTCTAAATAATGTTTTACTTTATTCATTTATTTATGAATTTGACAAAATATGTCATCCTTTTATTATTTTCAGAGGGCAGAGACTATGGGCCTAGGGATGGCATGCCTCTTTCAGAACACGAAAGAGAATAAATTTCTCTCAGCTTTTAGTGGAAGTTTTTTAAAAATTAGCAAAAATAATTTCAAAACAAACCTATAAGAGAAAATGTATAAATATTACAAATGTTTTTGCCTTGTTGCAGTTACTTAATCTAACTTGGCGGGGGGAGGTAAGGTGGATCTACAGATCCTGTTTAACTTATTAAGATCAATAGTTAATCTCTTCTGCTTTCTCTAAAAGAAAAATTGTAACTTTCAGTGTCAGAAAATCTTTTACCCAGAAAAAATATCTCCACAAGTTTTTCCCATAACTAGTCCTCATTTATAAGGACTCCTCAAAATGACAATTCAATGAGCATACCTATAAGAAAAATCAAAAGGACACATGCAAAAATTGCCTGTATATAACTGTCATCTCAAATCGTATAGTGAAACATTAGAATGAGATCATTTTGAAACTTGTATGCAATCAATCCCTGTATAAGCCTAAGGTCAGAACCAGTCACACTGAATTCTACCTTATGACTGACATCCATACAGCCATTTCCAGGCAAATTTTATGAGTCGTGCCTAGAACTTTTTGTGCTGGATTACCTTTTGGCCATTCAGCAAGAATCTCTTTCTTCCATTCTCTCCCCTGTATTGCAGAGTCTGAAAGCCTGAGAACTACATTTCCCAGAATCTCAGGGTTAATTCTCATCAGTAACAGGCATTCACAGGAGATTTGGAAGGAAGAAAGAAAACAGATCAGTTTTCACATATGTAAGAATTTTTTTATTATTAAATTTATTGGGGTGACATTGGTAGACTTTGAAGAAGCTTTCTGTGAGTCACTCACCTCAGTTCTAAAGCTGTGATCATCACCAAGTACTGAACTTTTTTAAAAAATCCATAAGCAATGATACGATTTCCTTTAAAAAAAAAAAAAACATGTTTAAGAAAGATTTATTGAGTACATCCTAAGAGCCAGGTACTGGCAAGGCTCTGTAGATACAAAATCAAATAAAAATTTCCCTGACCCAAAGGAGCTTATAATTTTTATAACTATCTGACTACAACAAAAGACTCAAACCTACAGAGATTGATTTTCTCTCATTTACAGATGGGGAAAAGAGGCAGCGCTGGTTTTGCTTTCACTGAATACTGAATGCAGCAATTTGATCCTGTAAAGTTGCCAAGGCAATGCCAACTGTCTGTTACAGCATATGGGGGTAGACAGACTCTCACATACATAGACACAGTGATTTTGTGAGCCTCCTTTATAAGATACAGAGCTAAAAATAAAAAATTTCATCAAGACTATATTTTATCACATTAAAATAGCCTAATTTGCCAGGCTATGGAAAATAGATGCCGAACCACTCCTGGCAGCTTGAAATGTGTGATCTAAATATATTAGAAGATGAAATTTCTTTTACCTTATGCACTTCAGAGTCTCCTCACTGAGTAGTATTACAGGTAGCATAAAGGAACAGAATAAGAATGTTTATCACACTTTACATTCCTACATGATTTAATAGACACCTATATCCTTATATCAAACTGAAGACCATAATGAGGAAATGATGAATAAACCATTTAAGCCAAGTATCTTTCTATGTATAGTTTAAGCCATGATTTTAAAACTAAAATGCTTATAATCTCAAAGTACATTGGGCTGCATTCAGAATGTCAATTCTACATTCAATTCAAATAGGAGACACAGAGTTGTTTTTAAAAGAGATGAACTGAGATAGCACTAAACTTTTGATGTCTTTTCACAAAAATCAGTGAAGAAGCCAAAAGGAAACAGAATAATTTGCTTTACATTTTATATTTTAGTCTGTACACTTATGTTAACAAATTTTCTTTTTCTTTTACCCTATGACATTACTTAAGCATGAATATTATATATAGAATAATTCATTAGTTCAACAAAGAGATTAACAATAATGTATTTGGGAGCACTTGATGATAAAGAAAACTGGGGCTCAAAATAATTTCAGCCAATATAAGTCACTGACCTTTTCAGAACATAAACTTTCTCTCTATTAATGGCTCAGTGAATTCTCTAGACTCTCATTTTGGGGGAAAAAACTGCATTTTTCTTATTCATCTTTTTGAAAAAGACCAAAACAATCACTTTTTAATTAAAAAGCACAGCCATATATACGAGAAGTCTCAAACATGTCAAGGTGAAAGTAAGGCATTTATAAGAAATTGTAGGGGGAAGGGAGGAGGGGAGAGGTAGGGTAAAGGAGGTCAAATATGTGGTGACAGAAAGAAATCTAACTATGGGAGGTGAACACACAGCGTAAATATATATATGCTTTACTGTTAAAGTGTACAGCTGAAACTTATTGGATTTTGTTAACGAATGTCACCATAAAAATAAATAAATAAATAAATAATTTAAAAAAAAAGACAGAAATTATTGAATGTATCCAAAACAAATAAGAACATTTACCTTTAAGTTATTGTTAAAAAAAAAAAAAAAAACTAATGTTTTCGTAGAAGAATAGTGTTAGTATATGATTACAGGGGAAACATAACCACCAAAAGTAGAAGTTAAGAACAAATGGGATCCACATCATAGCCATGGGATAGTTCAGGCTAATGCCAGCACAGACAATGCCATAAGGTGGGTGCTTGGAATATTTGTTAAGGCAATGTCATGATGCTTTCAGAAAAGGCGTCTATCTTTAGTTTAATCCCCAAATAGAAAGTGACAATGCTTATTTCTGTGCCTGTAATTAGGAATGAATGAATAAATGAATGAATGAGTGAATGAATAAATATAATCCTCTTGATCAATCCGAGAGCACATAGAATATAGAAAATAATAACCCACATAAATGCTTAACATCATTCTCCAATCAGAGAGAAAAGCCATTCTCAAGTTAAATAATCACAGGCGCTTTGCAAGAAATATCACAGGGAATAAATGGGCATGGAAAACTTTTAATAAAAACAGTGTTTGAAACAAAATATTATCAGAGACAAAAAATACGCTGAAACTGAAAATAAGAATTCTAAAATAATAACACAGCCAATTCACAAAGAACCCTCAGAACTGCAGATTAATGCCCTGCTTCTCAGCTTCTGGTGTTCACCAAATGCCTGAAGATGATTTTTTCAAAAATATAAATTTATTAACCTGACAGATGTACTTTGAAAAAAAATTTGCAGATGATGTATCAATAACCTTATCAGCAAAATGTCTTTAACTGAGAAGAACTGGAAGTTCATATCACAACCAACAAACTACCTTTATTGTTGCTTAATATTTGTATGCTTAAGCTAATACATCGCAACCTGTATAATGTTCTCATTCCAGAGATGATTCAATCGTATTTTTCTAATTTCATGTGATTTTGTAACTGCTTAAGTTAAAATACTATTTCAAGTATTGTTTTAGGAAGTTCTTGTAGTACTACAACTCTCTGACAATTTCAGTTAAAATCCTCACATTTAGAGTGGTCAAAATGAGGTAAGCATCACCTCTTAGAGAATTCTGTCTTTGTCTTAAATCTATCTAGGTGTAATACATGTTACTAAAGAAAAATGTTTTCCACTAGGCTTATAACGTAATTCTGCTTTTAGATACAATTTCATGCATTTATAATTAATTTGTGTAGACAATATAATAATTACAATATAGTTTAGGTTGCCATAACAAGAGAGATAGAAAAATAAGAGAGAAATTTATTTCTCTTTTAAGTAGCCTAATACACAAGTGTGTACTCGTATAGAGGCTCTGCTGTGTCTGGTATCCAGGCTTCTGTTGTATTTTCCCAGATTTGCAAAAGTGGAAAACTTTCTTCTGTATGGGCAAGGTGGCTCACCACCAACTAGTGAAAAGAAAGGGAAAAATTACATCATGTCCTCACAATTTAAAGAACAAGCAGGAAGGTGCAACCAAAATTTCTACTCATATTCTATTTAACAAAGATTAGTCCCATGATTATTTATGGCTGCACAGAGGGCAGAGAATTCTAGTCTTCGTTGTGAAAGCAATAGACCACCCAAAACTCAAGGTTTATATTGTAGGAGAGAGTAGGTAAGAATAAATATTGCAGGTTGTCTTTGTTTCAGTTTCCCCCAAAATAAATGCTGACCCGAGGAGATTATTGTAGATAGTGATCTCAGGAGGCAAAAATAAGGAACTTTTCAAAAGTACCTTAATTCTGGTCCCCATACCCAACCAAAAGAATTAGAATCTTTGAGATTGGGATGTAGTAATTTTTTTCCAAGATTTTCCAGATCTTCCAATGCTGCAGATCAAATTGAATAGAAACACACACACACACACACACACACACACACACACACACACACACACATTGTTAAAGTAACATCATATCTCATTAGAATTATATTGTAAAAACATCAGGATGCTATTTTGTGACATAAAAGAATATTTAAAGATGGGAATTTAGACTGCAAAATATCCTATGAAAATGTAAAACATATGATAAAATAGCATAATAATAGTTTCTTAAAGAGTAAATCTTCAATTTTCTGATTATTTTCCTTGAGCTGTCTATCATATAGATTGAATTAAATTATAAAAAAACTAACCTTCCTAGAGGGCTCTTAACATAAAGAAGAGTTGCACCTTTAGACTAGATGAGGTAATAGTTCTTAATGAGCAGTTTTCAGAAGTAATAAATTCAATTACGACATATTGTTTCTTCTCCCCTTCATTGAGGAATACTTATGGTATTACTTAAGCAATCTAAAAATAAAAAATCAAAGTTATAGATGAAAATCTTAATGTTTATCTTGGAGATCTTTTCTTCTTTCAAAATCAATAACTATATTGAATTTTAAATACTAAAAAACTGCATAAAGTTTTTCATTTTTAAAATATTTTTATTGTGTATTCATATAACTCAACTAAAATACTTGTCTTTTACATGTTTTCCAACTAACTATAATTCTTCATCTTGTATATAGCAATAAATTATCTTAGGACTAAAAGCGACCTTCAGGTTCACTTCTTATTTTCAATTGAGGAAAAAGTTAAGGATCAAAATAACTTTCTCAGGATTGCATACGAGTTCTGTTAGGTAGCTAGTCAGACATAAGCAACAGGGGAACAAAGGAATAGGGCCCAGCCTAGAGACCTACCAAAGAACAGCCCAATGGTGGTAGAATTCCAGGTACGCACATGCACACTAGGCAAAATTATAGCAGCCAGGTGTAAATCAAAGTGACCTCACTTGACAATGACCTATGAATGCCTTTGGAACCACCCATCATGGCCCAAATATAAAGCAGACATTCCCACTTTTGCACCTTTTTTTGCCATTCTGGGTTCCCATCCCTTTTTGCCCTTCTGGACTCTCTTTTTGGTGGCCTTTGTGGCCCTTTTACCCTTTTGTAATCATTTTGGCCCCTTTGTGTTGGTTACAGCTCTGGGCCCATGTGCTTCCGTGGGGCATACTTTGCCTTTCTAAAATATACTTTTAGTAACACTGTCATATCAATAACCTGTGATTCTTCAGTGCCGTCATTTGAGGAGGAACTGAGAGAAAATGCTAACTAACTACACTTCTATACAATCGTTACCTCTCCCTCTCCCTGCCTTTGGGGCAACACCAAACTCCAATTTGTTCCAACGGTAACAATTCTAAACAAGGAATCTCAATATACTCTTGTCATTAGTAGTTTTGAACCATATTGCAAGGAATGTGTTATTAATAACAGGAAAAAAACACAAAATTTTGTTAATGATTTTTAGTTTTCTAGAGTAAACAATTTCTAAGTTTATATCTACACTCATACATTTCTATCACCTGAATGGCAATATACTATTTTGAGTAAATGCAAAAGCATCAGATTTATGACTAGGATGCTGATAATTGCGTGTGAGAATATGTCACATAAGTAATTTTCGTTAACTGTGTGCATTTTAACAAAACAAACACACAAAAGTGTCGAAAATCTCTAATATTAATAATTCACTGTAGATTCAAACTCAGAACCTGAAGTTCCTGCTCATCTACTCAGTAATCTTTCTACTTAGACCAGTAATAATCTATATATTTTAGTGTAACATCTTAAATGTACCCTTGTAATAGAATGCTAAAATGGAAGCTTCAGCTAAGAACGTAAGATGACAAGTGTCAAATATTAAAGTGAGATGTCAAACCAAATTTAAATCTCAAAGTAGGTGGTGAAGAACCTGTTGGATGAATCTTAAACTTCTTACTGACATTACAAACATAAAAGCGTTTCAAGAGCTGTACAAAAAGAAAAAGGGTTTATTTTAAAAGAACAAAATTTTTTAAAAAGAACTTTTTGATTTATTGAGTCAAAAAAAAAAAACCCTTAATGATTTAGAAGACAAGCTGTATGCTCAGACACTGAAGTACAAAGCCATTGGGGAGGAAGGCTGGACAGCATTCTCAACGATGTGACTTCATGTATACGTTCATCCACCCTGTCTGCTTGCATCTGTGCCCTTATGCTAATATGATTAGCTCACCGCTACTCCCTCTGTGCTTCCAGAATCTCCATCTTTACATCTTTTTGTTTACTCTCGTCACACAATCTAGGATAATAATTGTGTTTCCATATTCTACTATTATAAAGCCCAAGTAGATTAAAAGTAAGTAAATAAGTAAGTAAGTAAATAAATAAATAAATAATAAATAAATATTTTTTTAAAGCCTGGGAGTTGTCCTTTAGCATGGATTCTGTCTATAAACTCATCAATGATTACAATCTTAAAATAGTGTGATGGGCATTCTGCCACCAGAGCTCTCCCCACCTACCCCAAATAAAGCTTTGAACTTGATGTTGTATGTTGAATTACAGGTCTGAAGAAAGGATCTTGCCCCTTCACCAAGCTGAACTAAATTGGATCAGCTGGAAGGTTCTCTGGGAACACAGGTAGCCATGCACAAGCACCACAGTATACCCCTATTAAATTCTTCCAGTTTAATTATGTTCTTTATTAAATAATAAAGACATTTTACTATATATTCCAGTTTCATGTAATATTTAATTTTGATATTCATGTTTTCTAGACTATTAATGAATTTTTTTGCAAGAGGCTACAGGGTAGTTATTGATTTTGAAATTATTTGAGAAATAGCCCTTGAGGAAAAGACTATTATGGTTGAAAATATAATAATTATATTCAGAGACAAGCCACTTCTTTGGCCAATGGCAGAATATAAAGATTACCCACCTGATACAAAAATTTTTTTAAATGAATTTATTTATGTTTTTATGGTGACATTGCTTAACAAAACCAATGTTATATATATATATATATATATATATATATATATATATATATATATACACTTTAACAGTAAGGCATATATATATTTACACTGTGTGTTCACCTCCCATAATTAGATTATTTCCGTCACCACATATTTGACCCCCTTTACCCTGTCTACCTCCCCTCTCCCCGCCTCCAACCCCTACCCTCTGGTAACCACTAGTCTATATTCCATGTCCATGAGGATCTGTTTGTCCTGTTCATTTGTTGCTTTTAGGTTTATATCCTACATATAAGTGATATCATGTAATTTTCAACTTTTTCTGTCTTCGTTAATTCACTTAGCATGATTATCTCAAAGTCCATCCATGTCACAAATGGCAGTATTTCATCTCTTCTTATAGTTGAGTAATATTCCATTGTATATATGCACCACAACTTCTATAGCTAATCATCTATTGTAGGACATTTTGGTTACTTCCATGTCCTGGCCACTGTGAATAATGTTGTTATGAACATCGGTGTGCAAATATATTTTCGGATATGGATTTTCCAGTCTTTGGGGAAATTCTCAGTAGAGGGATTGATGGATCATATGGTAGGATCAATTCATAGTTTTTTGAGGAACCTCCATACTGTTTCCATAGTGGCTATATCAATTTGCAATCCCACCAGCAGTGTATGAGGGTTCCTATTTCTTTTCATCCTTTTCAGCATTTGTTATTACTTGTCCTGTTGATTATAGCTATTCTAATAGGTGTGAGATGGTATCTCATTGTGGTTTTGATTTGCATTTTCTTAACAAATAGCAATGTTGAGTATCTTCTCGTATATGTGCTGGCCATTTGTATGTCTTCATGAGAGAAGTGTCTGTTCAGACCCTCTGCCCATTTTTTGATTGCATTGTTTAATTTTTTGTTGTTGTTATTGAGTTGTATGAGTTCTTTGTATATTTTGGATATTAGGCCCTTATTGAAGGCATTGCTTGTAAATATATTTTCCCATTTGGATACTTGTCTCTTTGCCTTGTTGACGATTTCTTCTGCTGAACAAAAGTGTTTTAGTTTGATGTAGGCTCATTCATTTATTTTTTCTTTTACTTACCTTACTTTTGAGGTCAAATTCATAAAATATTCTTTAAGGCCAAGGTCCTTGAGTTTAGTTCCTATGTTTTGTTTTATGTAATTTATTGATTCAGGTCTTATATTCAGGTGCTTAATCCACTTTGAATTAATTTTGTTGTGTGGTGATAGACAACAGTTTAGTTTTATTCTTTTGAAGGTGGCTTTCCATGTTTTCTCAGCACCATTTATTGAAGAGGCTTTCCATTCTCCACTGTATGTCTTTGGCTTTTTTGTCAAAAATTATTTGTTCATATAAATACGGATTTACTTCTGGACTCTTGATTCTGTTTCAGTGGTCCGCATATCTGTTTTTCTACCAGTTCCATGACGTTTTCATTACTGTCACTTTGTAGTATAATTTGAAATCAGGCAGAGTGATGCCTCCAGGTTCATTCTTTTTTCTCAGGATGGTTTGGCAATTCAAGGTCTTTTGTGCTTCCATACAAATTTGATGACATTTTGTTCTATTTCTTTAAAAAATGCCGATGAGATTTTGATGGAGATTACATTAAATCTGTATACTGCTTTAGATAATATGGTCATTTTAACTATGTTGATTCTTCCAACCCAAGAACACGGAATATCTTTCCATTTCTTTGTATCTTTTTTTATTTATTTTAATAGAATCTTATAGTTTTCATTATATAGGTCCTTAACATGTTTTATTAGATTTATACCTAGGTATTTTATTCTTTTTGTTGTAATTGCAAAAGGAATTATTTTTTCCACTTCTTTTTCTGACACTTCATTATTACAGTATAGAACACTATGGCTTTTTGAATGTTGATTTTATAACCAGAAACTTCACTGTATTTGTTTATTGTTTCTAGTAGTGTTCTTGTGGAGTATTTAGAGTTTTCTATATAGAGAATCATGTCATCCACAAATAGTGACAGTTTGACTTCTTCATTTCCTATTTAGATGCCTTTTATATCTTTTTCTTGCCTGATTGACCTTGCTAGAACCTTCAATGTTATACTGAGTAACACTGGAGATAGTGGACACCCTTGCCTTGTTTCTGATCTGAGAAAGGTTTTTAGTTTCTCACCATCGAGTATAATGTTGGCTGAAGGTTTGTCATATATGGCCTTTATTATGTTAAGTTACTTTCCTTCTATACCAATTTTGTTAAGTGTTATGATCATAAATGTATGCTGTATCTCATTGAAAGCTTTTTCTGCATCTATTGATATGATCATATGATTCTTATTTTTAAATTTGTTTATGTGGTGTATCACATTAATCACTTTGCATATGCCGAACCATCCCTGTGCCTCTGGGATGAAGCCCACTTGATTGTGGTATATAATTCTTTTAATATGTTGCTGTATTTGGTTCGGTAGAATCTTATTTAGGATTTTACATCTGTGTTCATGAGAGATATTGGTCTGTAGTTTTCTTTTTTTGTGTTATCCTTACCAGGTTTGGGTATCAGGGTAATATTGCCCTCATAAAATGAGTTAGGAAGAATTGCCCCCTCTTTGATTTTTTGAAAGAGTTTGAAGAGAATAGGGATTAAATCTTCTTTGAATATTTGGTAGAATTCATTGGTGAAGCCATCCAGTCCTGGACATTTACTTTTTGGTAGGTTTTTGATGATTGTTTCAATTTCTATACTTCTGATTGGTTTATTTATTTTCTAGTTCTTGATTTGGTCTAGGAAGATTGTATTTTTCTAAGTACTGGTTCATTTCTTCCAGGTTATTAAATTTGGTGTTATGTAGTGTTTCATAGTATTCTTGTATGATGCTTTGTATTTCTGCAGTGTCTGTCATAATTTCTCCTCTTTCATCCCTGATTTTGTTTATTTGTGTCCTTACTCTTTTTTCTTTAGTGAGTCTAGCCAGGGGTTTGTCAATTTTATTAACCTTCTCAAAGAACCAGCTCTTTGCTGCATTTATTTTTTTCTCTTGTTTTGTTGTTGTTGTTGTTGTTGTTGTTGTTGTTCTTGTCGTTGTTGTCATTGTTGTTTTCTATTTCATTTATTTCTGCTCTAGTTTTATTTCTTTCTAGCTGAATTTAGGCTTCATTTGTCCTTCCTTTTCTAGTTTTTTTTGATGAAGTGTTAGGTTGTTTATTTGGGCTGGTTCTTGTTTTTAGAGATAGGACTGTAATTATAGGAACTTTCCTCTTATGACCAATTTTGCCATGTCTCAAAACTTTTGATATGTTGTACTATCATTATCATTTGTTTATATGTATCTCTTGATCTCTTTTTATTTCTTCTCTCACCCAGTCATTCTTCAGTAGCAGTTGTTTAATCTCCAAGTATTTGTGATTCTTTCTGCTTTTTTTTTTTTCAGTTAATCTCTAGTTTCAAAGCATTATGTTCAGAGAATATGGTTGGTATGATTTCAATCCTCTTATATTTGTTGAGGCTATCTCTGTGTCCCTCTATGTGTTCAATTCTTGAAATGTTCTATGTACACTAGAGAAGAATGTATAAGCAGCTGTTTCGGGATGGAAAGCTCTGTAAATATCAATAATGTACAATTGACCTAATGTGTTACTTAAGGATGTTATTTTCTTATTGATTTTCTGTTTGGATGATATGTCCATATCTGACAGTGGTATATATATGTCCCCTACTCTGATAGTGTTTTGGTCTATTTCTCCCTTTAATTCTGTTAGTGATTGCTTTACATATTTCGGGGCTCCCTGATTGGGAGCATAGATATTAATAAGTGTTATATCTTCTTGGTACATGATTCCCTTTATCTTTATGAAGTGTCCCTTTGTATCTTTCTTTACTTTTTTTATTTTGAAGTCTATTTTGTCTGATATTAGTACTGTTACTCCTGCTTTTCTCTGAATGCCATTTACTTGAAATATCATTTTCCACCCTTTCACTTTGAGTCTATATTTGTCTTTGAAGCTGAGATGTGTCTCCTGGAGGCAGCATATGGTTAAGTTTTTTTTTTTTTTTAATCTATTCTGCAACTCTGTGCCTTTTTACTGGTGAATCCAATCCATTTACATTTAAGGTGATTATTGAAATATGAAATCTTCTTATAGCCATTTTATCTTTTGCTTTCTGGTAACTCGGTGTTTCCATTGCTTCCTTGTCCTTTTGTTTCTATTTTCTTTATTTTGGTTGGCTTCTGTGGGGTTTCCCTCTGGTTCTTCTTATTTTATGTTTTAAACTTCTGTTCTGAATCTTTGGTGCGTGGTTACCATTACGAATATGTAAAGGATAGTTATATATATACAGTCGTCCATTTTCTTTTACACATGCCTTATCTCCGTTCCCCTTTGCAAAATTGGATCTTTGAATCCTTCCCTTTTCAGTCATCACTGTCTCAATTTGTCCCTATGTATGCTGAACGTTCATTAATATCTTGTTATAGCAATTCTCCTCTTATATTGTTTAAGCTTATAATGCCCTGTTCTTAGTAAGGGTTGACTCTGCTTCTATTTGCCTGCTAGTTGCCTTACTACTAAATATGTTTGCTTGTTTGTTTGTTTGTTTTTGTCATTTTGTTTTAGGTGAGCTGACCCCTTTCAGTATTTCCTGTAGTACAAGCTTAGTAGTGGAGAATTCCCTCAATTTTTGTATGACTAGAAAAGTCTTTATTTCCCCTTCATATCTAAAGGAGAGCTTAGCTGGATACATTATTCTTGGCTGGTAGTCCCTTTCACTTAATAGTTTAAATATTTGATTTCATTCCTGTCTGGCTTGTAAGGTCTGTGCTGAGAAGTCTTATGATAATCTAATGGGTTTTTCTATATAAGTTGCCATTTTTTTCTCCCTAGCTGCCCTGAGAATTCTGTCTTGTTGTTGATTTTTGATAATTTTAATTCAATGTGTCTTGGAGAAGGTGTATTTGGGTTGAGAAAATTGGGTGTTCCGTTGATTTCTTGAATTCCAAGCTCCAGCTCATTCCTTAGCTTTGGAAAATTTTCATTATTTATTTGTCTAAAAATGCTTTCTAGTCCCTGATCCTTTTCCTCGCCTTTGATAATGCTGATTATTCTTATGTTTCCTCTCCTGATGGTATCAGCTAGTTCTTGTATTTCTTTGATTCTTTTTTATTCTTTGGTTTCTCTCTTCTTCCTTCTGATTTATTTCTAGATTTCTGTCTTTGATATAACTGATCCTTTCCTCCATTTATTCGAATCTATTTCCCAAGCTCGCTATTTCATTTTTCAACTCTTACAGTGTGTTCTTCATCTCCACAAGGTCTATTTGGTTCTTTCCGAGAGTTTCAATCACCTTGCTAAAGAACTCATTCTGCTCATTCAATTCCTGAAATTGTTTATATGACTCATTTAAGAACTCACTGAATATTTTCAGAAGTATCATCATAAATTCTCTGTAATTTAAGTTGCGTGTTTCTATGTCTGTAAGTTTATTTTCTGGAGATTTTTCTCTTTTTTTCTGAGATGCCTTGTCATCTTGGTTGTCCATGGTGTTTAATGGACTATTTCTCCACTTGGGCATTAATGGAAGTGCATTCAGCTTTTTTTCCAGAAAGATTTATTATATAAAAGTCTCTCTTTAGCCTGTTGCAAAGAAAGTGCTTTTCTTTTGGTTTCCAGTAGGTAGCATCTAAGCCTCTTGGATTCCTGCTTTATAAAGCACTAGCAATGCCTTTTTTCTTATAGATATTTAATTGCGCTTACTGCCCTCAGTCTCTGTCTCTGTCAGTGTTAATGACAGTTTCAGTAGAGTTCACTCAGATTCCCCTGGGCTCCATGGTGATCAATCTCAGAGGTTATGGGGGGAGGGGTCCTCTGGGTTGGGAGTTGGGGTCTGTGCCTCAGCCTCTGTTTTGCAACCACAGCTGGTAAAAATCAACTCTTATTTCTCTGCCGACTGCTTCTCCACTTTCTGCCTTTATGACTTGGCCCTGCTGTCAGCTGCATGGAGCTCACAGGACTCCCAGGCAGGGCTGTTTAGGGAACTCGGGGCACCTTCTCCCCTCCCCCTACTCCTAAGGGAGCTCCAATGTCTGCAAGAGGCAACTTCATTTCTCCTAGTCCACTGCCCAACACCCAGGGCACTTACGCGTAGATCCCATGCTCAGATGTGCTGGTATGCAGTTTTGGGTGTTTTTTGTTGAGTTTTAGATGTTTGACTTATTGTCGTTTCAAGGGGCGAGATCTAGAGACATCTCTCACTCTGTCATGTTTCTCTAAGCTTTTTAATGATTATTTTGAACAGGACAGAGCTGAGGGTATAGTTCTGTAGCACAATATTAAATATTTTAAAAATTCTTTCTAAGTTGGTCTTGACATATCAATCATACCCTCCAGGGAAAGCTTTTCAACTACCATGTGTCATCGATTCTAAGACCTACATGTATTCACATTTTAACATATCTAAAACCAGATACTGTCTCATAATTACAGTTGGTCGGGCAGTGGTGAATGGTATAGATTTATTGCCAGCCCTTATACTAACATCAAAATGAGCAACACAAAAACTTATAGAATTGGTGCCATAAATTTCTGGAGACAATAGTGGAGAGCTGTTTGATAACTACTGCATCACCAGTTCTCTTGATGCCACAGAGGACACTATTGTGTGGGAAAACATAGATCCTGATGACTGAGCTAAACATAATTCAGAAAAGTCTGAATGTGAAGATATTTTAGAAATAACTAAAGAATTAATGTCACTTAAATGTTTGTTTTAATATAAACAGAGTGATATATGAAAAAAATCTATGTCAAAATTATGCTAAATTAGCTTTTTTTTAGTAAATGTAACATATATAAGGAAAAAGAAAGTATTGTTGTATTAATTAAAAATGCTTTTGTTTCCTTTTTTGTTTTATAGAATGAGGAAATACACAATAATATCTTAGATTCATAATAGATTTATAATATGTAACATATTTAAAATATAAGATATTTATGAATATAAGGAACTAGATATATATATATCTCCACATATATTACACATGCATTACATTATATATATATATACATACACATATATATATATTACATTTACATATATAATTACATTTTTTATCCATCCATTGATGGGAATTTAGATTTTTTTTTCTCCCCTTGGATATTGTGAATAATTCTGATCCAATCATGCATAACATTGAACATAATCCCAAGGAATATCCTTGTAAAGAGACTCACAGCTTTGGCAGTATCAATAGTAGCCTTACTGCCAGACACAAGATGTATAATTAAAATGGATGACACAGTGTTTTTTTCTCTTAGGCAAAAATGCTGGTTGTTGAGAGAATATATTGCAGAGCCCAGATCTTGGCTGAGAAACAGAAAATAATAAATAAGTTGGGGTTATAATTTCTTCTGTTTCCAGGAGATTCTTCAGTTGTGTTTGGGGCTCAAAATAAGATACACTCTTCTTAACCAAATTGCTTTTAGAAATAAGTTGCGAAATTTCTTACCAAGTATTACATTAAACAAATTATCAATACTTTGAAAACAATCTTCCTATCATTTGACTTCTTTTATTTTTATCTACTTATGTATTTATCAAAAAATAAAGTGTTTAGTTATTATTACATGTACTTAGAAATACAATCTCTAAAAGAGTAATCCCAATGATACAGAAAAAACTAAACTGATTAGAATCATATATCATGTATTACAGAGTAAAGCACTAAAATGATACAAAGATTTATCTAAAGCTTAAATTGAGTGGTTAGTGCTTCACATTTCACCCTCACTGGCTAATCTGGTTAAAAAACTGTTCTAGGTATAATACAAGTTTCAGAGACTTTTGACACTTCTAGGCATTATTATTAGTTTTAGTTGAATCTGCAAAATTACCAAAAGTATTTCACAATTATTGTTGACCCAAATAGTTAGAACATACTTTCAATCAACTCAGTTATTCAATAGTTTGCCCTTTCACAAATTGAGGAGACATTTATAAACTTTTCTAAATTGAATGCTATTTTCTTCCCTACGCCGAGAATTTCAGACTTCCAAAACAACTCATGCTTTCCTTCTATAGTGTGACACACACACACACACACACACACACACAAAGTTCCTATTTCCTCTTATTCTCTGGAAGCATGTCTCTTTAACTCTCAATTCTTCTGATTTGTTGGATTTCTTAGCAGAGGTATCTATGTACAACCAAAAGAAAAATGCCACATAGCTGTACCTGCATGCCAGTTCTGATGCTCAATATTCCCCTGGCTCCATTTACATGAAATCATTCTACTCACAGCCCCTAATGAAGGGATAGCCCTAGATTTCCATAACATGTACAACTTGCCTGAGCTCTCTCTTAGACAAACCAGAAACGGATACTTAATTCAAGTTCAACAATAATAGATTTTCCAGAACACATGAGGTTGCCTGTGATAGCAAGCTAAGCCTAATTAAGTTGATTTTCTCTGGCCTGTCAGCTTGCAGAGAACTGAGAAAATGTTGGAGAACAATTACTTACAGATGATCAAGAAGGTATAATCAGGGCTTTGAGGCAGGAGAGCTGAATCTAGAAATAAGCATCACAGAGAACCAAATATATGAGGACAGATAAGAAATAATGTATCAACAGGTTTAGTGGAGGAAAGGGGATAAAAACTGAGTCAAAAGCAAAAAACAAAAGAATAGAAATAAGGAGAATAAATGAATTCACCATCAGAAAGAAAATAGAAGCTAGCTAGTTAATGACTAAATCGAAGATATATGCCCTTTTCTATTTGAATTACTGCAATAGTATCTTATCTGTAGCCCAGTTGTTATGCTTGCCCTTTAGGATCCGTCAGTTCTTCACACAACAGTCAGTGTAGTCTTCTAAGTCAGGCATCTTGTCATGTGACACCCTTACTCAGAATCCTCCAAGAACTTCCCATTATATCAGGAATAAAATCTAAGGTCCCACGTGAGCTACCCAGTTGATACTGCTTCAACAAAACTTGTACCACTTGCTCCTGCTCACTTAGCAACTACTTGAAATGTTTTGTCTCTAGATCTTTTCTTTATTGAGAACTCTTATCCAATGCTAGCTATTCTGAAAGGATGTCCCTGACCACCTACTCTAAAGCATCCTCAGTATCCCTCAAACCCTCTACTAGTCAGTAAATCATCACCTGGTTTTATTTTCTTTTTAGCACTTGACACTAGCTGCAGTTCTACTTGTTTAACTGGTTAAGGTCTGTTGTCTTTCCCCACAATGAGAATGTAGGCAGAGACCTTGCCTGCATCTCCAGTGCTTGGAACATGGTATTTAAGAAAAATTTAAGAAAATAAAATTTAAGAAAAAATATTTAAGAAAAAAATGATGAAAAGATGAAAAGAGAAGAAGAAGGAAAGAAGAGAGGGATGAAAAAAGAGAATGAAGGAAAGTATGAGGGAGGAAAGAAGCTTTTGGAAGAAATTCCCAGTGCTGATTTGCAGTCTCTCTTATTTCAGATGCTGCTTTTCCTCAAAGACTTCTTGAATTTTCTACAATTCTACAGTTTCTATTTTGTCTGTGACCAGATAGTTCATATTTTTCTGGTTGTAAGATGTGCATGAAGCGTTTTAATAAATACTCATTTACATGAAGTACCTTGTATAAATTTCAATTCCTTAATACAAGAAGAAAAATCCTTATAGGCATAGCAGTAATGGCAGAGAAAAACCGACCATTTAAGAATAAAAGAGCTGTACCTAGTCCTTCGCTAATCAAAAAGAAAAAGTTCAAATAATTATATTTCCTTTTAATTTTTATTATACTGTCATATAAATTATTTCACCTAGTTAAGTTTCTCCTTAAAATAAAAATATGTTCATGTTGAAATTTTTAGAAAGTATAGAAAAGCACAAAGAAAAAGTAATAACCTACCGTAATCTTACTACCCAGTCATGATTACTGATGTTTTTGCATGCATTTTAAATAAAAGTGAAATTATAATATACACAATTATTTATAACATGCTCCTTCACTTATTAACATATCGATAATATTCCACGTCTTTAAATATTCTTCTGTACACTTGTTTTTCATGTCTGCAGTTGATTTCATACAATATAAATTATTTTACATAGTTTACAATTATGTTTTACATTTAAATTAGTTGAAATTTTCTCAAATATAAATAACATTGAGATAAACTTTTATAAAATTAAGTTTTTATATTCATTCATGATTTTCCCTTAGGATAAATTCAAGGAGTTATTTTTGCCATGTGTTATTTTGTCTTCTGAATCACAAACAACTATAAAATACTAAAAGTTCAACAATCAAATTAAATTGAATTACACTTATTTTAAAAGAACTTAAATGGGTAGGTATATTTGGATACATCATGAAATAGCTGCATTTTTTTTTTATAATTTTGTAAAACAGTGCAGATATAATGATGAGTTTAGATAGTAGAAGAGAAGGATACTATCTCAAAATATGCACAAAGGTAATGTTAGCAGGAACTAGATGAGCATTTTAAAACTATTTGGGTTTTTTAAAAACTCACTGTAAGGAAAGAAATATAAAGTTACATTGCAAATCAATAACAGATAAGCAATTTTTTTTTATAATAATAGATGCCTTTAAGGTTTGTCCATAAACATATACTACAAACTTTAATTAAAAACAAAAACAAAAACAAAAACAAAAAAAAAAAAACTCTGCACATTTCTATTGATTTAAGATCAGAGTTTGTTTCTTTAATTTAAGCGAGACAACCAGGGGAAAGTAAGAGGAGACTAGATGGAGAAAGAAACCTTCTTTTCCATACATTTTTCAAAGAAGCCCTAGGTTTAAAATCCACTAGATGAAGAACTACTTTACACGCTGAAGAGGATAGACCCTCCTTAATCAGAGATGACACAAAATCAAGACTTTTCAGGCAATACTTGAAGTAAAGAGTAAGTATTCTGACAATGTCAGTGTCTGCAAACATCTCCTAGTGCCACCAGGTAAAAAATAATCACCATCAGCAGTATCTAATGCTTATTCAGCTAGTCACAGACCTAAATGACACTTACTCAGATTTTTGCTGCAAGATTTATAGAGGTAAAAAAAAACTGAAATTCAGCTAAAAAAAGAAAAGTCACTATAAAAGAAAAGAATCAAAATCAGATATGTGATCACCAATAATCGATGGTATCTAAATCGCCAAATAGCAGACAGTAGGTAGTGATCTATTTATTGTTTTAGGTCTTGTTATGTTTTATGGAAAGCATTCTTTAGAAATGTAGATATAGTATTTATATAGTTAAACCAAGTAGCATGCTGAAGTCATTGTGACAGCTGATACTGACTATCTCTTCTAAACTCTGCTTCTTTAGTGATATCAGTTGGTAGCTGAAAACTGGCCATGGAAGGTGTATTTAAGTGGAAATTTTTCTTTTTCTTTTTACCATAATGTCAGTTGTTAGTTTACCAGCACACTGCTGGAAACTTAACTGTATTTTTGTGAATTATATGTTCAGATATACACTCTTATGATGGGTAAAATAAAGTATGAAATAATAAAATAACTAGGGGCAGGCCACACTGGTTAATGATGTTACAATTAGGCCCAGAAAGCAAATTTCCAATACAGACCCTTCAATGTGAGCAAAAAATGACTTGATTTTCATTTAGCTACATTATGTGCTGGAATGATAATTTATAAATGCACTTTTTTTAATTACCCAATTTTACTGAGATATTTTTTACATAGAGTGAAATATATCCTTCTTAATATAGTTCATGAGTTTGAACAGATGTACAACTAACAATAAAATCAAGATATAGAACATTCCCATCACCTCTCAAAGCTCTCTTGTTTTCTTTCCAGCCAATATCGAAAATACTTCTGTACTCCCTGCCCAGATATCCCCAGTTCTAATTTCTAATATCATAGATAGACTTTATTTATTCTAGATTATCTAAATGGAATTTTACAGTAAGTACACTTTTGTATTTGACTCATTTCACTCAAAATAGTATTTTGAAATTCATCCTTGTGTTTTTAGTAGTCCTTTTAAAAATATACTTCATTTAGAAATAATTCCAAATTTATAGAAAATTTACAAGAATTGGAGTAAGAACGTACACAGAAAAAACTGCATACCTACCTCTTAGCCAGATTCATTTGTCGAAGATCTCTGCCTATTTGTTGTAACATTTGTGTGTGCTCTCTCTCGTTTTATACAAACACACATACATATATCCATATATATATGTATGCATGTACATAAACATCTCTCTATATACATTTTGTATAATATATAATATTTTTCTCAAACATTTTAGAAGTTACATGCATCATGGTTCTTTACCAGTATATGCTGTTGGCTACCTAAAAAAAAGGTATTCTCTTATAATCACATTATATTCAGTAAATTTAACATCAATAAGATTCTTTAGTAAACTACTTCATATTATAATTTTGTCAATAGACTCAGTTATGTACTCTATGCTGTCTTTCAGCCCCATACGGGGTCCAGTCTAGAATCAGACTTCTTTCTTATATAGTGCAGAGAAGTATTCCTTTGTATGCTATATTTAAGTTGTTTATTTTTTTGTTGAAGGATATTTGAGTTATTTCAAGTCTAAGGCTGTTACAAATAAAACTGCCATAAACATTTTTGTCTACATTCTTTTGAATACATATACTATCATTCCCCTGGATGAATAACTGTGAAATTGTTGAGTCAAGGTTAAGAGATATTTGACTTCATAAGATATTGCCAGATACGTTTCTAAAGAAGTTATACAATTTTATAGGCCCCAGAATATGTTAGCATTCCAGGTACTCCATACTCTCATAAACATTTGTTGTTTGTCAGTCTTTAAATTTTAACAATCCAAAAAAATGTGAATCCAGAAAAATCTCTGTGGTTTACTTAATAATTCCCTGATGAAATGTCTCATGGCTTATTGGCCATTTTATCCTTTTGTAATAATCTGCTTAAGTATTTTCCCATTCTTTTATTAATGTTTTTCTCTTTATTAATGATTTATAGAAGTTCATTATAAATTATTTATGGAAGACTTATTTCAGATATATTTTTTGTAAAGATGTCTTTTGATTAGGAAAAGATTTAATTTTAATTAAGTATATTTACTTATTTCCCTGTCTAAAAAATATTTGCTTAATCTAAGGCCTAGACATTTTTTTGTTTTAGCTTAACATAATTAGGCTTATGATCTGTATTGAATTAAATTCTGGTAATTATATTTAAGAGTCAATATCCTCAGAAAGTGGGGGAGAGTGGGGAGAGGGGAGGTAAATGGGGTAAAAGGGGTCAAATATCTGGTGACATAAAGAAATCTAACTATAGGAGGTGAATACATAATGTAAATATATATGCCTTACTGTTAAACTGTACAGTTGAAACTAATGGATTTCATTAACCAATGTTACCATAAAAATAATTAATTAGTTAGTTAATTAATTAAAAAAGAAAAAAGAAATAAGATTCTACAGCCATGCCATCCTGAATGTGCCCGATCACGTCTGATCTCAGAAGCTAAGCAGGGTCAGGCCTGGCTAGTACTTGGATGGGAGACCACCTAGGAATACCAGAAAGAAAGAAAGAAAAAGAAATAAGAAAAGAAATAAAAGATTAGATTTTAAGTGTTCTCATCAAAATAAAAAGAAAGTAACTGTGTGAGGTGATGGATATATTAACTCGATTGTGATAATAATTTCACAATGTATACATATATCCAATCACCATTTTATTTATTTATTAATTTTATTTATTGTTTTATCTCAATAAAGCAGGGGAGAAATTGTTAAAAAAAAAAAAGTCAACATTCTTTTTGTTTTTTCCCCATAGTTATCCAGTTGTTTCAGAAACATTTGTTTATAAAGCTTTCATTTTTCTTTGGATTGAATAGATGCATTTGTTTAAAATAACTTGATCCTATATTGTGGATCTATGTCTGTACTTCTACTACATGCCATTGATCTACTTGTACTAATGCCAATATCACATTGCCCTGATTTTTGCAGCTTTAAAGTAAATCTAAGAATTAGGTAATATAAGTCTTCTCACTTTATTCTTTTTCAAGATTTTTTGTTTCTTCTGTAGCTTGTGCATTCTCCTATACATATTAGTGTCAGCTTATCATTATCTAAAGAAAAATAAATCATTTACTAGGAATATGTAGAGTATTCGTTGAAACTATAGCTAAATTTGAGATAAATTTACGTCTTATTTATTGAGTTTTCTTAAAGCAAACATGGTGCATCTCTCCATTTATTTAGTTATTCTTTGCTATTTCTCAGTACTGTACTATAATATTGTACAGTATTATGCAGTGCAACAATGTACTGTTGCTGGCGTATAGAAATTCAATTTTATTTTTATAAATTGATTTTGTATCATGGGAAGATGTTATATTCAATCTTTATGCTCTTTATTTCTTTTTTTGAGTTATTGCGCCAGTAGGACTTTCCAGAACAATGTTGAGTACAATAGTGAAAGCAGATACCCTTGCCTTTTTCCTGATCTTAGAGAAATTTATTCAAAACTTCACATTAAGAATGATAACTGTAGATTATTGTAGATGACTTATCAGGTTGAGGACATTCTATTTTTAAATTGCTGAGAGTTTTTATCATCAATGGACAGCAAATTTTATCAAATATGTTTTGTTTTAGTATAGTTTATTTTTTGTTGTTTTCTTTGCATCTACTACAATGTCTGGATGATTTTTCTCCTTTATTTTATAAATATGGTGAATTATATAGATATAGCACTAATAAGATATAACTTACTTTTTTAAAGTCCACAGTATTAAGTGTACAATTCAATTCTTTTGATCAAATATATACATGAAGTCATATAATAGCCACCACAATCATAATATAGAACATTACCATGGTCCCAAAAAGTTATCTTGTGCTCCTATTCCCTCACATCAGTCAAACTCTGCTCTCACTTTTGGCTCTGATAATCACTGTCTGGTCCAGAATTTTGTAAATGGAATCATACAGTATCGAATTTCTTGTGTCTGGAGCATTTCATTAAAACAATATCTTTGAGAAAATATTCCCTTATTGAGCTGAATTGACACATTTATCAAATATCAATTAACTATACATGTGTGGGTCTACTCTTTCTCATGGACCTATAGTATTCTTGCACCAATGCCAAATAGCTTAGATGACTATCACTTTAGAATTAATCTTAGAATCTATAGTTTAAGTTCTCTGACTTTGTTCCTCTTTAAAAAGTTATTTTATAAAGTCTAAATTGTTTGGTTTTTCATATAAATTTTAGCATGTGTTTGTCAATTTTTATTTTAAAATGTGCTTAAATATTGAGCAAGATTGCTTTGAATACATAGATCAATTTGTAAAGAATTGGCATGTTAATAATATGTAGTCTTCCAGTCTATGGACTTGGGCTATCTCTTTCTTTAGTTAGGTTTTTCAAAATATCTCTCAACTACATTTTGTATTTTTAGTGTACAGGTACTTCTCATAGTTTATAAAATATTTCAAAGAAATTGTATTACTATGCATCCTCATTTAGGATTGTTTTCTTGCTGAATTGATTTATCAAATTGATATTTCCCCATTTATCTGTAGTAATATTCCTTGTCCTCATCCACTTTGCCCAATATTGGTATGAACAATTCTAGATTTCTTTTGTATATCCTCTTCTTTATTTATTTTTATTTCATCTTTTTCTTTTCATTCACTCTGCACCTTAATATGTAAATAAATTTCTTATAGGCATCAGTTATATTTTGCTTTAGTATTGAATCTCAAATTTCTGCCTTTTAAACAGATTTATAGATCTTTTACATGTAATGTAATTATTGATATGAGTGTATAGCAACTTACTATCATGATATTTGTTTTCTATTCAGACCATTTGAATTTCGTTTTTTAATTCTATATGCTCTGCCTTCCTTTCAATAAATTGATGACTTAGGTTACATTTTCTCTCCACTATTCTCTGATTAGTGATACACTTTAGTTTTGTTTTGCTTTATTTTCAGTGATTGTTCTAGCATTTGAAACATGTTATATATTTACCATTATATATTGCATTTATTACATTTTACATAATTGTATAAATTTTATGTATACATATTAGTATATTTTTAAATAATGTATATAATGTATGATATAATACATAATAAATATATTTATTTATTCGAATAAATAAACTTATCATAGTCTACCTTTAAATAATACTATATTTCTTTAGGTATACAGTATAAGAACCTTACAACATTATATTTCCATTTTTCTCTTCCATACTTTGGTTCATATATTCACACATTTTATTTCTTCATGCATTATAATCCCCACAATACTTTATTATTATTTTTACTTTTTAACATATTTTTTCAATTACAGTTGACAAAAAGTATTATATTAGTTTCCAGTGTATAAGATGATTAAACATTTATATAACTTAAGAAATGATCACCCCCAAATCTAGTACCCATCTGGCAACATACATAGTTATTACAATATTATTGACTATATTTCTTATGCTGTATGTCACATCACCATGACTATTTTGTAATTACTGATTTGTACTTTTTAATCTCTTCCTGTTTTTCACCATCCCCTAAAACCCCTTCCATCTAGCAATAATTAAAATGTTCTCTGTATCCATGAGTTAGTTTCTGTTTTGTTTTTTTATTCATTTTGTTTCTTAGATTCCACATATAAGTGAAACCATGTCATTTGTCTTTCTCTGTGTGACTTATTCCATTCAGCAAAATACCATCCAGGTCCATCCATGTTGCTGCAGATGGCAAGAGTTCATTGTTTTTTATGGCTGAGTAATATTCCATTGTACATATGCACTACTTCTTATTTATCCATTCATCTATTGATGGACACTTAAGTTGCTTCCATATCTTGGCTATTGTGCATAAAGCTGTAATGAACTTATGGATGCATATGTCTTTTCAAATTAGTATTTTGGATTTCTTTGAATAAATACCCATAAGTGAGATTAGTGAGTCCTTTGTCTCTTGTTATAGCCTTTATTTTAAAGCTTACTTTGTCTGATATAAGTATTACCACCCTAGCTCTAGGTTGTTTTTTTCATTTGTTTCAGTTTTCACGATTTTTTTTTTTATCTTTTTGCTCTCAGTCTGTGTTTGTCTTTGATCTGAAGTGAGTCTCTTGAAGGCAACGCTTGTAAGGGCTTTGTTTTATCCATTCAGCTACCTTATCTTTTAACTGTAGTTTAACATTTACATTGTAATGTAACCATTTACATTTAAAGTGATTGTTGCTATATATGTAGTTATTGTCATTTTATTTTTCATGTTTTTTTTATCTTTTCTTCTTCTTCTTTGAGAAGTCTCTCTAATATTTCTTGTAACACTGGTTTAATGGTGATGAACTCCTTAACTTTTTCTTGTCTGGGTAGCTCTTTAACTGTCCTCCCATCCTAAATGACAGCTTTGCTGGGTAGAGCAATCTAGATACTTGCTTTTCATTACTTTATCTTTAATCTTTGATATTTTAATTATGATGTTTGTTGGTGTGGGCCTGTTTGGGTTCATGTTGTTTGAGACTCTGCACTTCCTGGGCTTGTATGTTTATTTTCTTCACCAGGTTAGGGAAGGTTTCCATCATTATTTCTTCAAATAAATTTTTAATTCCTTGCTCTCTCTGTCTTCTCTTTCTTGTACTGCTATGATACAAATGTTGGTATGCTTGATGTTGTCCCAGAGGCCCCTTAAACTATTCTTATTTTTTTTGGATTCTTTTTCCTTGTTGCTCTTCTGATTGTTTCCTGCTACCTTATCTTCTAAATCTCTGCTTCATCTAATCTACTGTTGATTCCCTCTAATGTGGTCTTTATTTCAGTTATTGTATTGTTCTTTTCTGACTGCTACTTTTTTATAGTTTCTATCTCGATTTTTACATTTTTTATCTCTTTGTTAAAGTTTTCACTGAGTTCATCTACTCTTAACTTCACTGAGTATCCTTATAACCAGTGTTTTAAATTCTGCATCTGATAGATTGCTTGTCTCCATTTTGTTTAGTTCTTTTTCTGGAGCTTTGTTCTGTTCTTTCATTTGGGATATGCTTCTTTGTCTCTCCATTTTGGCTGCCTCCCTTTGTTTGTTTCTATATATTAGGAAGGGCTGCTATGTCTCCCAGTCTTAGCAGAGTGGCCTTATGTAGTAGGTGTTCTGTAAGGCCCAATCTCTTGGTCACCTAAGCTAGGTGCTTCAGGTGTGTTCCTTCTGTAGACTATGTGTGCCTTTCTGCTGTAGTTGAGCTTGGTTTCTGTTTGCCTATCAGTGGGAGAAATTGACCCTCAGGCCGATTATATGTAAGGACTGGATGTGACTACAGTGGAGGAGCTGTTGTGCAGGGGCTGACCCTACAGAGCAGGATTTGCTTTTAGCAGGGCTCTGGTGCTTGTCCAGTCTACCTTTGGGTGTGTTTTTCATGGAGGCAGCTGGGTGCTGTTCCAGCTGGAAGCTGGCCACTAAGTACACTGGCCCTATGGACTCCTGGAAGAAGCCTCACTGAAGACCAAGATCAGCTGTTGCCTGTGCCTTCTCCAGGCCCACCTGGCATAAGCAACAAAGTGATCCACAAATGGCTGCCACCTATGCTGGGCTTGGAGGTGCCTGGGAGAGGCCAAGCCATGAACTGAAGCCAGCTTCCAGGAGTGCTAGCCTTAGTGCTACTCAGCAAGATGAACAGGGCACACTGAGGTTAGATTCTGCTTGTTTGGGATTGTAAACCTTTGAAAAATTTTAGAAAAATTTGCAGCATGAGCCAAGACTGGACATTTTTTATGGAAAAGCCACTGAAAGCGGCTTGGGTGGGCCCACAAGTTGGGTAGGGCAGGGTCTCAGGGAATCTGTTATTTTTCCTTTAAATAGTCAACTCTCTTTTAAAGAATCTAAAATTATATGAAGATAGTTTTTACATTTATCTAAATATGTTTCCTTTCCAACACCATTCTTTTTTTTTTTTTTTTTTTTCTCTAGATCCACTTTTCCATTCAGACATGTTTCTTTTCAGATTGATAAATATTCTTGGGAATGTGTTTAATTTTCAAATTGCAGTTATCTGAAGTTGTGACTTTACTTGTGAAAGATAATTTCACTGGATGTAAAGTTCAGATTGCATAGTTTATTTTCTTATTTTAGCTCTGTTAAGATGTCATTCTATTGTCTTCTGGCTTCCATTTTCTTTTCATATGGCAAGTAAAACATGACTCTTCTCATTTTTTCACTAAGGGTGAAGTGTACTTTATTCCTTTGGCTACTTTCAAGTGTTTCTTTATGTTTTTGGTCTTCAGTTGTCTGACTATTGCATTCCTATAGGTACCTTTATTTGTATTTATCCTACTTGAGTTTTACTGAGCTTCTTGAATATATGTGCTATTATTCAAATTTCTAAAATGTTTTACCATTTAAAAAGAATTTTGTCTCATTTCTCTTTCCTCTCTTTCTGAAATTCTGACTACATATATATCTAACCACTTTTTATTGTCCCAAAAGCTACACAGGCATAGTTTATTATTTTTAATATATTTTTCTGTGTATTTGAATTTATATAATAATTCAATGCAATTTATGTAATGTATTTATATTTTATATACATTTTACTTATACATGTATATCTAATTTTTATATATTACATATAATACATAAAATGAATTACAGAATACAATATAATTGTATTAGCCAGTGTTCAACGTACTGATTCTTTTTGTTGTAATGTTTACTCTTCTCTAAATTCAATATAATAAACTTTTATTTCAGATAGTGTAATGTTTTCAACTCTAAAACTTTATATTCTGTTATAGTCTGTATATACTGCTAATTTCCTGCAAATGTTTATCCATTCTATCTCCTTCTATATTATTTGAGATATTTATCACTGTTTTAAAGTCCTTGTCAGTTAATTGTAACATCTGGGTTATCTTTGAGTCTACTTCTACTATCTTTTTCCTTCTTCATTATAGTTATAATTAACTTTTTTTTTGCATACCTAGTAATTTTTTATTGAGTATACTATATATTACAGATGATGCATTGTAGAAACTTTGATTTTGTTTCCTTTATCTAATCATTGGCTTTTGTTCTGTCAGGCAGTTAAATTACTATCTTATTACCTTGGTTTTATAAAAACTTAGTTCTAATCTTTGTTAAGGTGGTTCTATTTGGATTTTTTTTCTTAATCATAGAGCGTAGCACTTATCCTGAGCTTACTTCTATTTGAGTGTATGTGTCACTGGGTCACCTATAGTAAGTTGCCTATTGGCCCTAGCTCCATAAGAGCAAAATAAAAGAGAAGGACCCATTGGTGAAGCCCATCTTCCTACAATGTTCTTTCAGAACCTGTTACTGATAAGGTCTAACCTGCAGCAGCTGGCAAAGAAAAAAAATATTCGTAAGGTCCACCTCTAGTATCATAATGCAGGGCAAAGAAAGATGCACAGATGGTGTAATATTTTCTTAATTATTATAAAATAGAAAGGAAAAAAGTTACAGTAATTTTATTTTTAATTTCCAGTTATCTGGCAGATCCAAACCCCAACCTGTATCTGTTCATCCTAGTAAGACTCTTATTTTCTATTTAAGGGTATTTACTCATATATCATCTTGAATTGGCAAAGTGCCTTGTTAGCTAATTGCAACATCTGAGTCATCTGTGGGGTTGTGAGAACTTACTTGGGATTTAATGGAAAACCTGAGGTTTGCATCAGGAGCCCCAAACTTAAAAGATCTTGAATTCCAAACTCTTCTCACCAGCACCCTGCAACGGCTACCTTGAAAGTCTCACCAGTACCCTACTGGACAACATCCTAGTGAGTCTTGCTGACACCCCAATGAGAAGCTTTCCATATAGTCTTTTCATTGATTTAGCATGCTGCTTCTTAACACATTTTGCCAGAATCAAAATCGACAGCTATCTAGTAAATTTCCTTGAAACTCTAATGGGTATTTCCTTCCTCACCAGTCTTGGACCATGACATATCAGCAAACCTCCTCTATCCAGAGTTCCACCGTCACATCCTTTCTGTGAGGACTAAATCTCAGTTCAATTGTGGATACTATCTCTTCCAAGTTTGTTCCTTCCTTGAGTTTGCTCCCTCGACCATACATATGCTATTCTAGCATTCTCTATGGTTCTCTTTACCTTTTCTTAGTAGTTAGTCCCATTTTACAATTTAAAAATTATTTTCAAATTCTAGTGTGGTTTGTGTCTCCTTAATGGACCCTGATATCTTTAAACAATCTCAGTGCAACATTCAATTGTGACAAAAAACTTCTCAGAAGATATATGGTTAAATTAAATTCGGTTTAAATTTCTAAAAGTGTGTTTGATGCTGAAATATCTACAAACAGAACAGTAAGAAATGCAGATTTAGTTATGAAGCTAGGGAAACATAAATAATCCTGTAGCCTGCACATATTCTTTAAAAGTAGGTTCTAATTAACATAATGCAGGTGTCAATGTGTGATGATCTTATGATGGCAAAACAGACTTAAGTTTTATTGTGAAGTTAAAAAAATTCATGTTACTTACCATAATTTAAAACAGATGTTTCATCTGTAAATATAATTGAAAATAATATAAGATTATTTAACAAGAGATAATATAAAACTTTGAATTTTTACCTTATGATAAATGGACCTTCTTGATTACTGATATTTCTTTTTTCACCTGTGAACATAGATTCAAATACTTCCTTCAAAGCCCATTACTTTAAATATCTGTGTTTACCACATATTCTCTTTTCCAAAACAATTCATTTTTTCCTCCCTTGTCAGTCTCATTGCTGCTCTTTCTTCAGTCTTGCTTGTAGTAGTACTTGTTTTTGTTTGTTTGTTTGTTTGTTTGTTTATTTGTTTGTTTTTTATTGTCATAGGCAGGGGAAGTGTGGAAAACTGGTAAATACTGGATTTTGTTTTACCTCCTAGGTACTTGAAGCAACTGATTCCTTCTCTACTGCTGAGAGTCACTGAAAGGGAACACCCCACTGCTGTTTGCTATTCTAGAAACTATCAGTATCTCTGAGAACTCCCTGTCACATCTAGGGAATTCTGAAGTAAGAACTAAGAAAACATTTATTTTCTTAATGATAAATTGTTTCTCTCTAAAATATTTTTGAAAGATCGTTGCTACTTGCTGCTGCTCTTCTCAGGAAATGGAGCTTTCCTTTTAGTAGGATATTGATTGATGTAGATGAATAAGCTTGTTTTATCATTAAAGGACTGTATAGGGCTTACAAACTTTTCTTTATCCAGAGTGATGAAAATTGTCAACAGATATTCTGATTGATGAGCATATAAAGTTATTCCATGCAACTCAATAAGTGTTTATGAAGTATCTAGGTACATGTTTAGAATCATGTTAAAGCAGAAGTATTTATAATTTAAAAAAATGTTAAGGCCCTGGAGTCAAACTTTCTATATTTGAAATTCAACATTTCTATCTAATACATGTGTAGTATAAGCATCCTTTTCAGAACCCAAATATTATTTCTGTATATTTCTGTATAAGATATAATATTACCTATCTTATAGGAGAAGTACATAAGATATTTCACAGTTATTTATAATTATTATTACTTAAAATATTTTTTTAATATTGGAGAGTTCTATGAATTTTCTTGCCCTCAAAAAGCTTGCATGAAGCAAGAAATAATAAAAATAAATTATATATATTTATTACATAATATTATTATATATTATTATAATTTCTAGGCCCCATAAAATGAATTTTATAAATTACAGCACTACTAATGTATATAATAAACATTTGGGAAATAGTCATTTCCTAGAGTTTTCTGAACAAACTTTAATAGAAAGATATAACTATAAATAGGCATAAATTAAGTGCATGAATAAAAGCAGAATATACGAAAATAAAAAATTCTATTTTTTTATATCCAAAGTTCCTGGTCTCCACAGGAACATATATAGGTTTAAAAAGTAATAAACAGTCTATTATCTATGAACTCATGAGTTCTAAAAATGATCATTTTCTGCAATTCCATTGAAGAAGAAAATGACAAAGTAAGAAAGTCTTAGTTCCTGCTTCTTTAATGAAGCAGTGTCACTACCTAGTAAGAGCAAAACTCCTTGTGTATATGGGTAAATGTAAAAGTACACAGAATTAAATATGAGCTAAATAGTTGCAAAATATATTTGCTCAACAATTATTATTTATATTCTAGTGCTCTATGCAATGTGTTTTGCTTTATTTTGTCTTACTTTTATGAGCCATACTAGGAATCTTTTCCATCAGAACCAATTTCACTAAAGCTGTCTACATCACACTTCCCTAAACTGTGCAGACTGGAAAGTTCCCAGTCTACTTATGGACAATTAGTAAATTAAAGTGAAATTAGAAGAAGATATTATTCATTTCCCTACTAGTGAAATTGTACCTCTCCTGGTGACTTTTTATTAGTGGCCGCTGCTGACGTTAGGTGGCCTTGGAAATGATATAACATGTATATGTGATGATGCCAATTTAAATGCAGTTCTGTCACCTGAGATCTTCCTGGAGTATAGCTCCTTTCTTTGGAAGCTACCCCATCTTCTTTCATTCAATTTAGGTGGGACAGTCAAACTACCTTGGACAAGGACTGGCATATGACCTAAACCACATCAGTCAGAATCTCTCTCCTGGATGTTTGTATCCTGAGCAGAATGACATGAGTTAAAAACACAGTCAAAGTTTCCCCTTTTATCTTCCACTGAGATTTGTACAGTTGACTCCATTCTTTGCCATGTCCTCTCACAACTTTAAAGAACAAGAGATTGCTGAACAATAAATGAAAGCAGAATCATCCCATTCCCCAAAGAATTCAGATGAAAATTAGTAATAAATTCATATACGACAAGAGAAGATGTTAGAAAAGAACAAAGTTGGGTCTACAAGAAATTGTACGTGAAATGGCAGAAATATTTATGTTGTATCAAGGCCACTAGATCTTACCATAATAAGCTGAAAAGGTCACCACTATCTGGACAATTAGACATGTTTTACTGGGGAAACAATGATTTTTTTCCCCCTATGTTTCTGTACTAGTAAGTTGGTTCAATAATATGTGAGATCTAATATTTGAGGAGAAAACAGAAAAAAAATGACTGCTCCAAAGAAAGAAACTTGAGGAGACTTTTCTGATACTTGAAGCTGCCCTAGTTTCTCTCCTTCACATAGCTTGGTTGTTTAGATTTTTCTGTAAAGTTTATGAGCTTTTCTGTGTATTTTGAACAAACTAATCTTTTATTTAAATTAGATGAGTCAATTTCAATTTTTAGCAACTGAGGAGCCCTATCTATGCACAACTGTACCAAAAAATGTTTCCAAGTACAGTCAGAAAATACAAAAAACATTCAGAGTTTTTTCTAATTTTTTAAATTTATGTTCAATAAAATGCAACCACGAGAGCAGAAAATCCTATTTATGGCTAAAAATAACATTTCATTATATATATATACCACTTTTTGTTTATCTATAAATTAGTTAATAAACATTTGGATTATTTTCACTTTTTGACTGTTATTCATAATGCTGCTGGGAATATTTATATTTAAGTTTTAACACAAACCTGTTTTCAATGCTCATGAGCACATACTTAGGAGTAAAATGACTGTGTCATATGGTAACTCTTTATGATATATTTGACTCTAAAGGATTCCCAGATGATAGCTGTGGTGCTGCTAGAGTATATTGACTCCATTTTCTGCACCTGTTGAGAGACGCTTTACTAAAGAGAGACTGTTAAACTCTGTGATTGATCAAGTTCTCAAAAACAGTTTTCTTCTTCCTGTTATTGGTAGTTCTGAACACAGATATCTTGTCCCGCACCACAGAGTCAATAAGTACCAAGGTATATATGACTGCAAGTGAAAAAAATAGAGAACAGACATCAGGTATTAGCAGGGACATAAAGCATTAATACAAGTCAAAATGTTTCAGTGAAAAGGTTCAGCAGTTCAACTTTACAAGAATTACAAATAAACCTGTTCAATTTTTCTGGACAATGGCAGCATAAAAACAAGTAAATTTTGTGTTGGTGGCACCTAAATGGTTTTTATAGCATTTTTATCATACAGTAGATTCTATCCATTCACAACATTGTTTTAACTAAGTTGTCCTACATGCAAATAAATGTTTTTAATGTTGTCTATCTTCTGTGTTGTTCTTGTAAGTTTGCTATTAAAATATATTAAACTATAAAAAAATTGTTCAGTATAATTATACCTTGTGATATTTTTATGTTTTACATTATGCATTTAAATAATCAGAAATTTAGATTATAAGTTATAATTATACAGTTCATCTACATTTTACAGATGGACAGTTGTACTGAATGACATTTAATATTCTCCCTAACTTTAAGAGACAAAAAATTTTTCAACTTCTAGTATAACCTCAAATACAAGAAAATAAATCCTTTAAACATTTTGTTAATAGATCTTTTTGAATATATGTCATATCTAATTAAACTGTAAACTCCTTGGTTGTGGAGGATGCGAAGTTAAGATGTAATACCACAAAGGCAGCACAGAGCTAGGTAGAGGGCTCCAGAATCTGAATCCAGAGTCTGTTTCTTACCGCCTCAACAAATGTGGCCATGCAGTCGAACTCTCTTACCCTCAAATTGCTCAATGGTATAAGGTATGTAAATGACACATTCCTTAAAAGATTGTTGGGAAATTAAATGATATACTGTGTAAAAAATCATTTTTCTTGCACAACACTCAAAAATATGTGGTTTTCTTTTGTTTTTTTTGTTTTGTAAACTTCAGACCTTAGGGCAGTTCTTTGCATGGTAAGCACTCAACGCAAAATATATTGAGGATAATGTAGCATTTCTTTATAAATTTTTACCTGACAGGTGTAACATTACTAGTTCTTTAGTAATTATGTTCTAATATATTCTCAAAGATATTCAAAATAGTTGTAATATTTAACATGTGTATTTCTGAAATTATTAATAATTAAGTCAGTGATCCATTGTTGAAAATGCATTCATTTTTGAGAAAAAAATATTTCCTCATCAAAATGTAAAATATAACTTGGTAGTTATTAGTGTGGGCCCTAATATTTTTTATTCTCCTCACGAGAAAATCATAGCATATTTCCCTGCCTCCTGGAAGTGCAATGTGGCCATGTTTTGATCAACCAAATGTAAGCAGAGGTAGTGTGAATCACTTCCAGGCAGAAGCCTGAAGAAACAACGTGCAGTCTCCACTTGCTCTTTCCCTCTATCCTGACAACCAGCAGCATTTTGGAGAACAGTGATTGTCAAGTGATGCCAGAACCACCTTAGGGGATATTTGCCAATGACAGCATAACTGAGAAGGGTATTCCCTGCATCTAGTGAGTAGAAGCCAGGTCTTTACTAAATATTCTACCTTGCAGAGGACAACTGTGACCAACTCCCATCCTAAGGCAACAAAAAATTATCCAGACCAAAATGTCAATAGTGTCACTGCTGAGAAACCCTGGCTGGGGGTAAGGAAAATATAGATGGTAATTCCTAGCTGTACAGAAATGGACAGGAATCATAAGCAAGAAATGAACCTTAGCTATTCCAGACCACTAAGAGTTTTAGATTGTATTTTATTACAGCACAGCCTAGCTTTTTCTAACTGACCCATTTATTTTGTAATTTGAGTGAAATTAGAACACAATGTGCTTCCTCTTATAATGTTTAAATAATTTAGGTCTGATATTTCTGGATTTAATATCCATTGAATACATGACTGTTGATATTAAAATTAAGGTTGAACTATGTTTAAAATTGAAAATGAATTGATCAATTTGGATTTCAAAATAGTTTAGCTTGTCTTTAGTGGGGAATGATTGTTCATGAGAAGAAATGATTGTTCATGAGAAGGATTTTCATCCTTAATGCTCTTGCTCTAAAAAAACCTAAGAATCCAGTCAAAGCTTGGGATGAAAATAGATACTATGAAATAAGCTTTGAAAATTAAACTGCAAGTTATAAGCTAACTGTAAAAACAACAACAACAAACAGAAATAACTTTGTCACTTTCAGTTAAATGGTTTAATTATTTTTACTATTTTGCCTTGAAATATTTTAATGCACATGTCAAACTAACATAAAAAAGACTGTTTTGCTTTATACTTTTATGAGAGAAAGAGATAGAGAAAATAAAAAAAGAATTATAATGACAAGAGACTTTTTTTCCTATAAAAGAAAGTTCTTTTGATGAAAAATATTAGTTGTAATAGAGGTAAAACACTTATGCAATTTTAATTTGTTTTCAAAGTCACATACTTTCTCTCCTCAAGACATTCAATTTACTTTGTTATTTATTACTTTGAATAGTTAATATATTCACATTAATTCAAATAATTAAAAAGTATAAAAAGATAAAAAGAAAGAAGTTATCCTCCCAGTCAAAATCGCCACTTAATGATCATGTAGATTGTACATGGTTTAAAACTACTCATGAATGGTACCACCTGGAACTAGACATGCTGTCATATGACATCCCAAATCATGATACTAACATCATTCACAGTAACCCTGCTATTAGTTGCATATGGTTATGCATATATTCATTCCTTTATACATTCATGTACATATATGATATATGCATATTAATATGTAATACATGCATGTAAATATAGATACAAATGTGAAAAAGTAATGTGAATTAAAAAGGTTTTATTGTTTTTCTTACACTAAGCACATCCGTAGGCAAAAACATAATCTCCATGCCCATCCACAATAAAAAGCGCTCAAGATTTTCCATTCAAGGTGGTAGAGTAGGTAAACTCTGTGCTTGCCTCCTCTCACAACCACATCAAAATTACAACTAAGCTACAGAATAACCAACATTGAGAATTGCCTGAAGTTTAGCTGAATAGAAGTCCTACAACTAAGGACATACAGCAAAGCAACCTCCAGACTAGAAGAGGGAACAGAGATACAGAATGGGCAGACCCACACTACATGTGGCAGTGAAAAATCAAGAGCAATATCTTGACTGTGGGGGTCCCCTTGTGGAGTGAGGGGTCCCAGTCACACACTAAGCTCTCCAATTTAGGGTTCCAGATCCAGGAAGAGAAGTCCCCATGACTTCTGGCTGTGAAAACCAGCAGAGATTATGGCTGAGTGAGGTAGTGGTCTGTTGGAGTCCCAGGCATTTTTCTTAAAGGGCTCACACATGAAATTACTCATTGATGGATTCTGAGCTCCAGCACTGGAGTAGCAGCTTGAAAATTGCCAGGGACATACAGAGAGGAACTGAACTGTCTGGCTATTCCAGGGCAAGGGCTAGAGGGGCAGCTTTCTAAAGTGCTGGCAGAATCCACATCACTTTATTGAGCCCTCCTCACTGTCAGCATGACACAGGTGGCCACCATATCTGAGTCTCCATCAATCTGGCTAACACTGGTTGCTGTGTCCTGGTGATTTCCTGAGACACTGCCCTTCCCAAACTGCAGGCCCAACCAAACCTCTACCAGTGGATTTTTCATACAAATAGTCTATTGTGGCTTTTGCTGAAGACTTTCTTAAAATCTCTCAAAGGTTGACAAACCTCAGACAAGGAACATCTGGCCTTGGCATGCCACAGACCTCTTGCTTAGTAGTCCCAAGCCCAGCACTGCTGGCAGCCAGCCTTGGTTCATGGCTTGGCCTCTCCCTGACACCTCCAAGCCCAGCATGTGTGTCAACTAACTACGGATTTCTTGATGACCTCAGGCAGAGTATGGGCTGTGACTGAACTTGGCCTGTGATAGGGCCCATCCCAGGAGAGCTCAGTGGCCAGCTTCAGACTGAGCCAGACCACCCAGAATCTTATCTAACAATGACACATCAAAGAGAAGACTAAGCAGGCACCAAAGCCCTGCTAAGGTAAATCCTGATCCTTAGAGTTAGCCCCGCACAACAGCTCCTCTACTATAGTCAGTCACTGGACAGTCGTCACAATCAATAAGCTCAAGGATCAATCCCTCCCACTGATGTTCAAACAGCAATGAGGATCAACTACGAGAAGAGAGTACATACAACCCATAAAAGGGACAGACCTAGAGCACTCAACTTACATAAAAAAGAGAGACTATACCACTGGAACCCACAGGACATCTACTACATAAGCTCATTTTACTAAGAATGGGAGACATAGCAGCCTTACTTAATATATATAGAAACAAACACAGGGAGGCAGCCAATATGGGGAGACAAAGAAACATGTTCCAAATGAAACAAGAGAACAAAGCTCCAGAAACAGAACTAAACAAAATGGAAATAAGCAATCTACCAAATGCAGAGTTCAAAACACTGGTTATAAGGATATTTAGTGAAGTTAGAAGAGTAGATGAACTCATTGAGAACTTTAACAAAGAGATGGAAAATGTAAAAATTGAGATAGAAATCATAAAAAAAAAAGCAGTCAGAAATGAACAATATAATAACTGAAATAAAGACCACATTAGAGGGAATCAACAGTAGATTAGATGAAGCAGAGGATGAAGCAGAGATTTAGAAGATAAGGTACCAGGAAACAATCAGAAGAGCAACAAGGAAAAAGAATCCAAAAAAAAAAATAAGAATAGTTTAAGGGGCCTCTGGGACAACATCAAGCATAACAATTCCCATCATAGGTATACCAGAAGTAGAAGAGCTAGAGCGAAATAATGACTGAAATCTTCCTAGACATACAAGCCTAGGAAGCACAAAGTCCCAAACAAAATGAGTCCAAACAGGCCTACACCAAGACACATCATAATTAAAATGCCAAAATCTAAAGACAAAGAGAAAATCTTAAAAGCAGCAAGAGGAAAACAGTTAGCTATCTACAAGGAAGCTCTCATAAGACTGTCAGTTAATTTCTCAATAGAAAGTTTGCAGACCAGAGGTGATTGGCATGGAATATTCAAAGTGATGAAAAGCTAAGACCTACAACAAGATTACTCTACCCAGCAAATATATCATTTAGAATTAAAGGACAAAGAACTTCCCAGACAAGAAAAAGTTAGAGTTTATCACCACCAAGCCAGTATTATAAGAAATGTTAGAGGGACGTCTTTAAGAAGAAGGAGAAAAAAAAATATTAAAAACATGAATAATAAAATGGTAATAACTATGTATCTATCAATAATTACTTTAAAAGTAAATGGATTAAATGCTACAGTTAAAAGATAAGGTGGCTGAATAAATAAGAAAACAAGGCCCTTACATATGCTGTCTACAAGAGACTCACTTCAGATCAAAGACACATATAGACTAAAAAGAATAAAAAAGATATTTCATGAAAATGGAAACAAACAAACAAACAAAAAGCTGGGGTAGCAATATATACACCAAAGTAAACTTTACAACAAAGGCTATAATTAGAGGCAAAGAAGAACCCAGTAATTTTACTTCTGGGTATTTATCTGAAGAAACACAAAACACTACTTGTAAGGGACATATGAATCCATATATTCATTGTAGTACTATTTACAATAGCCAAGAAGCAACTTTGGTGTCCATCATGGATGAATGAATAAAAAAGAGATGGTACATATACAATGGAATATTATTCAGCCATTAAAAAAATAAATAAAATAAAATAAAAAATAAAATCTTGTCATCTACAACATGGTCGGGCCTAGCAGTATTGTACTGTGTGGAATAAACCAGACAGAGAAAGACAAATTTCATATGATTTCACTTACATGTGGAATCTAAAAACAAAATAAATGAATGAACAAAACAAAACTAACTCATAGCTACAGAGAACATTTTGATGGTTGCCTGACTGGTGGGGGTGAGGCAGGGTGACAGAAGGGGAATGGGTGAAAAAGGGAAAGCAATGAAGAAGTAAAAACTAGTAGTTACAAAATAGTCATGGGTATGTAAAATACAGCATAAGAGATACAGTCAATAATATTGTAATAACTATATAGTATGTCAGATGGGCACTAGATATATCAGAGCGATTACTTAAATTATATAAATGTCTAAATACTATGTTGTACACCGAAAACTAATATAGTATTGTTTTCTAAGTGTAATTGAAAAATTTTTTTAAATTATAAAGCCTGAAAAAAGGCAGATCTGATTATTTTAAATGCCTTAGGTAAATAAACTTCAATAATAGTCAACACCATTATTTAGCCAAAATGTAAAATGTATATAGTCTATGGTCTGTAATTTCCAGCATTTTATTGCAGAATCTGTTGTCCCTCTCTTTATAAACACTTCCTTAGATAATCTGTGTCTTGCTACTCAAAGCTCTCATTTTCAAGTCTGCTATCCCTTAATTGAGGTTTACCCATATAACTTACCCTGTTGACATAATTCATATTTCCTCTGTTATACATTTAATAATCTAATACTTAATGCATAATGTTTTAAATGCTATTCCTGAGAAAAACATACTGTGATTTTTTTTTTAATTTTCATGAATATATTACATGTTTGTTTTAAAATGTTTAAAACATGTTGGACAACTTCATTTACAAAAGATTTGGAATATTGTGTGTAGACTGATATTGGAGTCACAGTTTTTAAATCTCTTCTCCTAGGTACCAAAGAAAATGACATTTAAAAAATGAAAACTTGTGGAATTATGCATCAGTCTTGGAAATATTAAATGTACCATTCAAAAATTAAGATGGTCAAGGTATTTCTGAATTATACAATGCAGACAGGCGCAGATTAGAATGAACTAATCATCAACACTCTTGTCAAAGAGCTGTGTGCCCAGGAAATACACAAAAAATGGCCCTGAGACTACATCAAATGAAAAAATCTGCATACCAAAAACTAACTAAATAAAATAAACATAATGAAAAGGGAACCTATGGAATTAAGAAAATATTTGCAATATCTGAGAGGGGATAATATTCAAAATATTGGACACCCATACAACTCAATAACAAAAAAAAATCTAATTTAAAATTGGGCAAAGGACTTGAAAAGACATTTTTTCCAAAGAAGACATACGAATGACCAACAGGCATATGAAAACGTGCTCAACCTCACTAATCAGGGAAATATAAATCAAAACCACAGTGAGCCATCATCTCACATCTGTTAGAATCGCTATTATAAAAAAGACATGACAACAATTATTAGAGAGGATGTGGAGAAAAGGAAATCCTTGTGCACTTTAGTGGAAATGTAAATTGGGGCAGCCATTACGAAAAACAGTATATGAGTTCCTCATAAAATTAAAAATAGAATTAGCATATGATTTAGCAATTCCATTTCTAGGTACGTAACCAAAAGAAATGCTTTCACTATCTTGAAGAGATATCTGCATCCCCATGTTTATTGCCTCATTATTCACAGCAGCCCATACATGGAAATGATCTGTCCATAAATGGATAAATAGATTTTTAAAAATGTGATAATAGGAAGAAAGCCAGATAGATAATAGATAGATGATAGATAGATAGATAGATAATAGGTAGATGATAAACAGACCAACATACAGACAGACAGATGATGGATGGATGGATGGATGGAGACATAGGCATAGATATAGACATACACAAAATAAAATATTATTCAGTCATACAAAAGAAGGAAATCTTGCCATTTGCATCAACATGAATGGACCTTGAAGGCATTATACAAAGTGAAATAAGTCAAAGAAAATTACTATACATTCTTATATGTGGGATCTTAAGATAACAAACTCATAGAAATAGAGAGTAGGATGTTGGTTACTAGGAGGTAGGGGTGAGGGAAAAATGGAAGATATACAGCACGGTGACTATAATTAATGATACTGTATTATATATCTTAGAGCTGTTAAAAGGGTAAATTTTACATCTCCACACATACACACACAAAAGTTATTATGTGAGGGGATGAAAGTGTTAATTAACCTTATTGTGGTAATCATTTCTCAATACACAGCAGGTCCTCAAATAACATCACTTTATTCTAATGTTAATAAGAAAAAAAACCTGATTCCTAGCAGAGGCCACTGTCTGTGTGGAGTTTATATATTCTCCCCGTGTCTGCATGGGTTTTATCCAGAAACTTTAGTTTCTTTCTGCATCCAAAAGATATGCATATGAAGTGAGGTGACACGTCTAAACTGACCCCTTCTAAATGACTGTGGGTATGAGTGTGCCCTGCGATAGAAGGGCATTCTGTCCAGGTTTGGGTTCCAACTGGTGCTCTGAGCTGTCTGAACAGGCTCTAGCCACCCGCCACCTTGAAGTGGAATATGCAGGTTGGAAAAGAATTGTCTTACTTGTATTTTTTAGTCTCTCTTAAATGTATGTATGACTCACATTTATTTTAATGTTTAATTTTAGAAGTGTTTGGGGTCTTTATTTAGAAGTTTTGTAATATGCTGTAAAAACTTAATTTTTGTTTATATCAATTAGCTTATAATAAATTGGTTTCATTATATGTTGTTTCACTTAAAATCACAGTTTCCAAGAACCTATTGACAACATTCAATGAGGACTAACATGTTTGTATATTGAATCATTCTATTGTACACTTTAACATATGTCATATATCAATAATATCTCAATAAAACTAGCAGTGGGGAAGAAGCCCTGACAAAAATATAATAGCATCCCCTAAGATAGGTGAGGGCTTTGATTTGTGATCAAAATAAACAATAAGCTACCTTATTGCACAGAAAGCCACAGAAGCAATGAAATGATATCACAAAGAAGAAAAAAGCCCATCCTTAAGAATAATATTTTTAAATCTTTCTCACTGTAATGGATATCCTACTGTTGTGGTTCGATCAAATCTAAGACCCACGGAGCCAATTGAGATGAACTGTGAGCCTTTATTAGCCGGCTGGCGACTGACTCTCTACCACTCAGGATTAGAGGAGATCAGTCCTGAGCTCCCAAAAGAGGCAGTTTATAAAGCCTAGAACAAGTAAGCAGATTACAGAAGCAGAAGTTGTCTCACTTGAAAATTTTCCACCCTTAACCCTACAGGAAATTATACTGTCAGAAAAATATTTTTCAGCCTCAAAAGGTTAAAAATATGCTCAGCAAGTTGTGATTGAAAAAATATTTTACTTTCCACCTTAATAATGATTATTTTTGTCTGTTCGACAAAACATAGATACTTTACCCCAAAAATGACACACTGCAGATATAGAAAATATAACCTAAATGAGGTAAATGAGATTTTTATCTCCAAGTAATTTAAATTTTGAGCAGAATCACATTGAGAGTAAACATAGTTGGAACTGAGACATTTGTTTACGGTGTCTGATGACAAAGTTCTTGGAATTTTTCAGTTCTTACTGGTTCAGCTTGCCCTTCAGTTTCCTCAATTAGCCCATGATCCTTCCAGTAAGTCCCTCTTTTACACATTGGATTCAGTGTTTCAATTCCTAAAGAAACAAATAATCTTCATAAAATTTTTGTATCATCAAAATCAAAACATATCTTTGACATTAGAGCAAGTAATCACGAGAAAAAGAAAACAATATGAGAGCTGAAAAAATTTGCAACAACATGAAAAACAAGAGGTCAAAATTTAAAATATTATGTAGGCTCTGAAAAACAAATTAGTAACTGAAGGAAATCTATTTAGTATAAATAGAAGACTATTCAAATTCGTCCACAGTTCTGAGGATCATAAAGGAATAAAACTTGTTAAGGGTAGAAAATTTTCAACAGCCAACTTCTGTTTCTGTAATCTGCTTACTTATTTGATATTAACTAGGGTGTGGTTAATCTTCTTACTTGTTTGATGTTAACTAGGGTGTGGTTAATCTGCTTGCCTATTTGATGTTAACCAGGGTGTGGTTCTAGGTTTCATAAACTGCCTCTTTTGGGAGCTCAGGACTGATCTCCTCTAACCCTGCGTGGTAGAGAGTCAGTCACCGGCCAGCTAATAAAGGCTCACAATTGATCTCAATTGGCTCTGTGGGTCTTAGATTTGATCGAACCACAACAAACTAAGTGATTGTTATGTACTGAATGCTTATGTCTCCCTCTTCTCCCAATTTATATATTGAAACCCTCATTCTCAATGTGGCTATATTTGGAGGTGGGACTTCTAAGGAAGTAATTAGGGTTAAATGAGGTCATAAGGGTAGAGCCCTGATCCCTTAGGATTAGTATCCTCATAAGGACAGAAAGGAGAGGGCTCTCTTTCTATCTCTCTCCCTGTTCCTATGCACCAAAGGCCAAATAAAGACATAATTAGGAGGCCACCATATGCAAGCCAGGTGGAAAGCCCTAACCAGAAACCAAATGTGCCAGAACCTTAATCTTGGACTAGTCTCCAAAACTGCGAGCAAATAACTGCTGTTTAAGGAACTAAGTCAGTGTTTTTTTGTTATGGAAGTCTGAGCTGACTGATAAGCAATTATAAAAGAAAAAGGAACTAGATTCAGGAAATTTAATCTATTGGGGGGGAAAACGCTTAAAGAATTCATGATAGTATAAAGCAAACAGATCCACAACAATAATCAAAAAATAATAGAAACATTTATAAGCTGAAAAAGAACATTAACTTGAATATTTAAAGGGTTCACCAAGTACAAAAAAATGTAAACATACATAAAAATAAATATTTTAATGACTATAGAACATTTCTGCAAATATCAAGAGAAAAAATTACCTACAAAGAAATAAAAAAAATAAAAATGAATTCAAGTGCCTATTATGCAAAGCAAATGACAATAATAATAGATTAATTAATGTCTGCAGTATTTTGAAGAAAAATTATTGGTACTTAAGAATGTTATATCATTATTCCTAATGTTTTTATATGGCAATGTACATATTAATCAAGTTGGTTTAAATGTTATAACTAAACACCTCAACATAATAGATTAATACATCAAAACTTATTTCTCACACATGTCATAGTTCACCTTGGTTTGAAAAGGGGGCTCACCTCCTGTTTCATGCGATCATTCAGGAACATATTTTTCTTCCATGTTTAGTCCAGAAAAAATATATTATTTCCTCATAATTTATGCATAAGATCTAGTGACATGGCCAGGCCTCAATGTAAGAGACTGGAAAATATTTAGCCGCATGCCCAGGTAAAGAAAACAAGTTTAACAAACATCTAACTAGTATTACGCAATAAAACTTTCTATAATAATGGAAATATTCTATTTTATTGCCTAATATGATAGGTACTCATGGCTAGTAAGCACTTGAAATGTGGCTAGTGTGACAAAGGAAATGTATATTTAATTTTAGTGAATTTAAATATAAATAACAATATGTAAGTGGTGGTTTTCATACTAGAGAATGCAGACCATGTCCACGGGGCAATAGGATATATATTCAAGGGAGTTGTTGAGGATTATTGGTAATAATAGAAATCTGGAGATAAAACAAATACCAAACAATTTGGGAATTTGTAATATGACTCTCTCAGTGAATGGTTAAAATATTATTTCTTGAATATTAGTGCTTAGGTTCTGTGCCTGTGGAGGATAGGAATTTAGAAGACGTGGTAGGAACTATTAAAGTATCAGAGCAGGTTGGCTATTCTAAAGCCTCAGTAAGGTACTGTGAAAACCACCATGTTTTGGTCTAATGCAGTGGTTCTCAAAGTGTGGCCTGGAACCAGCAGCATCAGAATCACCTGGGAACTTGTTGGAAAAACAAATTCTCCAGCCCAACCCCAGACCTACTGACTCAGAAATTCTGGGGGTGGAGCCAAGCAATCTGTGTTTAATAAGTCCTTCTGGTGATACTGACATATGCTTAAGTTTGAGGACCACCGATCTAAGGTGATAGTTCTCAATCCTAGTTGCTCATTAGAATTACCAAGGGAATGATAAAAAATAGGGTTACCATGGCTTTACCCTTAGAGAGTTTTAGTTAATTGTTATGTGACAGGGCCAAGTATTTTTAAAAGCTCCCTGGGTGATTCAAATGTACAAACAAAATTGGGATCCAAAACTGAGGTGACCCAAAATGAAAGCAGAAACGGAAACTGAATGAAAATTTATTACGAAAAACTTTTTCTGTCTGTGGTCCACAGCACAAAACTTCTGAAAGTGATGACACGAGATGATTATAATAGCTTGACTCTTCGTACCATTTCAAATTTCATGTGAGCATAGACAAGGAAGTAGAAATACAAATAGAGTGTGGACTAAGCCCTTAGTGGTATGATGGAATTGAAAAAGTTTGAAGTTCCTGGCCCAGACAGCTGCACAAGCCTTCTGAGAAAGCCTCCCTGAGATGCATCCTGAGATACTGTTCCCTTTGACTCTCCTTGCCATTTAGCCTTACTCACTGCTCAGAGGAAGAAGCCAGGGCAAATTTCATGAAGGTGGTCACATGTACAGACTCAGGAGCCAAACTGCCACAGTTGAATTTTGGCTCTGCCATGTAATTTAGGAAAATAAGTGAATTCTTTTATGCCTCACTTTCCTGCTCTAAAATAGGGATAACGCTATTTTACCTACTCCATAGAGTTGCTGAGAAGGAAGAATGTAAGCCACTTAAAGGGGTGCTTGACACTTGTTAGACTTAGGAAAAAGATTAAAAACACAGCCTACACTAGCTTGTTGCTAAAAGCAAAACCCAAAAAGGCAGACCAAATTAAACAATTTTGAGTTAGGAGTTGGTTATTAGCTTTAAAAGCAATTATACATATATTATATGTGATGCGTATAATTATGTGTATTATAACGTGTTATAATACATATTACTATATATATGTTACATATGGATGGATATATAGATAAAATGTTTCGGACACCATTCTAGAAAATAGCAATGAAGAAAACAGAGAAAACCTTACTGTGAAAGAGATCATATTCTAGCATTTTAGTGGGGCGAAAGAAAATAAATACACAAGTAATATATAACATTAGATAAATATAAGCACTACAAAAAAAAAATAAAATAACATAGAAACAAGAAATGACATTTGAGGAGCAACTTGAAAGAAATAAAAAAAGTAATATTCACATCTGGAGACAGAAAGAGCCGAGGAAATAGCAACAAAAAAGCACTGGGGCATTATGACCTTGAAGTGTTCTTTGACTAACCACAAGGAAACCAGTGTGGGTGGAATGGGCTGAGCAAGGTGGAGCCCATCAGAGAATGAGATTTCAGAGGTGGTCATGGCCAAACATAGAGAGTCTTGTAGGGAATAAGTCAGGATTTCTAATTTTACTTTAAAATAATGAGAAAAGAGGACTGTTTGGGCAGGAAGGTTTCCTTGATCTGATAGTAGATTTTAAAACAAAATCTAATTTAACTACTATGCAGTGAATTTGTAGTACTGGATCAGGAGTGAAGCTGAGACACTAGTGATGGAACATACGAACCTTATAGTTCAGACAAGAGAATATACTAGTTTGAACCAGGATGATGTCAGTGAAAGCAATGATAAGTACTCAGATTCAGAACAAACTTGAATTTATAGGTATGATTTATGAGTATTGGTTTGAATCATAGGGCCAGATACTAAGATATGTGAAGACCCATTGGTTTAGCCTTGTAAATTTATTCTTCCCATGTGGAGGTTCTAAGGAGTTGGAGATGCAAGTCTGATGATCAGAGGAAACATGAGTGCTAAAGATTAATTAGGCTTCACAACTGTATTTAAATCCATGAAAATACATGATATCACTTAGGAAGTAAGTATAGATGGAGGGAAAAAAGCTAATTGCCTGGCATCCAACCAGTTATCTAAGTGAAGTATTTGCCCCCAGGCCTGTCTGTCTTTATGATAAAGGCCTAAGACTACTTTATCATAAATTATAACCCGTAGTGATCACATTCATGTTGGAAGTCCTTATATGAGGATGCTGTGTTATTTATGTGTGACCTTGATTTATAATATAAATACCTTGATTTTATACTAAACCAGTATTTCTCAAATAGTAACCCCAGTATCAGTGGCTTACATGAGATATGCTTTGAAAAATTATTTTTTGGTCATTTAAGTCTGAAAAACAAAGTTAAGCAAAGTTTAAACAAGAAAATAAGTTCTTTTTTTCCTATAACTTTTTTAAAGCTTCTAATTGCACTATAATTCTTTGTTGTGATGTAGAGTAGCCATAGTACCATCTATTCAAAGAAAACCATATTATTTATTAATATCTCCACAGAACACACTTTGAGAAATAATGGACTAGTCTTATGTTATAGATAGGAAAAGCTGTCCTAAGGAATGTTATTCTTATCTTGTTTGTTCTTATTTAAAGTCTTAAAAGTAAACAAAAATAAAATAAAAAAGTGATGGGGCCAGAAGGAAAATGCCATTTTTTCCTAGAGCAAAACACTCCCAGATAAGGATGCAAGTGAATTCAGCTTCAATACTCAACATTCAGGATGATAAATCAAATCACAGAAAAGCAAAGCCCTAAGCCAAATAAACAAACCTCTAGTGATGGAGCCATAGTGACTCTGAATGGCAAATCTGGAATTATTTACGAATGAAAGAAATTTCCTAGTTTTAAAAATGACTGATGTGCTTAGATTTAGCAGTCTATGGTCCTGATAGACATCAACTCTGATAAAAGAAGTTTATTCACGCTGTCTTAGGTGTTAAGGATTTCCTGATTCCCATATAGTTATGAAATTATAGTGATTTTTTAGAGAACTGTGGTAACTTTAGCTTCTAGGTTAATCCTAAAATATAAAGTAATCATTTTTAAAGATAAACTAAAAAGAGGTTAAATTCTGGGCTCTCAACTATTAGGTTTAGTACTGACCCAAAAGCATGAAGATAGACTAACAGACTTGAAAATCCTTGTAATCAGTATTCTAACATAGAATGACCTGGCATTTTGTTAGTGATTAAGATTTAGATAATTTCTTTTATTTCAGCTCTGCCCAGGTTTTGAAAGTATTGGGTAGTATGAGAGAAGGGGCAGAAAATGACGTGTAGACTTAGAACTTGTAACTGAAAGAATTAAATTTGCTTTAAGATTACAACTGATAATATCCATACAGAAAAAATGTCAGTAGCTTTAATGAAAACAAACCTAGAAATTGTCTGTCTGTATATGACTAATGTGTACATGAACATAAAAAAAAAGTCATGGTGACTTAAGTGATATCTCAGAGAAATTTTCGAGTTCAAAAAATGGGAATCAAATAAAATATTTAGAAAAAAAATTAATAAAGAAAAATGTTATAGTAAAAGATAGGAAAATTATTCTAAATAAGGCTCAAATTGGGTAGAGATCACTCATCAGCATTTATCAAGGCCCAGAAGTTAACCTCAAAATCATGTACTCTATTAGCTCTGAGTGCATGTATGCATAAGCCATGTTTGGATTACCACTATGGCTTCCCTCATATAACAAGAGATATATTAATCTGAATAGAAGATAAAAAGTAATTCAGTGACTGGAAATGCCTGTTTTATATGGTAATTTCCCAGGCCACTCCAATCCTGGGTATAAAATGAAGACATATTAGCAGTAAATTTTACTTATTCTTGTTGTGACCTGCAGTTTCTCCAGTTCTTAACAGGAAAACTCCAACAGCTATCTTCATGCGTTCACAAGCAATTTTGCTCAGTAACCATGTGACAACACCATTTAAATGTTGTTTGTTTTGGTTTGCCTCCAATCATGACTAGAGTTAATACCTCCTTCCCACTGAAGGACAGGAAGGTGTTTTAACACTCTCTTAGGTTGTGCTCCCTAGAAACAGAGCCTGATTTGAGGATTCTTTTTCAATGGTATTTTAGAAGAGTACTTTTATAAGAATTAGGACGAGAGAAGCAGGAAAGTGTAGGGGGAAAAGCTAAGCAAAGCTATGTTTCAGCTGGAGACTAACTTCCTTCTGATCCCACAGTGAATTTCTGAGGTTTAAATTGTACCACAGAGGTAACTCTCCCTTGAGTTAAGAAGCTGCCCTTTAGAACACTCATGTCCAAAGTCCACAGTCATTGGCCAAAGTCCACTTGCAAGAGGTTCAGGAAGGTGGCTTCTCTTTGGCCAGTAACAATTCTTGGGAGAAAAGGAAAGTTATGGGTTGTTATTAACTAACGTTCAGACCAAATTGGGCAGATATTGTATATATTCCAGTATCTTCTAAATCTAATTGTTTCATCTGTCTCTCCAAGTCTGGTTAGAGATCCTGCGAAAACTGTTTATACCTTGAACCTTCATGAATTCGCCAAAGTAATGCCATCTCATGAGGCCTTTCTAGAGACGACAATCGAAGTTTCTCCTCAAGGCACCCCAGCTTTATTATTGTCTCATTTCCTTCCTAAAACGAATACATTTTCTTATTCATTATTTTGTTTTTCTTTTCTTTCTATAGATATGAATTAAATTTTTATCATTTTATTTGATTTTATAACAGATACAGATTATAAAGAGCATCAACGATTCAAAAGTTCCTGAAAATAAAATCCAAAGTTTATAAAACACATGTTGCATATGCTTTGTAAACATTTTCATTTCATGATTATCTCTATGAAGACCTGAATTGCTTAAATCATGCTTTTAGTTGATAGGATTCAATAGGCTCAAAATTATTTTTGTTCTGCTTTTCAAATATTAAATTTGCCCTTGCCTTATCTTTTTATGCATATAATTTTTAATAAAAATTAAAGGAATAAGTAAATCAAATGATAAACATAAACACTCATTGGAAAAGAGACATAAATCATTTTCATATGACTCTATGTATAAGAATTTCAGTAATTTGTTTCCAAATATATAAATAATATACTTTGGTAAGCAACAAAAGAAGCATATTTTCTCCTGTCAAACCTGTGGTTTTTAACCACATGGCATATAGTTTCTTTGTGACCAAAAATTTATTAAATCTATAAAAAGGAAAGAAAATAAGGTTAAATAATTTGGACTCACATTTCATCTCTCTCAATAGTTTATTTTAAAAGATCAGAAAGTGTTTTTCTATAGAAGAGTGTCCTAAATATTACTGTGTGCAAATAGATGAGAGGGCTCATGTTATTTTAGCATTTGTTTGAAGTCAGGAAACCTGAGTTCTATTTACGCTCTGATTGATATTATCAGCTAAAACCAAACATTTTACCTACTCTTCCTGAAGTTTCTATATTTGTACTATCAAATAATAATTACTGTGCATGTTGCATGGGGAAAAATAGTTACTAGACTTATTGTAGTGATCACATCAGAAAGTATATAAATGTTGAATCACTATGTTGTACACCCAAAAATAATATAATATCATATGTCAACTAAACTTAATAAAAATTAAATTTAAGTAAGTTTGGTACTTTAGAAATGAAGCATGTATTTCTAGAGACTCTGTAACACAGTATTATTAAGCATATATTACACAATCAGACTGCCTTAGTTCAAATAACATCATCCCTTGTACGACTTTGAGTTATTTATCATTTCTGTGCCTCTGTTTCTTCATCTATAAAATAGGAATATTATTAGTACTTATCATAAAGGGTGGTTATGAGGATTCAAGCTGTCGATATCTCTAAAGCTCTTAGGGTAGTAGTTGACACATAGTAAATGATATGTTTGTTAATGAATACCATTCAGGTAATTATCACAAAATTTAACATTGTTTAATTTGTACACGTGTGGGTAGAAGGAGTCTAAAATAATAAAGAAGTAAATAACCATCCTTTAAAACAATACTTAAAATGACATTTAGCAATAGCAGAAACAAAAAAATTAAACTGCTAAGCCATCAAATATGGTGTATCTCTTTGTGTAGTGGAAAAAATGGTGTACCCAAAGTTTGTGACTTGCCTTAAATTTTAAAATGGTGGTTAAAATAATGAAAATATAGTCTATACATCGTCTTTCTCAGTTTAATATCACTTTAACTTTAAAAACATCATAGAATTCTCAAAGCCTCTTAAATGATTTTAAAAGAGTTATAAAAAAAATTCAGAATTTTAGAGATGAAAAAGTCAACTTTTATTGTAGCATTACATAGAGTTTAAAGGTTAATGTTCCTGCCTCCTAACTAGATATGTCAGTATGACTAAGCTCTGACAATTAATATTTAAGCATAAGTGCTGTGTGAGACTTCTGAGATGTCTACTTAAGGAGATTCTTCTTTGATCTTTCCTACTCCTGGAATGGAGATGTGATGGTGGGTGGGAGCACCAACAGCCATTTTTGTCTATGAGAGAACCTTGAGAATGGAGGTCATGCGTTGAGGCTGGTGGCGCAGAATGTTGGAAGGAGACTGGGGCCCTAATATCTGTAAAACGACCAAGTCAGCCTCGACAATCGCTTACCTCTTGTTTTTATTTTTGAGAGAGAAATGAAATTTTAAATTATTTAAACCAATGTTAATTTTATACTTCCCTTTTATTCAGTCAAATCAAATGTTAAATGATGCCTCTTACAGAAAGGACATAAGAGAATTTGCCTCTTCCCTACACCTAGTGAAATGTGGCAAGCTCTGTATGGAGAGAATGAGGTGAAGGAATATGATCTGAAAATACATACCTTAGTAAAAAGAAGTATTTTAGAGACTCAGGTCAAGTTACTCAAATTATCTGCATTGGAATTCAGAGCAAAATTAAATTAGAAAATTTTATTTTTATTTCATTTCTTCCTGGGGATAGGCAATAGGACTTGGTATTTCTGGGGTCCTTGTCCATATGCTTCCTTTTCTGTCCATAGCCCCAGAATCCCATCAGGACTCCTTACCTGAAGCTAATTAGAGCACTGGCACACAGTGAGCAGGGAGTGTCTCTGACAATACTCCTACATTAAAAGACAATGCAACTCCCTTCACTCATAATAAATGGCCAAAAATATTCTTTGTAAATGCCAGTCTGTTATCAAAAAAGATGATATTTTAAAAATACATATTTAGAGTGGAGTTTTAAATAGTTCAGAATTAAACAAGGAAGTTATGAGCATTTGTCTATTTTTTTTCTTTTTATATGATGCATAATAATTTGCCACCTAATAAATCTCAAAGAGCCAGTGATTATAACAAAGAGTAGTTATTTATTCAATAACCAGAACTTTCTTGATTTTTTCCACTGAACATAATTCACCTTGGGTAATGTTTCAGATAAATAATTTTCAAAATATGTATGGGAATTATAGGTCTAATCAAAAGGAATAACAGTATTAGGTAAGAATATCTGGAATGGATATAGCTTGCCCATTCTCTTAAAACATTAAATTTAAATACTGCCAATACTGAGGACTCATTTCCGGTGCAGTTGGTCAATTCCTTATTAGAAACAATATTTTTTATAATTTTAGTTAGAATTAACTAACTTCATAGGATTCAGAAAATTTATCAATTTATGGATCTCCTGTTACACAAAAGACTATTTTGTTTTTTTTTATTTGTTTGTTTGTTTTGTTTTATTGTTTTTTTCTGAGAAAAAGAAGTGGTAGGAGCAGAAGAGATAATATTATTTGAAAGACATGAAATAAGTCATGCCTGATAGAGACTGTACTAATCATTCCATATTCATAATTCAGTTGGTTATATAAGTACTCAATGGGCTTAATGGGGTATAGAAGTAACTCATCCTGAGAAATAATCTGTAAAAGGGTAGGCCACACACTATAGAGGAAACTTAAATTCTAATACAAGTGACCAGAAGATAGTCTCAAGGGAGGATAACTAAACTCATTTCCATGTCTAAAGCTCAGAGAAGAATGTGTTAAACCCAGGGAGATGGTCTGCATAGAGTTGAGAAAGGTCAACCTAAGGAAAGAAAAGTTGGCATATTTATGCAATGTTGCCCAGGGAAAATGGAAATTAGATCTGACTAGAGAAAGTTCATTTTAGTCAATAAAGTACATGCTCAAAAAAAAAAAAAAAAAAACATTCTATTTTATTTAAAACTCAGTACCCAAAGAACTAGCAAGCTAATGCTACTAAAACAAAAATGTGGGTGGAAGAATTACAGCCTTTAATTTAATTTTATCTGAAAGCCACACCACTGCTTTGAACTACTACAGCTGAAAGTCACCCACATCAAAAGAAACAAAGAGCCAGCCAAAAAAACATTTGGCAGGAGGAGAGTGAGAAGTGTCTAAGGGCAAAAAGCAGTAACTGAAGGTAGAAAGTAGTATAATTTCAATTGTTTTATCAACATCTGTCTTTACAAAATTCCATTTCTTTATCTGGTCTGGATGGAGGAGAGAGATGTAATTCAAGACTGTGAATCTCATGTCTTGTATATAAAAACATCTCCTCACTCTCAGACATACTGAGTCTGAATTCATGTGTTAGACTATCAGAATGAGAGCGAAAATGTGAGAGAGGGAGAGGGGGAGTGAGGAGGAGAAGAAATGGAAATACTCACAGTAGAATTTTCCCCAAGAATAGCTACTCATGCCTATCATAAAAATATATCATCCCTACTTTAGCAGCTTATCAAGTATTCTGATGGTGAGGAAGTGTGAGAGTATTGTGATCTTTGAATCTAATCTAAATTTCTTAAATATCATATTAATTGATTGATTAATATTTACTTATGAGATTAGGTATCATGGGACTCATAGTTACTGAAAGTCACTGGAAGGCGGATGAGTCTCATTCAATCTTCTGTTGCAAGTTGTGGTAGGCAGAATAATGTCTGAAACTCATAAATATATTATTTTCCATAGCAAAATAGACTTTATGAATGTGATTATCCTGGGTTAAATAGGTTGGCCCAATCTAATTACATGATTCCTTAAAAGGAATCCTGGCTCAGAAAGATGAGATAGAAGAAAGAGGAGATATTTGAAAAGGAAGCTCAACCCACTATTCCTGGCCTTGAAGATAGAGGAAGGAGCAGCCAAGTAATGTGGAAAAACTCTAGAAGCTGAGAATGGCTCTTAGCTGATAGCCAGCAAGAAAATGATGATCCAGTTCTAACTGCAATTAATTCTGCCAATGACTGAAATGAGCAAGGGAAAATTTTCCCCAAGAGCCTCCAGTAAGTAAGGCAACCCTACCAGCATCTTGATTTTAGCTCATTGAGAACCATGTCAGACTTCTGGACTACAGAACTGTATGATAATAAATTTGTGCTGCTTTAAACCTCTAAGTTTGTTGTAATTTGTTATGACATCAATAGAAAATTAATACACCAGCATTTAACATTTTGTTTGACATATCAGAAGCATGCAAGACAAACTTTAATTAAATGAGTCATTTATTAAAAACATAAGAAAATATACTCAAGTCCCTTACCTCCTAAACTTAATATTTACTAAAATGTGTTATTCAAAAACACCAGAGCCAACAGATATTTTGTGGTGATTGGGGAGGGTCATAAAATATATTGAGAGAGAGAGAGAATCCCCATTTGATGATCCATAGTTCATACTACCATAATAAAACTCAGAGAAATACTGCAAAAATAAACTTTGTAAACTCTTTGATTTTATGTTTTTCAAACTTATTCAACCTCAGAAACTTTTTTTTTCTTATGACAAAAAATTTTAATAGTCTCTGGAATAAAATAAGGAACTATGATCTTAAGCAAAATAGTCATTGGCCTAGCTTGAGTCTCTTTTCTTAATACTACAGGAGAATCAGTAAACCTTAATAGAAAGAATTATAAAATGATTAATATATTTAGTAATTATAAAGGCCATAGGGTTATTAATAATTCCGAAAAGATAATGTTCTGAGAGAGCAGAATATAACATGGCAGTTCCATTTGTTCTTTTAAGAATATCAAATCAAAAAGAAAAGAAAAGAAAAGAAAAGAAAAGAAAAGAAAAGAAAAGAAAAGAAAAGAAAAGAATATCAAACCAAAAAACCATTTACTTTTAACCTTTCCTTGGAGAAAATTTTCTGTTTCTTTATATATGTGCAGAAATATTATTATAATATCAATAAGTCAAGCACTTATAAAAATCCATATCCTTGATTTGATGATAATATTTTGTCACTAAAGTATTTAATTCTAAAGGTTGAGAATTTTATTATATCTCAAAAGAGGATAATATATAACCAAGTATTAACAATTTAATGTTATTTTTTAATTTATTAAATAACTAGAAGCCCAATGAATCAAACTGGAAATCATAAAAATAAAATTTAGTCTATCTTATGATGTGCTTCATTACAGTAGCCTTCTCTTCTTCTAAAGGAGATTAATTTAATGGAAAGACAAAACTTCCAACTGTACTTTCTTACTGTCACTGGGCTCATTAAAATTGATTTTACAATTCTAGTTTGCAAAACAAAAGACATTTATTGTTCTGAAACTCAAAAGTTCACTTTGACAAATTTATCATAAATGTTCTATCGAATATTAAAATTTTATTGGAGTCATTATTGCCAAAATCCCAGAATTCCAGAATTTTAATACTATGATAATGGCATTAAAAATACTACCTAAAACATAACAAAAAATTACCAAAAATACAATTTCAAATTAAATATCATATATATAATACTACACGTGTTTTATATATAATACTGTGTTTTAGTGCTAACTGAAACGTGACAATAGAACAGAAAAAAGTTTTCATTTGTACGTTGAAATTTTTCATCATGATTGCTTCAATTTTACCTTAGTTCAGAATGTCAGCTCCTTTTTTGATCACATTATTTAAAGTCTTGTCTTTACATATGAAATATATGAATTGAAACACAATCAATCCATTATTTCAGCCTGTGTAACAGCTGATGTCAACCACTGGTAGGCTGATGTAACCTACAACAATCATGACAATGGCTAAAATGAATGGTTTTACCAGGGCCAGGTGTCATGATCATCAGCTACTGAAAGACATGGCGGACTGTAGAGACTCGAGTTGATCTAAGTACTTATGCCTCCAGCCATGTGTAAACTAAAATTAATTAAATTGTGGCCAGGAGTATATTTGAGTGATTTTGAAGGAACCATTAATTTAAACACCTTAAAACATATTCTGTAAGAGATTATAATGAACTCACATGGAAATAATCCTTTTAACAGATAAGAAAATTATTAGTCTAACAGTCATCTTTATTTCCTGTTTTATAGACTCTTGATAAAGATAATTTGAGGATATGGAAAAGTTATCAGGATAATCTTTTTAAAAGGAAAGTTTTTCCTTTCTTCAGGTTATTCCAAACACACAACTAACCTGAATCACATATTTGACTGAGTCATTATGAACACTTAACTTGAGGACCAGTCCTTCCATCTCCAAACTCTGTTCTACCTAAACAGTGCTGCACTTCAGTGTAAGCTAGATCAGTAACCTCAAACATTATTTTCTGTTTCTCTTACTTGTATGAGAGGACAAGATTAAACTGTCTGTTGAACTTCAGGCAGGGCTCCCAGAGCCCCATGGAAATTGGCTAGGGCTGAGTGCTTAAACCAATTAATTCTAGCAGAATGTGGAGGTAGTCTATCAGGAAACTGGTCCACTCACTAGTTCATAGAAGCTGTAACAGGAATCTCAGAACACATCTTCCCTGATGACATCAAGAGAAAGTCTGGCGCTCCCTCATTGTGTTTATAGCATAGGGCTGAAAACCAGGGTTTGCCATTTGTTGATGCTGCTGTTGCATCCCAGCTCTTTATCATGCATGCCATGAAGGGACTGGTGATCTCCTAATCATGATGGTTAACAGACACAAGTTCTCAAGTCAGACTTCTGGCAAGGACAGATTCGATTTGCTGTCCTTGATGGCGATGTTCACCAGTAGACCACTATGGCTCATGTCTCTGTGAGTTTCCTGCTGATAAAAATGGCTTCCTGAAGTGTCTGCTATCTCGCCTTGTTTGCCTGACTTTTCCCCCTGCATCTAGAGTACCCTGAGCCTATCTTTATTTCTTATAAGCTGAAGGTGCACAACTTAGATCCTATTTTACATAATTCAAACAGAACAACATTTTCAGACATTTTTGATGAAAATACAGCTCTTGCCAAGAAAACAAATATTGGCAATAGAGAAGAAAGAGCTTAATATTTTACTGACGAATTTTAAGATCCTGAGATTTCTCTGGAGAAAGGTTTAATATAGGATCTTTCACCAGAAAATAGTATATATCCTCTGTTACAAACTAGGAAGCAAATGATGTAGTCAAAAGAACCCTGAATTAGGCGTCAATAGGCACAGATCATAGACCTGGCTCTGAAAACAAATCAACTGTGTAACCTGGAGCAAGTCACTTAATCTTTTTGAACCTGTTGAAAGAGAATTTGTGAGAGAGGGAGCAAGAATTGCCATGGCAAATGAGGAGCAACTAAGTCATAGGCATTCCATGACTTGAAACTTTGAGCAGCAGAATATGTATTAAAACAGGCTTAGATAGTCCAAGAGGGGCACCCTAATATTTACACCTTGAAAAGCCCATAAGTATAATGAAAACTTTTATTTTATCACCAATATTTTAATGTCTATATATCCAGTGTTGGATAAGAAAGCAGATGACACGTAGAGTATATCCAGCAATTTCACACAACAAAATTATTTTAGGATAAATATAATTAGTACATTTTAAAAAGCATAAAGGCAAACACAACAAATAGTCACTGCTTCTTAAATAATTACCTAACATGCTCTGAGGAAGTACTTAGATGCAAAGAATTTTTAAGATGTGTTCACTCAAAATGTAATAACACATTAACCTCACATGCCATTTTGTTTTTCTAAAGAATTCAAAAGTGCTTTTCATTCATCCATTTAAAATATTTTATTTTTAATAAAGGAAAAAAGATGTCCAGATATAAAATAGCTATGTTTAAAAAAGATATTAATAAGTACTACCCAGTCAGGATTTTAAAAATAAAACTCTCTGGAATACCAATTTTAGTTTGAGAATTTTTGTTTTATCTTTTGTTTTGTTTTTCTATCTGCTCTTTATTGGATTGTTTTTTATTTTGAGAAAATTTTCCATCTTATTTATTTTCTAAGTCCATTACTTAGAGTCCTTAGAAGTTCTGTTTTTATAGTTTCATAATTAATAATAGCAAATACTGTTTTTGTTTTGTTTTAAATTAGAAGTCATTTATTATTGCTGTTGTTGTTGTTGTTGTTATTAATTTGACCAGACTTCTCATAGACCACTATCTACAAAGAAGTATATTGGGATATTTTGTTTTACTGACATTCTGGATTTCCTCACTACTCTTTGTCTTTTTTTTTTTTTTTTTAACAAGAAGGCAGAAGGGGCATTGTAGACAAAGGAAGTGGTGGTAACTACCATGAAGTGAGAAGGGAGGGTGCCAGATGTATATGAATATACGTGTGTGTGTTTGCAAATCTTTGCAGCTGCTAGTTGTCACCTTCTTTCTTTCCGAGTTTCCCTTTATCTAAAACTCATCTTTCTACCAGTCCTGGCAAGGTCACAGATGTTTCTCAGACTGAGAAACATTGGGAAACAGTGGTATATAGAAAGACTAGTGTGGAGAAAAACAAAAACACACCCTGAGGAGGAGGACTACTGTCTTGTCTTGACAAGATGGTGGCAGCACAAATTGTTTCTGTGTATCTTAAAGAACAATTCTATCAGTGTTCCAGAATAGTACTGTGTCTCAGCATGGTCTTAGCATACTATTTTGTGACAATATCCATGTTAGTGTTTCTATACTGTAATTAAATGTTAGAAGTATCAGATTTTCTTACCAAATTATACATTATTCCACAAGTTTGCAAAACAGTGTGAAATATATTTTCATATCTATTAAACTTAGCAGCTCTCCAGTGTCTTGTATTAGTTTTTTCTGACTCAATTCAAGAGTGATTGTTTTACATTGGTTTAGATTTAATAGGAATGATATTTTTATCTCAGGAAGACAACAGTCACATAGTCTTTTATTTTGGAAGCTAAGGCAATCATCCTAAATTCCTGTACAAATATACAATAAAGTCTCAAAAACATATTTATCTCTTTACAAGCATGAATTATAGGTGGTAGATAAAGAAATACAATTTTTTGAAACTCAGGGTGAGCTCAGAAAACAATAATTTATTTAAACCGGGATCCCCTTCTCCTTGTTTCTTTATTGGTCAATAGTTGGTTCATTTTAAGAAATACTGAGCTCTTTTGTCTGTACAAAGGACTGCATTAGGTGCCAAAAGTAAAAAAGACTTTAGCTTTCAAAAGCTTATAGTCGCCTAGGTAGAAAGACAATATACAGACAATACAATAGCATAAGATGAGATATAGACGTAGATACTAAAAATATGTTTTAAGTGATATAGAAATGATGAGAGAACACAGATACATTCACTTGGGTAGAATCATGAAAAACAAAAAAGTATCTGGAAATGTTGATATAATTATGGTACCTACAGATAAGTGGTAGAAACTATTACAAACAGAAGACTGAATGAGCAAAAACTTGGAAGCAGTAAAGGTTGAGCACAATTATTCTACTGTGAGTCAGACACTGGTCTTAGCACTGATAATACAGTAATTAAAATTAAGGGCTTTCTATGTTATGAAGTTCATAATCTGGTAATGATTTGAGAAGAACAAGTAAAGAAGTTTTTTCCAACAAGACCAGTACCACCCAATCAGTTATTAGGAAGTTATTCAGTGAATACTGATGTGTGTGTGTGTGTGTGTGTGTGTGCGTGTGTGCGCACATGCCTGGGAGTGCTTTAAGCAAGTGAGAGACATAATTATAGTTGTGATTTAGAAAGATTAATTTGGTAGAAAGGATATGAAATTGATAGAAAGAAAGTAATGAAGACAGGACATTTACTTCTATATATCAAGTCCCCTCTTTTTTAAGTAAGGTTTTACATTTTATTTCTCTCCCTTTTAATAATAATAATAATAATAATAATAAATATATATGTAAGTTTGTTTTTCATTTTTTAATGGAAGATGGATAAAAGTGATTAGGGTCTCTTGCCTTTTCTGCACTTGCCACCTGCTTGAGTTTCTCTTATCACATATCTTGCATGGTCTATCTGCTGCTTCTCACTGTTTATTTCTGCAACCATTGTTTTTTCTGTAATCTCTTTTGTCCCTAATGCCAATCCCAAGCACTCAAAAACTGATCGAACTTATTACTGCCCACTTTCAAACTCTGATCTCTAAATTCTTATATGGACGTATGTTTCATTTAGATTGGCAGTTCAATTTATGATAAGCAGAACTTATACCGACAGAATCATATATTCAGGTCTTTTCAGTCAAAAAATATATAAAAGAAAAGAAACTCTGGTACCTCAGATAAAAGGGCTGCCCATTTACAAGGTAGAATAGGACCAGATGTATGATTGTGAAGAAAAAGGGTTAGGAATCATAGTAGATAAGACAACAATGGGTCACCAGTGTGGGACTATAGTTAAGAAAGGGAACATGATAGTGGGTTACATGGGTAGAATTATAAAATATAAGAGCCATAAGGTACTCAGCTTTAATCAGTCTCTACAGATCTGGGCTTTAGTATCAAAAGGAGTGTGATGACAAGGCCTGCCTAAGGCATAACTGCAAGGTAAGTGAGTTTGGCTTCAACAGCTGCTGACCAATCTTTTCCACACCTAGCTTATCAGCACCACTGACGCTTACCCTTACGGTTAGATAGCACTCAGTACTGACACATGTGGCCTACCACCCTGGCACTATCCACAATGCAATATCATTTGGTTCTCTACCTCTCTTTCAACTTTTCTCAGGATTTGAGTTTGGAATCCCAGAACTCTGATAAACTACTTCAGAGAACATATTTATGTTTTCAATGGAAAGCTTAGAATAATAAGACTTAAATCTAATGCAATGACATCGCAATGGTGCAATTTTAGACAGTATGGCACACAGTCTAGAGATATATTGGAAGGGGGAGTTGTAGTAAGGATGGCTTTATATTTTCTTGTTCTATAAGAAATATTTAAACCCAAAATACGTTATGCATGTAAATATCTATGGTAATACATAATTCTGGCATAAAATAATTTAGAATGGCTTAAGGCAACTAAATGGGTAAAAAGATGACATAATTCATTTAATCCTAAAACATATTGCTCTTTACTTTTTCTTGCTGAGTTTTAATCTATTTGTTTCTGAGCAGTTCTTCAAGTTAATAGGATATATGTACATATATATATTCTTCATATAACCATGATCACTCATATATTCTTTCGTTTAAAATCCAGGTCATTCACTAAAATATTTAAAAAGATTAAACCAAATTAGAGAGCAGTTGATCTCACTCCTTTTTTCTAGGCTGCAAAATAGGACTGACTATATGGAAACTCAAACTAAATCTCTCAAAACTTTTCTATATCAGAATATTTTAGTCTTCAGAACTATAATTTGGAAGTTTAAGTCAATAGAAGATTTCCAACACATCAAAAGGAAATAGCTGAGAAGTCCTTCTAAATCCATGATCCTTATGGGGCGGGGAGGGGGGGAGGGGTCCATTTAAAGAAAACCATGGCAAGTAGTGTATATTCATTACATTTTCTTGCCAGTTAGAGTCAAATCTGCCCTCTAAATATGCTCATTTATTCATTCATTTACAAGTTACCTTTTTTTTTTTTTTTGATGATTCTACCTGCTATATAGGGAATAGATCAAAGGTAGACAGGAGTATAGAAGAGGGACCAGTGGAGAGGCTGTTGCAGTTCTTAAGGAGAGTGACCAGTGGTTTTCACTAGAGTAGTAATAATTTGAATGGAGAAAAATGAAAAAATCAGGCTATATTTTTGTGGTAGAGCAAGCAGAACTTGTTTTTTATTAGATGGAGGAGGGGAAAAGAATCAAGTTTAATTCTAAATCCCAGTCAAGCAATGAAATTATATACATGTGAAAAAAATTTTTTTTAAAAGAATTAAAAAAAAAAACATTAAAACTAGATGCATATTAAAGTCACTTGTTGAACTAATCCTACTGTAAACAAAAACTCCTTTAATTTTCATGCAATAAAATTCAACTAAAAATGTGTTATAAGCTTACTATGTGCGAAGCACTTTGATAAGAAGGATAACACAAAAGATACCATTTGTGCTAAACACAGGAGACATATAAGTAACTAGAGAACTAATTTTTAGATAATGCTTTCAAATCAAGTAAAACATTTATTGAATGCCTACCATGAGCACTGCACTGCTAAGAATAAAAGGTGGTTATACACAGATGAACAAAATGTGCCATTGGCAGTAAGTGACTTAAAATCTAAAAGAAAAACATAATTTCTCTCGGAATTAGCTATCAGACATTATAAAATATACATCTAGCCATTCTATCTTCAATAAATTTGGAATTATCATTGTTTTTTTTTCCCAAATCCATCTCTGCACTTGCTCAATGGCACTTAGTGGTCATATTCCTTTCCACGTTTATATCATGGCTCAGCAAAGTATGCTGAAGGGATTAAAGCAATCAGCACATTGTTTTTCTTATAGTCATAGTTTGCTTGGCTCATGCTGTTTTAGGTAGAGAAGATATATTGCTAAATTAAAAGGCTATGTACTCACAGCAAGTGGGTTCTGATGACTTAAATGATTGGAAAGATAGTAATTTGCTATGCTATCTGAACTCTGAGTGTGCAGAGTGGAGTCATGCATGGGACACAGCTCTGTGCTTTTCTATGCATTCATGCACCAGGATTTCCCATTCCACATAATTAGTCACTTTATGTTAAAATAATTAATAAGAAAGCATTTTTTGTATCTTGTGTGTTGCTAAGGTGTATTGCCACTAGCATAAAAATGCTTCAAATGTCTCTTTGGAATGTGAAAGTGTCTCAACTCAGCATCAGACATTTTCAGGGCTGAGTAGGAGAATAGTGGCAGAGGGTTTGTGTCTTGCAGAATGACTGAGATTACCTCATCTGCTACTTATAATTGTAGGTGTTAAATTTTCAAGGGAAGTTTTGTATTATGTCAAAGCCAATGGTATGTGTAGATTCATGAGATTCATGGCAAAGTTTGGTAGAAATGCTTAAGGAGTATAATTTTTACATATGGAAGCAATTGAGGGCAAAACACAGGATCATAGGACAAATCTACTTTCAGGGATTCTGAGTACAACTGACTTCTTTCTGAGTTCAGATAAGCACCTAGAGGCTGGATTTAGACCTCATAGTGATAAAAATAACATGTTCTTACACTTATGATGATAGACACCTATTATTTAGACAATTTCTCCCAACAGCAAAAAAATAAAAAATAAAAAGCAAATTTCTCATTGCCAGCACTTCCCTACTCACAGCTGCTTTTTCTCCATACTAATCACAGCAAAGCAGACACCCATCTCAAACTTGACCAGAGAATGCAAATGGAAATAAAAATCTTCACTAACACATCTGAATATGATAACCATCTAGCAACAATGCTTAGGAAAAAGGAGAAATTTTAAAAGAAGAAACTGAACTGAAATGGAATTAGAGATAAAGTTTAACATAGTACAAATTCATAAGTCTGTATTCAGATTTAAGTCCTTTATGTGTATGAAAATAAAGTAAAAGATATTTGAGATGTGTCTGTTTATCAAAATGATATAACTTTATTCACTTAACATCTAGAGAGTGCCTATCATGAGAAAAGAGAAATTTCTTCTTGTTAGATCAGAATGTGGAAATGATGGCATTTGTTCTGGGTCTTAAAGAAGAAGCAAAATCATTGTGTAGGAGAAAGATGGAAAATGATAATGTTAAACTAACAGCCCTTTCTATCCTATGGGCAAGTAAAATTGATCCTATTTTGGAGACTACCTCAACCACACCTGGGGATGCTACCTTCTAGACTCAAGGTCGGTCCTTTCTGCCAATAGAGTTGACCCAGGCTTGACTTCCATCAACCCATTCTCCAGTGGTACTTGCTTCTGAATTATCTAGATCTCTGCCTTATGGTTTCGAATTATGCAACTCAGAATTCATCAGTATTTTCTCCTGCCTTTTCTGAAATTGAACTTAGAATAAAGCAGGTGCTCAGAGTCTGCTGTATTCTACTTTTTACATATGCTTATTTAGCATATGAGAATTATAAACATTGTGGTTTCAGTGATCATAAATTGGCTCTGTTCTAGGACCAAGTTTTTGTTTGCATTGATCTTGTCTTGTCACTTGATATTCACCAACATGTAAAGAATCTGGTGTCATGGAAACACAGATGATGAGAAAAAATGACTATGTTGTAGATGTTTTGCTTAATACAGAATTTCCTGAATTTTGTAAAAGTAACCTGCAACCTGAAATATTTTATACAAATATAAAAAAGTAGTTGCAGTAACATTATTATGCTATTGACCTTCTAAAGGACACGCTGACCTTGAGTCAATTTTTTTTCTTGTTTTTAGTGATGGCATCAATAGACAATACACGTATCTCTACATGGTACTCATATGACATATATAAAACTGCAACCCACAGGTAGAGTTTGGTTGTTTCAACTTCAAAGAACATTTGACTCACTGAAAACTAATTTATTAAGGTCATAGTTGACAATATCAGCATAGATGCCGTCTTAACTGAACCACTTTCTAACATCAGTGAAGGAAGAAAGAACTATGTATGCATGTGTTAATTTCAGCTTACAGAATGTGAAGGGATTTGAAAGACCATCTGGTTGGCAGGGCCCAACCTGGAACTTATGAAGTTCAAGAACTTTCTAAAAATTATGAGAGAAGTTGGGTATGTTCCATTCAATACTACTATACATGTACACAAAAATAAGTTTACTTTAATTGGAATTATGTAACTATGTGATAGAAGAAAATAAAAATATTTTTTTGTGGATTGTGATATACTATTAATTTAAAATTGTTTTTGAAACAAATCAAGTTACTAGTTTTAAAAAATCTCTTTATCACCTGTCTTGCCCTCTTTCTAATCCATTCACTATGATGCTAACATTATGACATTTTAAAAAATCAGATCTCATCAAGAGCTTACTTATTTATAAATCTTATTAAAAATTCTCATTTGCCTAAGGGACAAAGCTCAAACTCCTTATCAGAGCATATAAGACATTCAGTGGCCAAACCCCAGCCTACCTTCTTAGCTACATTTCTCATCCAGCTTCTCATTTCCTTCTTCCCACTCATCCACCTACTCTTCTCAACCTCAAACTATACAAAACTGCATGACTTGCAGTTCCTCAAAGATGCCAGGATATTTCATGCTGCCTTGCCTTTGCATACACTGCTTCTTCTGCCAGAATTACTCTTTCCATCTTGGTCTAGCAAACAAACACTTATTCATCTTTCAAAATTCGGCTTATGCATTATCTTTTCTATGAAGAGTTTCCAGATCCCTCCTTGCTGCACTCCAGTGGAATTATCACTCCCATTGATGGTGTACATATCATGTCACATTTTGCACAAGGCACACTCCCTCATTTACAAGTCTGCTCTTGCACTTTCACTCCATTCTAAGCCCCTTCCCACCACTGTCTTGATTGTTCTAAGGTCAGGAGATGTACCATAATTATCTTAAAATCCTCAGGCCTAGCATCCTCCCATTCAGTGTTTGTGGATGGAGGAAGGTAGAGAGGGAGAGATGCAAGGAAGCAAAGACAGAAAGTCCTATGTATCTTACTAAAAATGTGTTTCATACTAACAGCATCTGGGCATCTCAACTGCTAGCACCCTCAGGAGAGCCACTATTATCTGAACTTCTGTGATAGCTTCTCTCTCTGGTCGTTTTGCTTCCACTTTTGCCTCGTCTGATCCATTCTACATACAACCGCTAGAATAATCTTCCTAAAAAGCAAATCAGATCATGCGACTTCTGCGATAAAACTTTCCGAGGCTTCATATTAAAAAACAAACAAAAAAGACCTTCACATACCAGCTCAGGTTTTCAATCTCATCTTGCATGGTGCTTCTCCTAATTCAATATCATCCAGCCATACTGTTCTTATTCATTTCTCACCAAGACATCGAAATTTTCCTGTCTCGGAGCCTTTGCACTTAACGTGTCAAGAATATTCTCCCTGTATCTTCATACAGCTATTTTCTTCACGTGATTCAGAGATGAGCTGACATAAAACTTCCAAAAAGAAGTCCTTCCAGACCACCTTGGTATAGGCTCCATTCCATTCCAAACACTATAATTGTCTAAATGGAACTTACCACTATCTAAGGTTTCTTTTATTGTTCACTTGTTTATTGTCTATGTCCCCCACTGGTAAAATAAAGAAGAGCTTTGTGTTGTTCAGCACGCAATTTAAGTCTTAATAGTTATGTTTTCCAATTCAATCAAGGGCCTAAATTCTAGTTTAAGAAGACATAGATTTCAAACTCGTTCCTCTTAGCCTTAGATGTGCTTGAAAGTCCTGATACCAAGGAATGGTATGAAGATGTTGGTGTTTTTACAGTGCAAGAAGATAAAAGAGGTGATCTATTGAGTCTCTGATCCTAACAGTTATCCTGAAGACTGACCAGTCTGCAACAGCGGCTCTTTATGAAGCTTAAGTCTTTCACTACAGAATAGAGTCAAACGCTGCCTCTGATTTCTGCTGGTAAATAAATAAAATAGAAGAATAGAATGCTCCAACTAAAAAAGCCTGGTCATCATCTGGTCTAATTTATTCTACAGCTATTAAGTAGTGGAGCTTGAACTCAAGATATTAGTCTCCCAAACAAGAGCTATTCCCACTATTCTACACTGCCTCCTCTTATGTGCATATATATCTTCACATGTACAAACAGCAATTAAAATGCAGGCTGTTTTTAACTGACAAAGAGCTTGTGTTTGTGTACAATGCAGCTGTGAAGAAACTGCACATTTTCTCCTGGGAAAAATAATATTATGCCTCTAGGCAAGCAAGCGATCTATGTGTTTTTTTTTACCTAGAGTTCAGCCCAAGTGTAATATTAATAGTATTACAGCACCTAATCACCATTTGTAAAAGTGCCACTATGGGAAACAGTGCACAAGATTTTAATTCATTGAATTGAAAACACCTCAGTGCCAGCTCTGTAAACAAGAAAACTCCCAAAGAAGTTTCTGCTGTTTCTCCACAGTGAAGATATATCACATGCAACAACACAATCGCTACAGTGGAAAGCACAGCATTTCCCGATAGTTGAGAAAATAATACTTTAATAGGTTTGCTGTCAAGGTATTATCACTGACAGAATAATAGTTAATGTTCTTCATACTTAAGGTTATAAAATATTATTTAAATCAATGCTAAAGTTCTCCTTAATCAGTAATATTGAGTACTTAATACATTCATTCTTTACTATTTCACTTTTGTATAAGTGGTAGGCAGAATATTGCCTTTCCTCCACCTCCCCATATGTCCCAGTCTCAATTCCCAGAACTTGTGAATATGTTGTCTTACATGGCAAAAGAGACTGGGCAGAGGTGACTAAGGTTAAAAACTTTGAGATGAGAGGACATCCGGGATTATCAAAGTGGGCTCATTATTATCACAAGGGTCCTTAAAAGCTGAGAATTATTTCTAGCTCTACCCAGAGGAGGAGATGAGGCTACGAAAAGAGGGTCAGAACGTTGAGATGTGTAAAGGACTCTGTCCATTAACACTGGCTTTGAAGATGTTGGAGGAGGGATACCAGTCAAGGAATGTAGCTGGCATCTAGAAGCTGGAAAGGGCAAGAAGACTGTTTCCTAGAGCCTCCAGAAAGGATCTCATCCCTGCCAACCCCTTGGTTTTAGCCCAGGGAGACCCATGTCAGACTTCTGACTTAGAGAACTGTAATATAATAAATTCATATTACTTTAAGCCAGTAAACATGTGGTAATTTGTTATAGCAGTGATAGAGATGAAATATTCATTTAGAAATATTTTTTTCACAAAGTCTAAACCAAATATCAACTGGAATCTCCCTGTCTCAAGAACGCAAATGCAGATCCCCAGTCCACTGATCATAAGAGACAATCTTTCCCTCAAATTTGAACACACTATAAGGCTAAGGGTGGTTTTCATGATCATCTTCATCAATTCGTTATAAGAAGTGTGTTATTATCTTTTTATACATTATAGACCCAAGCAGAATTTACTTTTTGCCCTACGTTTTTACTAAAATAGTTTGTCTAAGATTTTATTGAAGACAGAAAATTTATGATATGGAAACACAAACCACATAAAACCAATATTTGTCAAAAATATTTCTTTATCTTTTCTTCAACTGAAATTTCAGAACTTAGTCATGTTTCTCTTCTCTCAAATCTTATTTCAGAGTAGTGTGCATTCTTTTGTCCTACCAAATCTTATAAGCCTCAAGTTAGAGTTCTCTTATCCCTATCCAGTGGCTGATCAAGTGTTTTCTCTAATAAAATATTTCTTTCTTTGAAGGCTACAACTAAGATAATTCATTTGTCACCTAACTACATAAACTTTGACTATTTAATATATTTCTTTCCATGATCTATGTAAGAAAATATTTTCCCTTCCCCACTGTTCCCCACCTATATATAATAAGACACATATTTTATGGCCACAGATCAAATGAGATAACCATTAAATTATAATAGTATCATGAAAATTTTTCTCATGAAATAGTAAATAAAAGTGTAGTGTTTAACTCTGAGTTTTTCATTAAATTGATTTCCTGTTTTAACTTCGTATATAAAAATAAATTAATAAATAAATGTTGCCTATATTAATCCCCAATATAAAGTTATATAGCTTTTGATTTATAAAGCAATTCATTACTGACTTACAGAAAAAAAAGAGAAAATTTTATTGACTATTAACTATGTGCTAAGTATTTTGCAAGCATTATATAATTTTATCAACACAGCTAATAAAAAAAAATGATAAAATAGTATGTGATACTATAAGTTAGCACAGCACATGTATTTTCTCATTTATGAATAAATTCACAAGGTAGATACTAATATCCCCATAATATGAATAAAGAATATAAGGCATAGAAAGGTTAAGTCATCTTCCCAGGGGCAAAAAAAGTGATGAAGCTAAGATTCATGTCCTGGAATATTTGACTCAGAGATAATCTTTCTATCCTCTAGGCTATAATACTACATGATCAAGTTACAGAAAAGCAAACTGAAGTTCCAAGAATTTAAACAACTTTCCTACAGTCCCACAACTAATGGGCCAAGGACTAGCTTTCTAAACCCAGTCTATACAGCATACCAAAATTCATACACTTCTCACTGCTCCCATAATCTGCACAAGTGAAGCACTTGCAACTTCAAGCAGACAAAATTTAGACTGGAAGATAATCATATTTTTCCTCCTCAGTTTTGATGTTAAAATATCCAAAACAAATATGATATGTAAAATAATGTTTTAGAGAGGTGTAATTTTATAAAAAGAGTGAAAACTTTGTAGCAAAAAAGACCCAATTTTACATTTGACACTCACAAAGAGTAGTTCTAGAAGATGCACAAGAAAATAAAGAAGTATTGAGTCTAAGCAAACAAAAGTGTATCTGGCAGATTAAAGTAAAAGAAAGCATTTTTTACTAAATACAGTTTACAGTTTTAGAATTTTCTATAATAGGTCAATGTATTAATTATAGGCAAAAATTAATTTTAAAAATATATTTAATGTAAAGGACTTTGCTTGTACATGACACTGGGTAGGAACTCAGTAAATGACCTTTCCCCCTTTTTTGAAACCGTTTATTTTCTTTTAATCTTACTTTTATTTTCTGTTTAAGAGTTTGTGGAGGAAGAGCTTAAGACCACTCAGTGGTTGTTCCTACCTATTCAGTGGACGGAGCTGTGGAATTGGAAGACCTGTCTTCGGAGGCATGTTTAGTACTCCATTCTCCATTAAGGAACTGCTGAATCAGCTTGAAGGCACCTGCATGCCTTCAGATTCATCTGCAAGCTCAGGTTGAGCAGCAGTAAATTCATGAGCTGGAGCAGTCTACTCACCCTAAAGTTCCTCCTTGGTCACAGCCTTTTCAGTGGCAGCCTGCTGTTCATTTTCAATCTCTTCAGGATCTCTGTGGAAGTAGAGACCAGGCAGGATCCCCCACCCCCACCCGCTGGGAGTGCTCATGGGAGATGATGCCACATATGTGCAGAATTTTCCAGCCCTGGACTAACCACATCAGACCCACTGAATGAGCTTCCTTTTTGTTTTAAGTGTGAAGGCAATCTCTACATAGCACAGAGGAGGGGCTATTTAACACAAAGCAATGTTAGGTAGGTAAATATAAGCCTCCGCTCTGAGGGGCTAGTGCTCAGCCCTGGATCAGTAACCACCAGAAGTCTTATCTTCTAGAAGCCTGCTTGGATCTGGTTCCAGGAGTGCAGTGGCAATAGGAATGGCTCCAGTGGCAGCAGCAAACTACAGTAGAGCTCTCTGGCCAGTGTTCCTGGAGGATATAACACTGACATCAGCTGTGTTTTCAATGGCAATGATGGCACAAGATGCCAGCAGAAGCTTTTCCCAGGTTCTTTTTAGATTTATGGTGTAGATATTATCTTCAGATTTATGGTGTAGATATTATCATTCTTCCTTTTGTAAATGTATTGTTTCATTTGGAAGTCAAGGTTGGTGCCACCTAAATGGGTTTCTGCTTCAAGGAATTTGAGGCCATCCTCCTCCTTTATTTGCGGAGGGCTCAGGATACTGTGAAAGTTTCCCTTTAAGTTCTGAGGGGAATCCAGAACATCCCATGCCCCTCTCTAGTGGCGCAGAAAACTCTTCTTTTTCCTGAAAAATGGAAAATAACTTCAATATCAACAGGATACAAAATTCCTGAGAAATAATTGTTTTAGAGCCAAATAACACCCTCTCTCCACAGATGCTGCTGCTCAATAAAAGTTTGGTATCCAATAGTTTTCTTTCCATAATTTTAAAAAGAGATGATTTCTTAGAAATAGTTACAAATGTAAAAGTTGCACTGTTCTTTATTTAAGATGCTATACTAAGCTTGACTTGCTTGAAAGGACTAGCTTACAAAATTCATACAACAAATGTTTTAATTGCAGATAAATTATTTTGAACTTCAAGTTTTAAGATGTATATTTATTCTATAATATTTTGTAGCTCCTCTAAAAGCACTAACAAAATAAAATACATAAAAAAAGCAAATAAAGATAGAGGTTTAGTATGTCCAATCATTACTAGATTTTTCATGCACACAATGAAAAATTGCTCTAATTGTCAGAATATTTATGAGACATTTGCTAAGTTGCTTCATTCTTAGAACAGATTTTCTCCAATCTGGTAGGAAAGAATGGTGAAGGTAGAAAAACAGGGCACTAAGGTATTATTTGACTCATTAAGAAGAAAAATCGCTGTCCTACTTAACTGAGTTAGAGGCACTTTCAGAAAGAAAACTGAAAAGATAAAATATGCTTCTTTGAAAACACTTTCAAAGAGACTACATGTTTATAAAGTCCTTGAAAAATATAGTGAAGAATTTAATATTATTTATTAGTCATATAACATGTGGCCAATCACCCTAATTATGAAATAAACAATCCATGTTGACTCCGAAAGTGGTAGTCTTTTCAAAGACTAGGCAACATCTAGTGTTTTTGTTTATTCAACAAATGTTTATTGAATATTTTCTAAGTCTAAGGTATTTTACTAAGTGCTTTGAGTAATAGAATATCATACCATATATAGTCCGTGACCATAATCACCAACAAAATTAGAATAGGACATTATTCCTGCTGAAATGCAACTTAAAATCTAGTGTGGCAGGTAAGACATATAAAATAATTATAATAAAAGGCAGTATTTGAAAAATGTCTAATGATTACAATGCTCTTAATAAATGCTCAAAAAAAGAATGTGGCTAGACGAACAGAGAAAGTTTACTGGTGGACAGGAAATGAGGCAAAGCATCAATCCCACCACAGGCTGCCATCACCTATTCCTCTTGTGATACAGACAGAGGAGGTTTACAAAGTATGATCTAGCTAGGTTTGAATTGTAGTTCTGTTACCACTACCTGTGCAAGACTAGATAAATCTATTATCATCTGTGAACCCACTTCCTTATTTGTAAAGTGGAGGTTAACAATATCTACATGCCTTTTTAAAATCTCTTTTAGGGATGCAACCTCTTTCTCTTATTCATTTCTCAGTCCTTAGCAGTCTGGTTTTATCCCACTTTATCCCACTGGAATCAACACTACAATAGGCATCCCTTAATTATCACTTTATGACAATTAAATCCATCTGAGGTCTTTTGACCATTATCTTAATCTCTCCACTGTTTTTGATTCTCTTAATTAATCACTACTTGAAACTCTTCCATTCCAAGTCTTAATGGCACTACACTTGCAGCTACTTTTCTCTGTAGAAGTATTGTTCAAACCACACATCAAGACTTACTAGTGGACTCAATTAGTTGATCACCAACACAAGTTTTTCTCTTAATAAAATAAAATAGAATTGACTTGAAAACATCAGCTATACCACACAAACTATAATAAATTGTTTGGTGACATATTAGTTTTAGGGTGTGTGTGTGTACGTGTGTGCGCGCATGCGCGCGTGCGCATGTGCACGTGTATACATGTATAAATGAGTTATTGTGTGTTTGTATACCTGATCAAAATATAAAATGTATTTTTCATTGCAAGTCATGGTGAAAATTCTGCAACCTATGGTTCTAGAGACATTTCTTCTCAATTTAATTTACTAGTTCCTATTCTTACACCCACCTCTTTGATATTAATTCTCCTCTTCTAACTATAACTCCTAACTATCTCTTTGGCAGCTATCTCTAACTTCACAATTACCTTTTCAATACTATCACCTGGTTATTTATAAATACCTAAATAATCAATATTTTAATTGAGTAACATGAAGAAAGTGTTGGCATGCTTAGGCTGACAACAGTATGAAAGATATGTTTGAAGAAGAGAGACTAGAAAAGGTAGATTAGTTAGAAAGTTATTGCTGTGATCCAGGTTAAAGCGATTAGAGAAAAATCTAATGACAAATTTGATGCCAAGTCTAAAGAATTAAATTATTTTCCCAAAGTTTTCAACCTGAAGAGAAAAGCAATTTCAATAATAATAATCACCAGTGATAACAATATCATGTTTATTTTATTTTTAACTTAGACCACTAGCAAGATACTAACCTAAGCAGTTAAAAGGCTAAAATCTATCCAGAACTAAATCCAGTCCATAACTTAGTTTCATAGAAATTTTGGTTTAATAAACAGTATAAATCTCTAGATAGGTTTAACTTTACACAAAGTTAATTAAAAGCATAAATATATATTCAGAAAAACTAACTCCTCTGAAATTTGATTGCTGGCTGAACCCTTATACTTGTGTCATAACCAAATATATAAATGAATATGTCATATTTTTTAATTTATTCCAATAGTTCTTCACTCTGTAAAAATTAGAGTAAATAAGAGAAATTTAAACTATTATTTGAATCTTTAAATTCTAGATTTATGTGTAAAGATTATTTTCCCCAATGGGATCCCTTTACTTCACAGTAAAATGTATCTTGCTCTTTTCTAGAAATAGTTTAACTTTCAAATTATGTGTCAACAAAGAAATTTGTAATACTCTTATGTCAGATAATTAATTCCTCGTTTTCTTCTTCAACTAAACTTCATAACATGCCCTCTAACCATACTTTAACAGGGTGATGACAATTTAATTAGATTAAGACCTCAGGAAAGAAGAATCACAATGGCATTGAAGACAGTTATAGATTACAGTTTGAGGTTTTGCTGCCATCCTTCAATGAGTCCAGCAGCTACATAAAATGACTACCTAAAAAGTCAATACATGCTTATAAATTCATGTTTTTACTTTGCCACCAAAAGAACCAATGAGATAACACCCACCTATTAATACCTAATATCATTAAAATAGAATTGGACTTGAAATCAGAAGAGCCCATTTTAAATCTGAGTTTATCTTTTTTTTGTTAGTGATTTGACTAACAATATCCCATCTAAGAAAAAGAAGTCAGATAGACCAGCATCTGATACTAAAGGAAAGTAAAGAAAAGCAGGTCTAGGTTCAGAGAAGTTTATTTAAAAATGATTCCTTGTATAAAGATTAAGTTTATTTGGAATCATTTAGCAAAAGCATGAGATTGTCAGTCAAAAAGTAGGTGAACATAAAGTAGGAATGCTGTTGCTGTGTTTGTATCCAAAAAGACTGGCATTACAACAATGCCCATGGAATATTATGAAAGACCAATAAAAATTGTAGTCATGATTTGCTTTCTTTTGCTCCAGGAATGTATTGAGAAATGCAGAGTGGAGAATGGGCTGGAACGTAAAGCATCTCGTAAGAGATCTTATATAGCACAAAACAGTAAAAACTTCTCAGGAAGGGGATAAATACAGGTTTGCATCTGTCTTTCAAAAATAGGAAAAATCACTGGCACCAGGTCCATCATTCTCCCGAAAATGCTAGTCCAGAGAGAAAGATAGTTTCTGATGGTTAGGTTCCTCAAGTGAATCTTTTTTCTTCTTTTTCCTCAATTCATATTGTTAAACACTTCGCCCCACAAATAATGTAAGATTGCTAAGCCCTGGGGAATTCTTACTGAGCTTTATTCTACTTTCCAGATTATGATTCAAGAGCATATATTCTTCCTATGGAAGCAGATATTTTTCATACATAATATCTCTGGGAAACAACTGAAAATTTCTTTTAATTACACGTTGAATGAGCCTGACCTCAAAGCAAGCCTGATAAACAAGTATGGTCAGTGAATAAGAGAAGGAAACCAAGACCATAAAAGAAAGAGATGACTAAAAAAAAAAGAAAATCCTGACTGACATTTCCTTAGGGCAGAGCTCTTTAGGGGGAGGGGAAGAATTATATAAAGAATAGCGCACAAAGAGGCTATGATTTACATCAATAACCATCAGAGACTGAGACTCTAACCAGAAAAATGGGGACAGAGAGCAAAGATTCAAAGAAGCAGGTAAGTCTTGAAATCAGGTCTATAACAAGTGCATAATATCAGGCTATTGAGCCTTTTGGAAGTTACTAAACTGATAATGACTATACCAGGAACAAGGTACAGCTTTTTATGCAATAGCAGTACCAAAAGCTAATCAAAGTGTTAGAGTTATTTTTAGGTGAGTGGTTCAGGACAAAACTGTTGTAGAAAATTAGTACTTAGTACTTAGGCAGAATTGAGCCAACTAATAAGGGTCATGTGGAAAATATAGATTGAATAGGCATCTAAATCCAATAAATTAATTTTAGACATATAAGATTCTGATTAAATAATATCAACACTATTTCTAGACCTTACCACATTGGTGGGATCAAAATAACAAATGTGTTCCTGGTATTCATCAACATGATTTCAGGACCTAAGCAAAGATACATCTTCGTATAAACTGATTTCACAAGACCTTTACCTGGGACTCCTATACACTAGAAATGACCCCACTAGACCTTGACCTGGGACTTCTATACTCCAGAACTGTGAGAAAATAAAGTCCTAGTGTTTGTGTCACCCAGTCTGTGATATTTTGTTATGGCAGCCTGAGGCTACCAAGACAGTCCTAGATTTGAAACACCACACCTGGATTCATTACTGCTGCAACTTCCTCAGTGTGTTCCTCTTAAGCAAAAGATGGGTAGGGAGGGAGTGTCCACAGACAAAACACAACTCATAGTTTCAGAAATCATCAAATTTGATGTATTTTATTACTAAAGGATGCCAGATCTTTGAGAAAAAGTAATGCAAAGATCTATAATTAAAAAGCTAGATTTTGCCCTCCTTCATCAGTCAGGAGTCAAGATTATCAACAATGTGATGTTTATCTTTCTAGACATATTTTTGAAAGTCAAGAATCAAGAAGTCAAGTGGATTTTAATAGTTTTCTAATTCTTACATTTATAAGAATCATCAGGGATACTAGATTTATGATCTAGATTGTTGTGATTCACCTTCAGAAATTCTGACTTAATAGATCTGGGGCAAGAACTAGGAATCTGCATTTCAAACATCCAAGTAATTCCAATGATGGAATCCAAGACCACATTTGGTCAAACATTAATTTAAATATTCTAGTTATGGGCTTGGTGTTTTTATTAATTTTATTACATGTTTTAATGTCATTTGGTTACGTTATTTTTATCATTTCTTAAAAATGTATTCATTTTATGATACTTTTATAGTGTTATTTGTGTAACAGTCTCTAAACACTCATGATTCTCTTCAGAAAAATAGAAAATCATATTTTAATTGAGTTTTGAACTTGGATGCAGGCCTACTAGAACTCATAGGAAAAAGTGTTTCTGTTTGATTTTTCTTTTTATTAGTTTACAGTAACCGATTACTTGTTTATTTCCACATTTTATAGCTGAACTAATTTAATCCCATAATCTCAAGGCATTCATAAAGACAGAAAGATTAGGCAAATAAAAGACAACAGAATGTGCCTTTTTCTCCTCTGATGAAATTTGAACTAGAGCAACTGAAGTTTATTGTAAACTGCCAGTGTTAAAAAAAAAAAAACAAAAACTAGAAATTCATTTTATTGAAGAAGAATAGATAAGAAATGCTCTGCTCCCTTGCAGTCATCATTAATACTTTTAACACAATTAAAAAAAAATAGTCCATTAACAACTACAGGTGATTTGCAATGTGAGTTGAACATTGTTGTCATTGGGGTCAGTCAGGATAGATTTTCAATCAATTACCTATATGTACCAAACTCTTCAGTGATTTTTTTTTACTTGAAGTTCAATAGCTCAATGGCAGATTGATGCATTGTACTTAAATTACACTCAAATGACATCGTTTTAAAAATCTACTAACACAGCCTTACACAATGGAGTTAAATTCCATCATTCAATTTAGCTTTTGGTTCTTTGGAGAAATTACTTTTCTTTATCAAATTTAAGCTGCAAGGCTGCCAGAAAAGATGTTAATCATGTCATTTGCTACCATTAATGTAAGCTTTGTTTTCATCCAGTTCTCTGCTCTCCTTCATTTTGCGTCAATTTTTGCCACTCTTCCACTGTACAATTACTTCCTAAGAGTAACTTACATGCATTACAAAGCATATTAAACAATTGATAAATATTTATTGAATGTCTACCATGTGCCTGAAAAAAGACTTGCACCCTTCACTCAAAGAAGTTATCATCTTATTGGAAAATATGATTTACATACATAAAATGATTAAAGGGCCATAAAATAAAGTGTTAAAGAATTGCATGCTATATTATTTTGATGATAGAAAAAAGGCCAGAGGATTTAAGTTGAACTCTAAAAATGAGCAAGATTTGGGAGGAAGAAAAGAAAATGAAAACCATTACAAAAAGACTAGAAATGGTATGAGTGCAGAAGTTGGGTTCAGAAGCAAGGAGTGTGGCCAATGTGACAGAGTGAGCAGCCTGCATGCCTGGACTGGAAGCTTCATGTTGGGAAACAGTAGGAGATAAGACAGACTGGCTAAAACAAGAAAAACATTTATTAAACTGTCCTGCTGTAAAACAAACAGAAGATCAAAGACCATCTCTGATCTCTAAAAGTTTACATTCCTTAGAGAAAGAATATTTTAAGAACATACCATTCTTGCTTCTTCAAATAATTCATGTACAGATTTCTTTTTGCACTTAAATTTGATTCATTTTTTCCTATCACTTGATTTGCAGAATATCAGAGAAAGATTTAAATTCAACTTTGATTGTTTAAGCTTATCTGCCCTTTTTCTTTATAGGTTAGGAAGTGATGGATTGAACTCAATAAAATCAATCACTGATGCAGCATTATAATAACTAGACATTTGTTAGGGCCCAAATTCTCTATTGCTTTTAATATAGAATAACTCCCTGTGAAAATTATAGATTGGAAATTAAAACAAAGAGAAATTTAATTAAGAATATCTCAAGCATACTGCAAATAATTACAATGCAAAGAGTATAATTTTTAAAGTTTGAATATGACCATAAATTTTTCCTTACCTAGGAAGCTAGAAATCTCTTCCCTCCAATATTTTTTTTTTTTAAGTATGACTTGGTTTATTGTTCTTAGCGTCTCTGCATTTCTATTTTCTTTCTTGGTACCATGTAGGGGGTTTGAAAAGACCCTTGCCAGTAAGGCATAGTCTTGGGCTTTATGACCTCCTTAAAATTCCCAGTAACCCTCATTTTCATTCTCTTTCATACTCTCTCTTGTATTGTTCTCATTATGTGTATGTAAGTGTTTGGTAAAGTATTGGTTGCCAATTGAAACTATTTATTGTCTTCACTGCTTCAGCTGCTGCTGGATTTCTAAACTTAATCTGCCAATAACTTCCATGCAACACATGCTCACTGCAGTTTTCATTCCCGTTGCTGGTTGCTGAACTCTTTGTACACATTCGCAATTCATTGTGTTACTGGTACCCTTCATGCTGTTTCTGGCATCTGCCCTAACTGCTGGATTTTCCTGTATGAAGAGGTTCAAGCAATTCTCTTTACAAACTCTCTGCCCAGTGGGAGGTACTATTATTTTACTGTATTTGGGGAAATTGGCTATTCCCCCAGGAAATCAAACAAAACCCCTGTCTTTTATACTTCCTCATTTTCTCACTCTGACTAAAGTCAAAAGGTATTTCACCCAGGGGCTATGAGCATAGCAGAAACATTTTTTTGTTTATTTTATTTTAAACTCCATCCAGACTTTCCTCTAAATGTGAATATAAAATCCAACTTCACAGAGTTTAGAGCTAGCTAATAGTTAATGTTGCCTGAGCACCTGAGTGTCAAATTATATACTAATTATTCACATGATTTATTTTAATTAATTTCCACAACAACCCAATGAAACAGGTACTGTTATTCCCCTTATTTAGATAAATAAAGTTTTAAAAGTTAAGGAAATGTTACCAAGTTAACAAAAACTGACATTTAAATATAGGTAGGTGTAAGTAGTAAAGGAACTACCAGATGCCAATTTCTTTAACTTCTATATTACATTACTCCTAAGAGCAAAAATGACACTGAGAAATGAATCAATTTAGAATGAGATCATGAGCTTCTTGTCCATGTCCACTATTTTTTTAAATGGGTAGTATTATGAGTGCCTAAGACAAAAATAATAATAATAATTTGCTTTACATTATGCACGTGTATTAAAGTAGGTAAAACTAGATCTAAGTTCTTATTGCAAATAGAATAAAGCTTTGCTCAAATTTAGTAGTTGATTCTTCATTCACTTAACAGTCCACAGGGAAGCATTTAGGCCAACAGGGTAGTTCTCCTCAATGCTGTAATTCAGGGTCCCAAATTGCTAGGGCTTGGTCATTTACATTTGATTTCCTATGTTCCTCTAGTCACCATTTCAGCACAAAGAAAAATGAGAAAGAACATGAGGGGACAAGACTGGAAGCCTTTGTAGCCAACCTCAGAAATGGCACACATTACTTCTACTCAGAGTCTCATGACTATACCTAAATGCAAGGAAAATTGGGAAACACTATGTAACTAGTTAGCATGTGTCCAGCCCTTTAATTATAATGTAAGAAAGGGGGAATGAATTCTTAGGAACAGATGGCTATCTCCACAGTCTACCTCTTTGACCATCAAATATCTGTACCTGGATAAAATAGACTCATTCCTTTCCCAAGGAGATAATTCAAAGTCTTATCTAGTTGCTGTGTCCACTTCAAAATCCAGTATCTATGGAATGTGAAGTTTCTCCATCAGAGCTGGATGGTTTTCTTTTATTGTTGGTGGTGGGGTGTGTGTGTGTGTGTGTGTGTGTGTGTGTGTGTGTAGTACAGAGACCAAAATGAAAGTTTTCTGCTTGAGCCCTAGTCAATATACATTGATGGAGCATAATAACTACAATAAAATTCCTGTTAAAAAGGACAATATGTGGAGAAACAAAAACATTCATTACTGGTAAGAATGCAAAGTGGTAAAGCCATTTTAGATGACACTTTGGCAGTTTCGTACAAAAGTAAACATATTCTAACCATATGATTCAGTACTCATGCTCCTTGGTATTTACCCAGATGAGTCAAAAACTTATTTTTATGTCCACGTAAAAACCTGCACATGAATAATTTGTGATCACCGGAACGTGGAAGCAACCAAGATGTTCTTCAATAGGTGAATGGATAACAAACTGTGGTATATCTATCTGTACAATGGAGCACTATCCAGTGCTAAAAAAACAAACAAACAAACAAAAAAAACTATCAAGCCATGAAAAGACATGAAAACCCCCAAATGCAGATTGCTACGTAAAAATAGTTAATTGAAAAGACTTCATACTGTATGACATTTTGGAAAAGGCAAAACTATTATGACAGTAAAAAGATTACTGACTCAATGAGCTACTACCTCACACTTGTTAGAGTGGCTATTTTTAACAAGACAAGTAATACCAAGTGTTGGAGAGATTGTAGGGAAAAAGGAACCCTCATACACTGCTGTTGGGAATGTAAATTGGTACAGCCACTATGCAAAACAGTATGAAGGTTTCTCAAAAAGTTAATAATAAAACTAATATATAACCCAGCAATCTTTTTTCTGGATATCTACCTAAAAAAAATGAAAACATTTATCTATAAAGATATGTGCACTCCTATATTCATTGCAGCATTATTCACAGTGGCCAAGACATGGAAACAAACAAAGTGTCCTTCGATAAATGATTGAAAAAAAGATGTGGTACATATATGCAGTGGAATATTACTAAGTTATAAAAAAAGATGAAATACTGCCATTTGTGACAATAAGAATAGATCTTGAGATTATCATGCTAAGAGAAATAAATCATACAGAAAAAGTTGACAAGCATGTGATTCACTCATATGTAGGATATAAAACTGAAAGCATCAAACAAACAAGACAAACAAACAACAATTCATAGACATAGACAATAATTTAGTGGTTATCAGAGGGAAGGGGGAGTACAAAAGGGTAAAGGGGATCAAATACATGGTGATAGAAAATTTGACTTTGGATGTTGAACACAATGCAGTATACAGATGATGTATTGTAGAATTGTACACTTGAAACCTATATAATTTTATTAACCAATGTCACCTCAATAAATTTAATAAAAAAAAAAAGATTAGTGATTACTAGGGGCTAGGGTGGGGCAGAAGTGTGGGCGGAGGTTGAAGGAGGAAAGGAGAGATGAATAGGTGGAGCACAGGAAGTTTTCAGGGCAGTTACACTATACTGTATTACATTATAATGATGGATATATGTCATTATACATTTGTCAAAACCCATATAATGTGCAACATAAAGAGTGAGTCCTAATGAAAATTATGGAATCTAGTTAATAATTTATAAACATTGGCTCATCGATTATAACAATGCACCACACTAATGGAAGATATTAATAATAGGAGAAATTGTGGAAGTTGGAGTTGCAGTGAAGAGGTATAAGGGAACTCTCTGTACTTGCCATTCAACTTTTCTGTAAACCTAAAACTGCTCAAAAAAGAAAAGAAATACTTTTTAAAATTTTTTTGAGAGAAGACTGGCAAAATGCTATAATCATGGTTTGTTGAAACAATGCACTCCTGCTGGGTGGACACTGTGTGAGACCCTTCACTGGCAGTAGAGGAGATCCCCGGAGCAGTGTGATTCTGCTTTCTGGGAGAAGTTTTGTTGTTTACTATACTCAGAGGCCCCTGGATTTGCCCTCCGAGAGGTTTTTTTCTTTTCTGTCAACCTCCATGCACATCTGCAATGAGCACTGAGAGTATACCCTTTTTATAGGTCAAAGAGTCAAAAACTTTCTCAGGTGAGATTTATGGTTTCTTTGGAAGTACAAGTCCCTCAAGAACTAAGTAAGTTTTTGGATTATTTATTTCCTGTTCCTTCCAAGTGCCAGTGGCCATACCCAAAATAATTACTTAAACCTTATTTTTCAATCTGTTCTTTTTTTAACTACTCTAAAGAATGTGTTTATGTGTGTGTGTGTGTGTGTGTGTGTGTGTGTGTGTGTGTGCTCATATGTATGGGATTAATGATAACTACCTAAGTACATCTAAAACAATTGGGTGGGAAAGTATTAGATTTTTGTTGCAAGGCTAAGTACCTTAATTTAACTTAGACATTTTATTGGGTCTTTGTATTTGAAGCCTTTTAAAATCTTATTTTCTGTGTGGGTTTAAGAAGTAGTTAGCTTTTTCAATCCAATGAGGCCCTTCATCTGTGAATTTTCTTTCTCCTCTTCATTCTCTGTGCATAAACCAGCCAATTCTTATAATACAGTACCTTACTCGAAACAATGAACGGCAGCCAACAAGTATAAATGTTCCATCTCTTTCCAATCACTACACCTAAAACTATATGAACATGTAGTCTACATTCCAAGTTGTAGTTGGAGATAGATTTAATAAATGTCAATATATTTCTCCAACTTTTCAACCTGTGACATCACTGCCCAAACATTAATTTCTGAATTGGTTATAATAGACAAATTGGTTGAAATAAATATCAAAAATTCTGTGGCTTAAAAGTGTCTTTCTCACACAAAAGGGATTCCAGGCCAACTCCAACTTTTCTCCATACAGCCATTCATGCATTAGTCTGATGGGGACTCTGACATCTTCATCCCATGCAAGTTTTAAGATCTCTGGCTATTGTCATACTAGTTAGGCAGAAGGAGCAAAGAGCATGGCAAAATGCTTAGTAGGCTTATAATTATAAGCCAGGCCTGTGAGTGAGATATATCACTTTTACTCACCTTCCATTAGAGATAACTCAGTCACATGGCAATATCTAACTGTAAAAAGAACTGGAGAATGTAGTGTAGCTGGCCAACCATTTGCTCAACCCTTCAATTCCAATGAAAAAAGGGAGAATGCGTTTTAAAAGTCAGCAATATTTCCAAAATCACAATAGGCCTTAACCCCACCCCAGCCTAATTTTGTGGGATAGTGACTAATTTATACCTCACCACCACACAAAAGGATGCCAACCCACCTCTACATCTAGAACCCAAAAGTCCTTTGGTCAGAGCAGAAAAAAAAATTTTCCTTCCATATCACTTGAAAGATCACCTTCTAATTTTCTGTCCCAGAATCTTCCTCTACTCAAGGTAGTTATGGGTGGGAAAGTTAATTCAAGAAAAACTCCCTTCTTGAAACAGGAAAACACATCAGGACATAGTAATGCATATTACTATATCCATCTGGGTTAATCATATGCAGAACCAACAGGCGTTTCCATGTTGCACTTGCAACCATATACATTATACATAGTATTCCAAGCAGTAAGGATAGGACTTGGATTTCATTCCACTGTCTTTTTTCCAAAGTACCCACATCTCCAGGAAAATGCAAAAATCCATTTACTGGCACAGAGCAGTCTCGATTCAGTCAAATAAATGAAATATTTGTTTTTAAAAGCAGTGATATTCTAGTACATCATTATCACTAATATTAAGCCACTTACTAGAGGCAAGACATAATTCAGAGGTTTACTTGTATTACTTGTTCTAATCCTCCCAAACATTACTGTCCCCATTTAACTGAGGAGAAAATTGAGGCTGGGAGAGATTCATTAAGCACAAGTAGAGACAAAATCATAATATTAGCATACAGTACACTTAGTTTCACAGTCCAAAATGTTTTTGTTTGGGTGAACAATTACATCATGTTTTTCTCCCCAAATAATATGTAATTCATAAGTGATTCTTGCTCTACCCATTTAGGAGTTTTTTCCCAGAGTGAAGTAACAATCAGCTCCTAAGGAATAATCAAGTATTCCCCCATTAGAGAAGCTGCCTGTACCTTTTATATGAAAGTTTTTACAGCTTCTACCTACCCAGATTTCAGAACACACTATCGGGAAGACTTGCAAGTGTAAAGAGTTGCTCAGAAGCAATCTTAGACTCATCCTACTTAATATTTGAGTCATTTAAAGCTACTTGTTTTAATTCCACACTTACCAAGCAACCTTCTGATTATGAGTTGACTTCCCATGTGGTTCTGTACCAAGGAAAGAATGTGGTGATCAAAAGGATTTAGAGTATTTATGGTTTCTGTGACAAGAGTTTCTTATGGAAAAATTAATAAGTGGCTTAGATTATAGAGTGACTTCCCATGTCAATTGCAGAGAAAACGGCAATGATCATGCAAATTTGGGTGTTCTCATCAAGTAATAGTTCATTTTATTGTTGAAAATTAAAAATTTTATACTTAAATCTTGAAAGAGGCTTGAACACAGAAACCAGAATTCTTCACTAGCCATTTTGTTTTGCTCAAAGATATCAGGCAAATAGTAAAAGATGAAAAAACAGGAAAGGAATAACAATAAGAAGACTGGAAATTAAATTGTTCATAATTCAAATTTCATTCAGATATTGATAAGGAGACACTATAGGATTTCAAGTAAGATGAGGACTTAGTCATATCAAGAAAGTGTATTTTATAGTTTTACACCACACAAAAAGGAAAACTTTAGAAGATAATCTATAAAAAATTAATTTGAAATTTTCTGCATGATATTATTCAGACTTGAGCTCTAAGAAGAATGAAGAAATTGGATTCAACTGAAATGAATGTAAGAGGAAAAACTCAAGAAACAAAGGCTAATATAAAATTTCATGTTTCAGAGCTATGAGTAAAGGCTTCTAACAGCAATGAAAAAGTCAAGTGAGAAAAAAGTTTTTGTTTTCTGAAAAGTTATGTCTCCCTCTATTCAGATATCCATAGCACTCATTTTGACAGAAGACTGTTGAACACCTATATAAGTCCAGTGCTGTAGTAGGTGTTGTATAAAATATAAGAGAAAAATGGTTCTAACCTATATGCAACTTTAACCATTATTAAATAAAAAATACATAAATAGTTTCACAATAGTGAGAATATACAAGAGAGTAATAAAGATTGCAAGCTCTTTAGATATTCAAAAAAGAATGACAGCAAAGCAAACTAGAGTTGGGAGAAAAATTCTTGAAGAAAAATAATTTTAAAAGCTTGTCCATAAAACCTCAAGAAAGCTTTTAGACATTGGCAATACAAGACTCAAAAAGATAGCCGAATCATATAGCAGCTGCTGGAGAAAGCTTTGGAACCAGCATAGCCTGCCCCTAGCCACCCCCTAATACATATATATATATATATATATATATATATATATATATATATACACACACACACACACACACACACACACACACATACATATGTATATATGTATATAATTTTATATAAAACTTTTATATTGATTATATATATTTACATATATAAATTCTTATTTATGTATATACAAAACTCAAAATTATTGTGAATTAAAAAGTTATATAAGAAGTGGAGATAAATGACTAGAGACTTTAATAGATATGCTCTGTTGATCCTCAGTTATGAAAAGTCTGAAGATGGTTATACTGGTGCCAAATTTGCTAAGACACACATGTACCTTTAGAAAATCAAATTAAAATCTAGAGCACAGGTGGTAAGCAACAGTCTTCCTCAGTGTATTTTGATTATCTACCAAGATCGGACCAACAGAACAATTTAACATTTTTAATTGGTTTCCAACATCTAAAAATCAGAATGTCTCAGCTAAAAATTCATATTCCCAGTTTGCATATTTAAAAAAATCTGAAAATCTGATAACATTATGTTTGCATTCCCACATGTAACCAATATGTTCTTTCATTCATCAAATATTCACTGAGCTTTCTGACTATGGGCCAGGCACTGTTCTAGTTACTGGGAATATATAGAACAACAGGAGATAAAAGAAAAAAGAGAAAGAAAGGAAAAATTCCCTAATTTTGCAGCAATTATTTTAGCAGTATCCACTTGAGCTTAGTAGTAGCTACCCATTTTAAACAGATATGCAACCTTCAGGGCCCTACAACTCCCATAGCTTCTAATTAGAAACAGAGAAAGAGACAAAGAGACAAGCATTTTGAAGAAAAGTAAAAAATAAAGTAAAATAAAATAATTCATGCTGCTAATGATAAAATAAAATGAAATACCAAGATAACTTCTATTTTAATCTTTTTCAATAATTTATATTACTTGTCTGATTGATGGGAATCCTACCTTAGAATTCGTAGGATTCATTGTTCTAAGTTAAGACCACCTGCCTCTCAGAGATATAGCAAAATTTAGATCTGAACCTCAATCTTTTAGCCTGTCACAGTTTAAAATCTTCCCACCAATTTCTATTAGTTTCTGCAACTCATTTAGGTCATGATTTTCTCTTTCTTCACATGTTACACCCTTGAAAGTTTAATCTCTTGCCTTGAGACATCCTAAAAACAATTCAATCTCTTAACCAATTTCCCTATAATATTTCTTCACATTAAGCATATTATAATTTTAGTAGACTTTATTCAAGATTTGGAGTAGAAGGCAGGCCTTAGAGAGGATCCATAATCTCTGGCATCAATTCTGGAAGCTAAGGGTAAAGTGGGACAATTCTGAAAGCTAAGGGTAAAGTGGGAAGGAGGCATAGACAATCCCAAATGAATGGGCTAGGGGCTTCATTGGTACCACAGCTTTCCCATCAGCCTCATCCTCCAGTGGAACATTCTGAGAATTCTAAGAGGGCCTCTACATGGGTGGATTCCATTCATAGCAGTTAATAGACATAGTGATTCTTCTTCTATTGCCTTGCTATTTATTATTTTCTCATCTCCCTACTTCTTCACATTGGACAACTAAAATCACTTCCCAATAAGTACCTTTACCCACATGACATCTCAGGCTTTTGTTTACTGTTTCTATTTTTTTTCTTTTCGTTTTTGTTGTTGTTTTTATTGGGGTGAGGGTACTGAAACTAAGTGTCACAAATAGAGGTTACATGCCTGGGCTCATAATCATGAATTTGCATCAGCTTACTAATTACTCTTTTCTTCTTTTGCTGTTCTTTGCTCTACCGTGCCTTCTCTAAAGGCAAGAAACAAATCTTTTATCTTGTAATTTATAGAACAGTCTCACTTATATACCACATTTTTTGGACTCCTGTTCTATTTATAAATATTTACCCAAGTTTTACAAAATAAATATAGATATTTTTCCTAAGACAAATTTGGATGCCACCTGTTAATTATTTTTCCGTTTTACTACAAATAGTAATTGTATAAATATAGATGCAAAAAAAAAAAAAAAAAAGAACATTCAGCTTGAAGCTAGTGTTAAAGACTTGAATATCAGAGATTGATTTTAAACTAGAAAACCCTGTAGATGATGCAAGGGGAAGCCACCAAGTCAGATTTCAAAAGGCTTTTTAGATTTGAATAGCTTCTAAATAAAAATGAGCGATACAGTTAGGACTCAAACTGGAGAAGTACTTACTTGAGCAATAACTATAAAGTAGAGAATAATTTAGTTCAGTTTTTCACTAGATAGAAATGAAACATGTGTAAATGATTGTATGGTTGAAATTAAAGGGTAAATCAGTCTTTCTAAGGAGAAAAATAAAGGCGAATCGAAAAAATAATGTACTGAGCCCAGGGAATAAAGTCAGACTCTATGGTCCTAATATACTAATTCCTCTCTCTTCAACAATGTAAGTGGGCCTCAAGAATCTTCATACTGTGGTCAAATAGTTTGTTCATTTTCAATGCCTTACTAGAAGTATTTAACAGTAGATGCTATCAAGAGGAAAGAAATTCCTGTGGGAGAAAAAAGTAAAAGGGAGTTATGATTCCTCCTATAACATTATCTACTTTCCCTGTCCCCACTCCCATTCCTTTCTGGATGGCAAGAGAACAAAAATGTCCAAAGAGATGGCTAAGAAATCTTTTTGCCTGAGTGCTGTGCTCATTTTTATTGGGGAGGGGTGGACATGGTATATAGTGAGCATGGAAAAAGGAGCTGCTTTTAAAGATAGGACCCACCCACATATGTCAAGATCATTAAAAAGAGTACTATCTAAAATGCAGTTATTTGATCTGCAAACACTTTTAATGGAGACTTTATAAGCAACAATTATGTCTAGCAACCTTCTGCATTTCATTATGTGCATTAAAAACTACAATAAAAATAATTAATAAGATTTGCTTGCCACTTCTAGAATGATTACTAAGCCTCAATGAGGATAAACAGCCAGTTACTTTGATGAAAAAAATGATTAAAGTCATTGTGCACCTGGACTAATCTAGTCAATACAGTTTAAAGGTAAATTTAGAAACTCCCTAAGTATAACCTACACACCTATGGATTTCTCATATATTATGCAAAAAAAATTCAGGTGCATTTTGAAAATTTGTCAAAATAAAACAATTAAAAACTACTCTTACCTTATTGGTATAGAGCCTTTCAGGTTTCTTCCTATGGAATATAAAGAAGCCCTGTCATTTTCAGGAGCCACATCTCAATGACTTATGTAACCAGTAACCCACCTATACAAGACAAAAGCTATGGAAGCAATCTTGAGCATCTCTTTCTTCTCTCATATCAAATCCATATCTACATTCTGTGCATTTACTTCCTAAGGAATGTATTCACTCCTCTCCATATCCACATCCACCACCCTTGTCAAAGTTGTTGTCATTTCCTGCCTGAAATACTGCAATAGTTTTCTAATTTCCTCAACTACACTCATGTCCATTAATTATATCTACATACAACTTCAAAACAATCTTTAAAAATATCAACCTGAAAATTTCATCCCCTAATTAAAAATATTTAATGACTTTCCAATGCTATCATATTGAAGACAAAATTTCTTACTAGAGCCTACAAGACTTTATAAGATTTGTCTCCCAACTATGACCCTAGGCACATCTGGAATTGCATTCTCTTTTGCTCACTATCTGCGGCTACATTTGAGGTAACTTTCATTGAGAAGAAAGTGCTATACAAACCCCAACCAGATTCAGACACTGCATATTCTAAAGTATCCTCTTTCTATTACAATCTTAATTATTATATTTGAACTGCATAAAATCCTCAACTTATAATAGTTCAATGATCCTTCTAGAATTAATTAGGTTCAAAGCATTGAACAAGACAGATTTATCTAACATATAAGAAATATTCCACTCTCCTCTAGGAATAAAGAAGGCTTAAAGTAATATTCAAATCAAAATCACAATGTCTTAGAATATATTCATTTTCGTTGATAAAAGTTTTGTGTCTATAATAAGTAACTTCAAAATGTAACTAATTTTAAGGTAACAAGAAAATGTAAAAAGTCATAAAATATAGTAACTTACACTACATTTGAAACCACTTTAAACTTTCACTTTCTTCAATTAAAAATGAATATTATCATCAGTTATATTAAGAGAGAGAACATTTTGAATATTCTAAACACCTTCAAGTCATGTTATAAAAATGTTCATATTCCAACTAGAAATAAAACCAAGTTTAAAACAAAAGCAAAACACATGAAAGTTCTTGAAGAAAAGTAAAATGTCTTTTGAAATTTGAATTTGCACACTACGGCAAGCAATCACATACAATATTGGAAATTCAAAGCTATCAAGCAAGAAAAAAGCTTTCCATCCAGAAATAATACTTCAAAATGTAATAGACTTTAAAAGAACACTTTCAAGGTTGTTAGGCCATTTTTGTGTCCTCTCTAAAGAGTTGCTATATTGTGAGACTCTTTCCCAAAGTAATACAGATATTTTATTCTCAATTTATACTTCTCTAGTAAGAGAAGAAAAGAGAGGGAAGAAAAATCAGATTGTCCTGCAATTTTTCCAGAAACACACCATTACACCTGTTCCCTAACTTCTCTTTACAACATAAAGATCTAGTCAGTAAGTTTCAATCCTTTTTAAATCTAAAGGTATTCAGCATGGTGTCTTCTTGTAGCAAAACTGAATTAGAAGGAGGAAATACAGAGAGGTAGAAGGGATTATTACTGTACTTGTAAAACTTAAAGTAATATATTTATAATGGGTTTTTTTTGGAATTTTTAGCTTATATAAATAACAAGACCACTTATTTATATATGTTAATACAAAATTAGATACATGAAATAAAGTGAAACATATTACAAAATAGGACATAAACAATGTAAGTTTAAGAAATAATGTAACAATAAATAATGTCACAATATCTTCAAGCTTGCTTAGCCTAACCTCTTTCTATAATCTAAGAGTAAAAATTATTTGTATAATACAAATGAAGAAATAATATCCCTAATAGAGGTGTGAAAACTCAATTTAGAGTCAGAAACCATTCTAGTGCTAGTTCTGGATCAGCTACTCACTATTTAAAACCTTTACACCCTGATTACAAAGTTAAAATTGTGGAGAAGATAAACACTGTTCTTGTCTCCTCTCATGACCACATCTAATTACAACTAAACTACAGAACAATGAATCATCAAGAATCAGCTGAAGTCTAGCTGAACAGAAGTATTACAACTAAGGACACACAGAAGAAGTCACCTCAAGAATAGAAGGAGGGACAGAGACTTTGGAGGGGCTTGTCACAAACCCATGTATAACAGTTAAAAATCAAGAGAGTTATCTCAGCTGCAGAGTTCCTTCCTGAAAAACAGATGGTTCCAACCCCAGATCAGGCTCATCAGCTCAGGGTTCCAGTGCCAGAAAAAGAAAAATCCCCACAACTTCTGGCTGTGAAAACCAGCAGAAATTGTGGCTGAGTAAGACAAAGGGTGACTGGGGGTCCCAAGTATTCCTCTTAAAGTACCCACTCAATGAATTTACTCACTGATAGACTCACACTCTATGAGCTCCAGCACTGGGGCAGCAGATTTAAAGGAACCAGGGACATACAAGGAGAAACTGAGTTGTTTAGCTTCAGGGCAAGGGCAAGAGGAAGAGCTTGTGCTGGCAGAATCCATCATCACATTGCTGAGCCCTCCCCACTCCCAGCATGCAGGCATAAGTGGATACCCTATCTTAGTCTCCATCAGCCTGACTAACACTAGTCACCCTGCACTGGTGATTCCCTGAGACCCTCCCCCCACCAACTTGTGGGCCCACCCAAGCCATTACAATGGTTTCTCCATATAAATAGACTGTCTGGCTCATGCTGTGGACTTTCTTAAAATTTCTCAAAGGTTCATAAACCTAAAGCAAGTAGCATCTGGCTGCAGTATGCCCCATACCTCTTGCTGAGTATCCCCAATCCCAGCACAGGCAGCAGCCAACCTTGGTTCTTGGCTTGCCTTTCAAGGCATTTCCAAGGCCAACCCACATGGCAATCATCTGTGGATTGCTTGGTGGCTCATGTCAGCTGACCTTAGTAGGACATAGGCTGCAGCAAAACTTGGCCTGTGACAAGCCCCTTCCTGAGTCCCTGAGGCTGGCATGCCCAGTGGTCAGCTTAGGGCCAAGCTGGAGTACCACACAGGGCCTCATCCAAGGATAACATACCCAAAGGGCAGACTGGGCAGACACCAGAGCCCTGCTAAAGTAAATCCTGCTCTATAGGATCAGCCTCTGCACAATAGATTCTCCACTATAATCACCAGCCAATCCTCACAACTAATCCATTCAGGGGTCAGTCCCTCCCATTAACATTCAAACAGCAACCAAGAATCAACTACAGCAGGAATGTACATACAACTCATAAAAAGGACATACCTGGAGCACTCAGCTCAGATGACCAGGGAGACTGCCACTGGGTCCCATAGGACACCTACTCCATAATGCCACTCTACTAAGACTAAGAAACTTAGAAGCCCTACCCAATACATATAAATAAACACAGAGAGACAGCCAAAATGGGGAGACAAAAAGCAATTTCCAAATGAAAGAACAGAACAAAGCTCCAGGAAAAAAAACTAAACAAAATGAAGACAAGCAATCTACCAATGCAGAGTTCAAAACACTAATTATAAGAGTGCTCAATGAACTTAGTGGAAGACTAGATAAACTCAGTGAAAACTTTAAAAAAGATAGAAAAATAAAAACAGATAGAAACCATAAAAAAGAAGCAGTTAGAAATGAAGAATACAATACTGAAATAAAGAATACAATAGCAGAAATCAACAGTAGCTTAGATGAAGCAAAAGATCAAATCAGTGATTTAGAAGATAAGGTATTAGAAAATACCCAATCAGAACAGCAACAAGAAAAAAAGACTCCAAAAATATGAGGATAGTTTAAGAAGCCTCTGGGCTAGCATGAAGCATATCTACATTCGAATCACAGGGATACCAGAAGGAGAAGAGAGATAGAGAGTAAGGTATTAAAACCTATTTGAAAAAATGACAGAAAATTTCCTTAACCTGGCAAGGAAAATAGACATATATGCCTAGGAAGCACAGAGAATCTCAAACAAGATGAACTCAATGAAGCGCACAAAAAGACACGTCATCATTAAAATGCCAAAGGTTAAAAACAAAGAATCTTAAAAGCAGAAAGAGAAAAGCAGTTAGTTACCTACAAGGATGCTCCCATAAGACTGTCAGCTGACTTTTTAACAGAAACTTTGCAGGCCAAAAGGGATTGGCACTTAATATTCCAAGTGATGAAAAGCCAGGACCTACAAACAAGATTACTCTACCAGCAAATCTATCATTCAGAATTGAAGGATAGATAAAGAGCTTCCAAGACAAGAAAAAGCTAAAGGAGTTTATCATTACCAAGCCACTATTATAAGAAATATTAGAGGGACTTTTTGAGAAAAAGAAGAAAAAAGAAAAAATATGAATAATAAAATGGCAATAACTACATATCTATCAACAATTACTTTAAATGTAAATGGATTAAATGCTCCAGTTAAAAGATAGCATGGCTGAATGGATAAGAAAACAAAGCTCTTACATATGCTGCCTACGAGAGACTCACTTTAGATCAAAGACACACACAGACTAAAAAGAATGGAAAAAGATATTTCATGAAAATAGAAACAAACAAACAAATAAACAAACAAAAATCTGGGGTAACAATACTTATATCAGACAACATAGACTTAAAACAAAGGCTACAACAAGAGACAAAGAAGGACCCAGTAATCTCATTTCTGGTTATCCGAAGACACCCAAAACATTGCTTTGAATGGATATATGCATCCATATGTTCCTTGAAATACTATTTGCAATAGCAAGATATGAATATAACCTGAGTGTCCATCAATGATGAATGGATAAAGAAGAGGTGGTACATATATGCAATGGAATATTTCTCAGCCATAAAAAAGAATGAAATCTTGCCATCTACAACAACATGAATGAACATAGATGGTATTGTGCTGAGTGAAGTCAGACAGAGAAAGACAAATGTCATGCGATTTTACTTACATGTGGAATTTAAAGAATAAGATAAACAAAGAAACAAAAGAGAAACAAACTCATAGATACAGAGAACATTTTGATGGTTGCCAGGTGGAAGGGGTTTGGGGGTTGAGTGAAAAAGGGGAAGGGATTAAAAACTACAAATTGGCAGCTACAAAATAGTCATAGATATGTAAAACATAGCATAGTGAATATAGTCAATAATAGTGTAATAACTATGTATAGTGTCAAATGGGTACTGGGTTTATCAGGGTAATTAGTTTGTAAATCATATAAATGTCTAATCACTATGTCATATACTTAAAACTAATATAATTTTGCATGTCAACTGTAATCGAAAAAATATGTATTTAAAAAATATCTAACTGAAAAAATATTTAGAATTCTATACACACAAAAAAATAAATTAAACATTTATACCCTAATTCTCAGATGTCTAACCCAAGAAATGAAGGACTCTGATAAATTTCTGAGATTATGTGATAACTTATTAAAATAATATTTTGTTAAGATAATTTTTATAGGTGAAAGGGTTAAATATATAAAAAACAAATTAGGAGAAATGGAAATTTATAAATATTAGTAACTAAAAGGGGAACTATTATAGAGAAAAACTTCATAAAGTTATGTTTGTAGTTGTGGTTGTAGTATGAATAAAATATTTGTTAGAGGATTAAAAAAATGCTCTCTTGAATATAGTAGATTTAAACACAATACGTGGTTCTATTTGTTTTGTTTTTGTTTGTTTTTACTATAAATTTATAGCAAATATTTAGCTATTCTGACAATATACTAACTAATTACATCTTTGTGTTACAAGTTTCAAAAATAAAAGTATAGCTTTGTGGCCGGTACCAGTTATTCTTGTTGCTTAACTTTTCTCTTTTATTAATATATATAAGTCAAAAGGTAATGTGTTTTTTTTTCTTAAAAATAACGAAGATATTCCAAACAGTAGACAGTATGTCCTATAGTTCCAACAATCTTATATAAAATATTCCTCAATCATATAAACGTTCATCAATATTGTGTTTTTCACAGAGAGATAGTTATTTTACAATGTGAGGAAACCAGAGCTATATATCATTATTTAGACAGTGCAGCACAATCAATACTTTGTGTAACCTAGACTGGTTTAAGATTGATTATTGCTTTTCTTTTTTCAACAAAACAGTTAGGTCCAATGGACCAGCATAAAGTATCTTAAGGCTATGTCAAAACAAATAACCCCTTGATGTGAAAGGATCTTAAGCACCTGTTAAAATCTTTATACCTACTCTGACAGTTAGCCTTCAAGATGGTCCTGAAGGATCCCCACTTCCTGATGTCCATGACCTATACAGGTCCTGCTACATCTGATAGAGCTAATATATGTATCCAATAAGATATTAAGGATATGACAGTGTGAATTTCAAGACCAGCTGATAAAAGACGAAGTGGCTTCTGTCTTACACTCTCTCTTGAATTGCTTATTCTGTGAGAATTTAGCTGCCATGTCGTGAGGATATATATGCACCCATATGAAAAGGTCTATATTGAAAAAAATGAAGCATCCTGTCAACAGCAAGTAAGGAACTAAGGTCTCCTTGTTGAATAAACCATATTAGAAATAGATTCTCCAACCTTCAGATGAATACAAGCCCAGGTGACATCTCGATTACAACCTCCTTAGAGGCCTATTGCCAGAGCCATTCAATTAAACTACCCCCAAATTCCTGACCCTCAGAACCATGTGAGATAATAAATGTTTATCATTTTAATTAGCTAATTTAAGGAATAATTTCTTTTAAGAAGCAATTGTATTAATACAATACTAAGAACCTTTGATTTTTTATTTTTAAAAAAGCATCTTGTCACCACTACCTCACCACATACACACACTTGTAAATATACAAGTGGAAAGCATATTCAAAAAATTATTTTTTCTACTCCAAAGGCACTCAGGAAAATTCATCTTCTCTAAATAATTTCCTCCTAGTTATTTCAGTGCATATTAAAAACCAGTATACTTTTAAGTTATCTTAAAATTATTGCATCTTTTTAAAAATTTCAGGAATTAAATTTACTTTTAACATTTGTATATTACACCAAATGAATTTAATCTAATAGTTAACAGCTATTTACCAAGAATAATAAGCCTAAACTCTATTACATAAGTATATTATTAAAAAATAAATCATTTCACTCTCAGACATTTGGTGTTCCTATGACTAAGACAGTTTATGGTACCAACAGAGACGTTCTTATTTTGACATGTATAAAGATAGTCTCAGGAACCAGAGAAAAACTTTGCACCTGACACTGAACATATAAGTTTTCCATCAACACATAATGCTTCTTGGCTTAGACCTTTACCATGACACATAAACAATTCATAAGAGTAGATTGTTTCGCTGCTTCAGCTGGATTGCCTGCTTACCACAAAGAACTCCAAAGTGCAACATCTTGAAGACATTCCTCATATTTAACACTACAGGAAACCACTTTTACACTCCCAATTTATTGTGAATTTTTTTTGAAGTGAGGATGCCACAGATTGGAAAGGCATGCCAAGTGTTGTTTGTTTCCCACAAACTGGACATCTTGCTGTGAGTAAAAAGAAGCTCCCATCATAAACTTGTGCAGAAATGCACTGATTGGTACTCTGCTGACTCGTTGATATTAAGCACAGCCAGCAGAAGCCTGATTGTAATTATTCTTGTTCCTGCTTTCTGTGTACACATCAGGTGCAGCGGGGCTCTTGGGGATATGCTGTTTAGTATCAAAGCCCAACAGAGTTGGAAGGTTCCCCTTACTCATTCACTGGTAGGCAAGAAATACATTTAACATGGCTAAGTTGTTTGCAAGCCAAGTCAAACATAACAGGGCTCATGATCGGAGCTTAGCCAAGTGCTCATAGTGGGTGGTCAAAGCACATTCATCTAATTTAATTCAATGATCACAGGGAGCTTTAAACTAAACTGGAGCTTTAAAAAAGTTTTCATTATAAGTGCTAGCTTTTAACACTAAAATATGATGGCAGATTCATATTCACAGATTGTGATTACCAGGGTCTTTCTAGAAACTTCCTGGGGTGTAAGCTATAATTAGTATATGTGAGCAGTGTAGTCACAATGGAAGCTTCCTGCTATCGCGTTCTAGTCCTCCTAGAGATTTTATGAACTATCCAGTATCCTTTCGATGAATTCGTTGCCTTTTTCAGTTATCAAGAGCTATTTTTGTGTCTTACTATTGAGAATTTTGACTGATACAAAGGTCCTTTAAAGAATATATTCCAGAATTTTAAGCTTTCAAGCCACTAAAATACAGAAAATAAAAATTTATGGAACCAATGTAGAGCTGGCAAACACATGATATTTAAATATGTTTGAATGTGATATTTTTATATGATATAATAATAAAAAAGTGAGACAAACACAATTCTGAATTTAATTTATTTTTACATTTATCATACTTAGTTTCATGGCAAAGATAATTTTTTATAGTGAAAATAGCGTTCCTCAAGCATTTCGAAATCACAGCTCTAGGACATTAAAGTATATTCCTAATTACCCTTCACCATTTCTCATGTTACCATTTATTTTGTATTACACACTTCCCACACCTTGTCTCCTTTAATTTCTATATAATAAAATCATAATACATTTAAATGACTTATCAGTCTATGGTATAAACTAGGTTAGGAAAAAAGCTTTAAAAGAAATAGATCCCAAAATTAACCTAGAGGTAGCACAACAATGTCTACCAAAACCTCACTGGCTTTTTTTGTTAGAAATTGATAAGTTGATCCTAAAATTCATAAGGAAATGCAAGGGATCCAGAATAACCAAAAATATCTTGGAAAAAAGCAAAGTTGGAGGATTTCTACTTTCCAATTTCAAAACTTACTACAAAGCTACAGCAAACAATACTGTGTGCTACTAATATAAGTATATACTTATAGATTAATGAAATAAAATCAACAGTCCAGGAATAAACCCATACAACTATGGTCAACTGATTACTACAAGGCAATTTAACAACAACAACAAAAAAGAATAGTTTTTCAACAAATATTGCTGGGACAACTGCATAGCCACATTCGAAAGAATGAATTTGGACACATATTTCACACCATATGTAAAAATTAACTCAAAATGGACTGAAGACCTAAAAGTAAGAGCTAAAACTATAAAACTCTTAGAAGAATACATAGGTAAAAAACCTTGTGATCTTGGATTAGGCAGTAATGTTCTTAGGTAAGACAACAAAAACAAACAAAAAAAATTAGATAAATTGGATTTCATCAAACTTTGAAGCATTCATGCTTCAAAGGGTACTATCAAGAAAGTGAAAACACAACACACAGAATGGGAAAAAAACCTTTGCAAATTACATATATATGACAATAGTCTATTATTCAGAACAAGTGACCAACATTCCATGGGTTATAGTTTCATTGTCACTTCCATTTTTAAAGACTTTATAATGCTATTTAGATCTGTCCTGTATGTGTACCTCTCATTGGTCAGCCTGGGACTTGAGTAGAAATCTATCTCTTAGTCCAGTTCTGTAAGTTATTGGTATGCTATTTAGGACCACATTCATGTATATACATCTCATGGATGATTTCAAAAGTTCATAACAAATTTATGTGGCTTGATTTTTCAAACTCCTTTCTCTTCATGATTTCCCCAGTACTGACCAGTTCCCTGGGCTCTCCTTTTTAGTCCTCCATCCAGAAAGCTCCGGGGTATGTTTACCTCACTCTGCCACATACTTGCTGCATATGGAGTAGTGTCTGTGTGGGATAAAATGAGACCAAATACAACAAGGGTTTACCCCACTCTCTTGGGAGCACAATTTCTCTGATCAAGAGTAAATTTCCCCTCCCTCTCAGTTTAAGGCACCAATGGGTCCCTGCTATCACCACTGTTGCTAACAGATCTCTTTTCTGCTCATCAACTGTGAAATAGGGTGCTTTTACATGAGACAGAAAAAGATTAACATTCTATTGTTTGTTTCAATAAAGAATTATCTCACTGGCGATAGCTCGTTTCATCCTCTATACTAATGATGAGAGTATATCTAAGAGATAATTCATATGGAAGTTGGAGAATATAGGCAATAACTGAACAATCTTCTTTATGATTATTTCCTACCATTATTTAAATCTACTCATATAAGAGTTGTTGAAAAGCATCCCCATTCCTTTACTTTTTTAAGACAAACTCCATAATAAAAAAAAAAATCCAAAATATTTTATTTGGGACTGTATAACTTAAAACACCTAAGTTTTCACTAATAGTTTCCTTTCTCTTCTATTCAAACTAAGTTTATGAGGAAATTATGTATTGTAGATTTTAAAATAATTGCAAATGTTAACAATTGAGTCAGTAATTACTGGAATGATTGTTTGATTTAATTCTAAACTGTTTTATTGGTTCTAAATGAATCTAGAATAGTAACAGTCTTATAAGAACAGAGATTTTCAAAGATGACACTTCCACACTCTCATGGCCTAATTATTGTCACAAAGAATGCTCCAACAAAGGTATTGCATCCCACAGCTCCATGCTCCTTGTTATAAATGAAGACTCGAGTCTTCATAACATAAACAAAAAGAAAACATGTAATAAAACTTGAGTAATGTATTAGAAAGAAAACTGCCCTTTAAAGATAATGGATCTATTCTCTACTCCATGCATGAATGAAACTCTCATTAACACTAATGGAAGTTATGCATGAGAATCAAGAAAATATACCTGATATAACAATTTCCAAAATGGGTAATGGCTTCTAATCTATTCCTGGCATAGATGTGTCTTTACAAAGCCAAACAAAAGTACTCCTGAAATTTGGGGATAAGCATTTAAATCAAGATTTTTAAAGTACTAGGAAACTCTGAGAGTATAGCAGTAACTTTACATTTTTCTTTTCTCTTCAAATACTTTTTCCAATTACTTGATTGCTTCTCTTCTGCCATTGTATGGATTTTAAGAGACTGGTTTCAAAGCAACGATGCAACATAATCAATTAGATAAGATAACTTATAGTACACTACCACAATGCATAACACAAAGTGCTCAGAAAAGTTTAGTTATTTTCCCAATCTTATTTGACTACTCTTTATAGAAAATTGTCATGATGTTAACTATCAATAATCCAGAAACGTTTTTGCTCTGAATTCAGATGTTCCTGATTATAGATTATCTGTTAATGTTTTCAAAGCTTAAATTAGCTTTCTGAAGCCTTTTTGCTATAGAATTTTTAAACATAAGAAAGTCACAACACTCGAGCAAATGAAAAATTTTAATAAGCAAATTATACATGTAATTTATTGAAAATAATCAAGTTAGATATTATTATAATATTCCAATAAACAACAAAATATGTTGTAAAGCAGGACAGTTTTGTTACCCCTTCATCTAAATATCTTCCATGATTTCTGTCAGAGATGTAATGTAAGCATTCAATACAAGTACTTATGTTCAGAAATACTTCAGCCTCCTTATATAACTTGTCTTTGTCCAACCATATGACAGAGAATACCTAATTGTTTTGAAATAAGCTACTTCACAGTTCATAATCTTGGTTTTATTCAAGTAATTAATTACTCACTTTATCTAAATGAGAAGTGTTTGTTTGTTTCACATATTTATAGTTCTCTGATCTTTCCTCTGCAAATTTTTCCTACCAAAATTCTCAGAAGCTTCCCAGTAACATTGCTTCTTATTTAATAATGGAAGTCGCTTCTGGTCAACATGTAGATCTCTCTCTCTCTCTCTCTCCCTCTCTCTCTCCCCCACCCCCTCCCCACCCCCCTTTACCTGTTACCTTTTGCTTTCCTTTCTGTCAACTTTACATATGGTATAAGCATTTCTCCTTGTCTCCCATCTAACAGGGTAGAACAAGTTAATTATGTTGAAGTTTTCAAGAAGAATGTACAAGATAGTGATGAAACTGACTTAATGCTAACATAAACATCTTCATATGTTTACAATAATCATATATATAAATATACTATTAAAATGTTTTCAGACAGATTGAAGCCATGCCTTTTGAGATAAAAAAAATTGAAAAAGAGGGAAAATAGAGTTTCTGACTTAGAGTCTGGAATAGCAGAGATCAAACAAGTAGTCAAAGGAACTGGCAGGAATAGAACTAGCATGACTGAAAATTGCTTGTATGCCTGACACTTTAAAGTATTATTGCCATACATTTAGTATCATCTAAAGAGACAAAGCTCAGAGATTTAGTAAATTTTCCAAAGATATACATATTGCAAATAGTGTGTATATGTGTGTATCTGTGCATGTATATGTATACACATACATTTGATTCCAAAGCTCCTGAACTTCCTACAGCTGGACAAGATTGCCTCATTAATAAAATGGAATTTTATTTAGCCAGCATTCCCTGTTCCCTGAGTTGGTCATCCAGGCCATCACATTAGAAAGCTTTTGGTCTCCTAACTTCCAACTATATGTACCTCAAACCACATAATGTATACACTAGAAAACAACACATTCTTATTTTCAGAAGTCGATAATGGCCAAATTATTTCATATTTCTTATTGTATGTATATTGCTCTTAATCTCGAATATAATATCTTTCAAAGGTATGCTTTTCCAGGCCGGTTCACTGTTTCCCAATTCCTTAATGTAAAATGAGGATAACCTGTCCTTCATCCTCACATAGTTGTTGAAGGATAAAATTTATGCAAAATAATCTTGTTTGTTAGTGTGAGCTATTTTGTACTTTTTCTATTCCATGACCTAAAATAATGCTGTACATAATAATTCTAAATAATTATTAAATGTATGACCTTTGACCTCTTAGTTCTAAATACAGTTCCAAAGAAGAAACATCATATAAGTGAGTGGGATAGGGGAGGGGAGAGGGAGAGGACGATATGCGCATATGTAATTAAATGTGGTTATATTCTCCTGTTTATCTGTCTCATGTCAATTTAATTCTTAGGCTAGCCAGAATAACTAATAGTGGAAGGAGGAAAAAATTTTCCCCTCCCTTACATATTAATCTATTACAATTAAAATAACCTATTTTTAATGTTCTAAAAACAATGTTACAGGGCAATTATCTCTACCATTTTCTTCATTTACATTTGTTAATTTTGCATTTAAACAGGCAATGTGACTTATAGAAAAACATGAGAAATTCCAAAAAAATACTTGTTCAAATCCATAAATATACTTGTTATAATGTTTATAATCTTTATGAAAGGTTAAATAATTTGTTTGTATTTCAGTCTCTACAGCTGCAATATTGGAACTGAATATTTACCCTACTGATTTGTTAAAATGAAAGGCACTATACCCATTACATATTATGCACAAAAAAAATTGTTGTTACTTTATTGAGTAGCATCAAAAGTACTCAAGTCAATACAATGAGGTTAAAAGGAATTATTTCAGAATATAACATTTATATGCACGGTTTCCTGAAATGTGTTTTTTTAGTTTGTGACCAATACTCTCTAGATGATGGATATTAAATTAATTAAGATACACTAAGCACTAATTGCAGAGAGCAAAAAAAGATTCCCAACACAATTGCCTCGCAAAATAGAGAATGGGATGTCATCTATCATAGCATCTGAGTTCTATTAGCATGATACTACACTTTTTTTTCCCCTTCAAAATCTAAATTTATATTCCCATATGATGCATTTGTGCCCTTGGAAGTGTAAACTAATCAACGCTTTTCTCTTTTGTCCTTTTTTTTCTTTTCCTTTTTTTTTATTTTAAAAATTGTAAATTTATTCAATATTCCAAGAAAATAAAACAATTTGCTGACTTTCTCTTCTTATTTTATTGTTTTCTTCTTTCAACCCTTCCCCATAATCTTTTTTTCAGTCCTTTTACTTCCAAAAAAGTCTCATTTATTCTAGAATATGAAAATTCAGACCAGATAAGAATTATTGTATTATTTGTGGAAAGGAGAAAGGTGTTATTTTATATTAGTATAAATCAAAGTATTAAATCATTAAACAAGCACTTCCAAGTATGAAAATTTGGCCTCCTGAAATCTGACAAACTCATGGTCTCCCAAAATCTGACCAAAATCTGGCAAATAGCCTGTTTGCCAAATTTTCACAGTTGCATCTCTACAAAGTCCCTTAATATTGGCTAAAAACTTAGAGTAAAAAATATAACTGTCAGAAGCAAAATAGAATCAACTAATGCACAGGAAATCAGCTACATAACTTGAAAAGCACACATTATGAGTTTATCCCAAACTTCTTATCAAGATAGATCATTGAATACCTTTATATTTATTGAATAATAGGTATAAAGACCCTAAATTCTATATTATGGAAAGATGTACTACAACCATACACAAGTATATTATGTTCCTTTCTCAACATTTTTCTTTCTTTATGTTATACCTTTGTGTCCTAAAAATAATAGAAACATTAGCTATATCTGCTTAGGAGTCAGAATGGAAAATATTCATTCTTTCATATAGGGTCATATTTACCAATGTATTACACCTTCATATTTATTGTATCAAACAATATCCTAGTCAATACCTTAGCCATATGTTCTCCTATCTTTGATTAGTGTAATGGAATTCTGATTATGCCTTACAGATTTCCCCCTGGTCCATTCTGAACCCACCTTGTACTAAGCCATGTTTCTTTTCAGGTCTGAATAGTTAAACCTTACATTTGATGGATTAAAGCAATGTTTATATATATACATATAAAATTAAAAATACATACTGAAAAAAACAAACTTAAAAAAGAATAAAGATTGACTCTACAAACTGGAACAAATAAAGCTCAAAACACAAACAAGTGGAGTTACATTAAAATAAGTGTAATTTAAAAGTCAAATTTAAATATATGCAGAAAGCAAATGAAATTATGTGTATTTTAACCATCAAGAATAGACAATATTATTTCCCTCAAAATTCTTAAGTTTTTTTAATGAAATAATATAATGTTTAAAATATGGGGAAAATGACTAAAAACTGAGCAGTGTTACTATGGAAACAGAAAACCATTCAACTAGTCTTAGGCTAAGAAAAGTGAAAATAGATTCTTGTTCTATGAGAAATAATATTAAAGAGAGATATGCAATTTAGTAGTTACACTTTTTACTTAATGAAGATTCTAATAATATTTAAAAGCACATTTCTTATAGAAAAATTATGTTCTGAGTCTTTGGAAATACATATATTTTTTAAATTAAGAAACCATAGCTCAAATTCTGAAGGCAATGTTGATGTTCTTGGGATAAAGATGGTACATCAAAGAACCGTATTTTATTTTTTGCTTAATTCAACATGTAATTTATTAGATTTCTACAATATTCTAGCACTGTGACAGGTACTGAGATAAAAAGTGAAAAAACAACGCAATCTTTATTATCTTGGCAAGAAAAATGAAGTAAGAAAAAAGATACTAACCATTTAATCATATGTATAATTATATATCACTATAAGATCTTTGCATATGTTGTTCCTGCTGGAGAAAGGGGGATAGGAAAGTAATTCCTGACATAAGGAAAATGTATAGTAAATTCTAGAAACTATTTTTAAAAATCCAGTAGGAGCCTAAACATACAGGATCTTATAGATCAGTTAAGATTTTGGTTTTTAGTCTAATGGCAATAGAAACTATTGAAGTGCTAATCAGAGAAATTAAATGCTCACATTTTTATCTCAGAGAAAATTAAATTTTAGACTACATTGCTCAGCTTTGTTGTGGAAACAAACATCAAAAGCTATGAAACAACAAAAGTTTGTATGTGAATAGCTAGCTGCTGGTCAGTTCTGGCTACCAGGCTACAGTTCTGCTTCCTAAGATTTTTTTTTATTTTCAAATTAGGCTGAAGGAGCAGCCTCTATTTGGAACATGCTCTTCTCAAGGCACATTAAAAAAAAAAAAAAAAAAAAGCCTCCGGCAACTCACAGTGTTCTTAAAGGTGCTGGCTAAAAGAGGAGTGAGATCTTTTTTGCTCCATTGGCTCCCACAAGTCACAGAGCCAGACGACCCAAGTGGTCAGAAAGTTTACTTAACCAAATGAGAGGTGTGGTAAACCACATGGCAAGGAGATTGGAGGGAAGATTTATAATCCTTCATTAGAGAGGGAAGAGAATAGTTAGGAACAATAAAACAATCTATCACAGAGAATTTTCTAACTTACCCATACTTATATATATTTTTGTTACTCTAATAAATAAAAGTATAAAGTCATATCATTCTTAAAATCACCTTGCTTATTACTTAAGTATGAGAGAATTTCTAAACCCGTATGCAATTATCTCTTGCCTCTGAGAAATTTGTCTACTCATGTGGCCTCCTGAGAATTTCACCAGTCTGTCTAGAAATTTGAACACCTCCTGCCTGATCAAAGTGTCCCAAGTACAAGAATTTTAATGTTCCTAAGAATCTTATTCACACAAATAAATACTAATTTTCATAAGTATTATTCCATGAAAGTTTGTTTTCATTAAGTATGCCCTTTTAAAAATGACCCATTTGTACTGTAATTATTTTTTATTGCTATATAACATATTACTACATATTGAGCTATTTACAATCATACAAATTTATTGTCTTACATTTTTCTTGGGTCAGGAATCTAAGTACAGGTTAGCTGGCATCTCTGCTCAGTCTCACTTGGCTAAAATTAAGGTGGCAGCCAGGACTGCTATCTCATCTTAGGCTCAGGGTCTTCTTCCAAATATCCTGGTTGTTGGCAGAATCAGTCCTTGAGGGACATTTTCTAACTAGCTGTAGGTCAGACAGTTCTTGGCTCCTAGAGGCCACCCTTGGGGCTTAGCCAAATACCCTCGTCCCCATAGACAATTGACAGCATTCTAGTTTGCTTCTTCAAGGTCGGCAGGGAAATCTGCTGTTTGACTCTCTGGCTTCTTTTAAGGGCTCAACTGATTATATCAGTCTCTCTCAGGCAAATTTCCCTTTTTGATTAATTCAAAGTCAACTGATTAGAAACCTTATTTAAATCTTCAGCATCTCTTTTGCCATGTAAGGTCACATAATCACGATAATGCTACCCCATAATATTCACGGTCCTTCCCACACTCAAGGGGAAGTAATGAATCTTCTGAGCTATCTCAGAACTCTGCCTACCACACACGACTACAAAATTTTTTTTTTTTTTAACAACTGGTCCTGTGGACTCATTTAACAATCTAAAATTATAGCAATGGAAATTAAACAACATAATTAATTATAAGTACAATTTGACAAATGGTATGCCTGTAAGATCCTTGAGGAAAAAAAATCACAATATATACTATATTGAGAAACGATCTACAATTAAAAACCATATGAACATATGTTTAAACTTAAAATAATTTTACTATAAAGAGTGAGTGAACCAGAGAGGTCTAAAAGGGAACTAAGGTGGGTTCCTTAAAATTCCACAGCAGCAAATTTCTCTAATTCAATCCTTTTCTTTCGGTTATTCCCTTTCCTCAAAGGATGATCTTGCATGAATATCAACACAGAGAACCACTACCAGCAACCTCAAAAGACATGGAATTAGTAAACATCAACAACCCAGGATACTCTAGATTCCTGAAAATTGTGAGCTAGGTTTTTAGTAAATAAGAAAATAAATCAATAAAAGAGAGAGAAAGACAATATTGGTTGGCAACCCTAGTCTTATGCCAAACAACATAAATTACGAAATTTGTGTTTTAATCTGAATGTTTAGCAAATTCTAAAGTTATACCAATTTTCTGCTATTTTAAATTCTTAGGGCAATCTTATATATTCAAAAATAAGTATATAGCTGTACTAATTTTTTTTCTTTTATTCAGAGTTTATAACAAACTGAATATTTAAGGGTGAAAACTGATGAATGTTAAATGATGAAGGAAATCATTACCTTTCAATATAAGTAAAAAAGTTCTAAGGCTAATAAATAAAAACCTAGACACAGTTGAGTTGCCATTTATGACTGAACAATCATCTAATTTCAGCATGGTATAAATTACAGTATAAATATTTAATTGTTTATCAAAACAACTCAAGGGAGAGATGAGTTTTTAGGTACATTCTGCAGACAGGCATAAAGAAGTGCTGAATTATCCAATTCGATTAGAACTTGAAAATTGCACACTTTGAGATTCACTGCCCATGTGAGTGAATTGACATTTACCTTATTTTTTTCTGTGATACTTTTTATTGTTTATAAGCTTCCTACATTTTTATATCTTTTATCCTATTATGAAATATAAGGCTCAGATCTCAAAATATAAAGATATAAGCTATAAATCATAGTTTTACCAAGCTGGGTAAGATGAACTAGGCATATAAGAATTCAGAAATTGACTAAAACATAACTTAAAAATATAATAACATTCTACCCTCCACAGTGGTAAAAATATTTAAAATGTATGGCAAAATACACTGAAATCTCACTATAATGTTTTAATCCTAAAACGAATTCAGTAGAAAAAGGGTTTGTCTTGCATTTTACCAAAGTTTGGAAGATAAAGACAAAAAAGGATCTCAACTCCAAGGTGATCTCTTGCTCTGATCCCTCAAGGACTGAGTTATAGAAAAATTTCACAGTGTCCCCTCAGTCATTAATAAAATGAACAGATATTTAAAAATTCAGGAATTTATTCATACTTCTGAAAATATTTTTATTTTCCAGCTCCTCCTTCAAACCATTCAAACATTATTCTATTACTTAAAATAAGAATAAAAATTAAATTAATACTAAAAATCAAATAATCTTTTTAAACTTTTTTCTAACTTTGCAAATTTACTTCAGAAAAGTTGTTCTCCTTTAGTGTTCAAGAAATTATAACACACATACAGATTTTGGTAACCACCTCAACAATCAGAGTTCAGAATAGGTCCATCATGCCCCCAAAACTCACTAGAGTCATACTCTGTAGTCACAGCATGTCCCATCCCCTGGCAAATGCTGATTTATTCTCTTCACTATAGCTGTGTCTTTTCCAGAATGTCACAGAAATGAAATATGCAATATGTGACCTTTACATGTGGAATGTTGTGTGTTGATACAAACAAGAGTAACCAAAAACAAAAAATAAAAAATCCTCAATATAATCATGTAGAGTCCATTAAAGTAATTTCCTGGAAATAAAACTTAAATGTCTTCCCACAGGCTTGGAACTGAAGATAAAACCAGTTCTATAATATATGAGGTCAGAATGAAAGGATAGAAATGGTCTGTCTATCACCAGACTAAGACAAGAAAATGTGAAGCTATCCCCCAAATTCATCGCTCAGTAGTATTTATCTTTTAGACATGTTTTACAACTTTATAATTTATTTTGAATGGGCTATACCCATTCTCCCTTTTGGAATCTGAGGCTACATTACACCCACCTGTTAGGGTCAATTAATTTATGAGAGAGTGCCAACAGCTATCAGCAAAAGCTCCTTTACATTTATTAAGGGATCAGAGAGCTGTCATATGTTAATTGCTAATTCATTTCTCACTTACAATAGTGAGACAACAAAAGGCCAAATTTACACAGCATATTAAATTATTGTTCTTTTTAAGTATAAATGGATATTTCTGTAACAATAAGGATAAGCATTCCCCTAAAAATTTATCCCTTATTTGTGAAAACTTGTTTTCTGCAGCCCAGTTTTTGGAGGGAAAAAAAATATAAACAGAGGAAAAAAGGACTTTCAATTGTTTTGAGTCATCTTTATAAATGAATTGTAGATCATAAGTATAATAATTTATAATAAAGGACAACTCCATAAAAAATAGTTTATAAACTATTAATTTCGCTCCAAAGCAAACATACCCTGTTAGAAAATGCATAACTTTATATCAATTAAAAGACTCTTGCTAGCTAGTCAGATAGTAAAGTAATGCAATAGACAAACTGGATACAATTATTGCACTTTGCTGGGACTGCCACATCTAGAAGCAATAAAGAAGGTTTCATATTTTATTTAATTTTATGGTATTTTATTGGTTATTGGATGGTTCAAATGACCACGTTTAATCTCTATAGGAAAGGTTTATGAGAAAACTTTTAAAGTGTTTGATCCTGATAAGGGTCCTTATCATTTACAGATGTGTGTTTAAAAAAAAAGTCAGGGATTGGAGAAAAGAAATCAAAATTTCACTTTATGCTTCCTATTATCTGTCATTTTCTCTTTTCTAATATAATAATATAAAACTTCAAAATTGATCAGTTAGTCATAGTATTTACAAATTGGTGAGAATATATTGATTCATGTATACTTCACTACCCTGGTAGGTTGCAAAATATTAATAATGAAAGCTTCTCTCAAAAATAATATAATAGAAAAGCCTTATCTTGAAATACTGTATTTTGATCGTTGTAGATTAGAGAACTGTCACACAGAATTACACATGCTAAAATCTGGCTTGCAATCTGCAAGGCCTTGGAAAATAGCTATTTCCAAAATAAGTCACAAAATAATATTTTTATTTTGTTTTTGTGTGCTACATAGTCATGTTACAGCCAGTTTATTTTGTCACTGAGGACAGTTAGACAGTTCATGTATTTCCTCCTTTTGGACATGCTTTTCCATAAGCTACTTAAGAAATCACTGACCTTGATTAACAATAAACATTCACTGAGCCTCTACTGTGTGTCAAGTGCTTTATTAGTCTCTCTTTTAAAAGAAAAGTCACTCCAAAGCAAACATATCCTGTTAGATTCCCTGTTTCTAATTCCTCTAAGGACCGTATCTATCTAATCACTTGGAAGATTTATTCACATGAAATAGAATCTCTACCTGCTCAGTCGATGAAATCTGTACTCCTAAAAATATGATATAGGACAATCAGCATTGCATCTATGGAGCAATTAGATTAGTAAACTGGGTTGGCAATCAAGGAGAGGTCAGGAGTAAGGGCTCAGAGTTTATAGGTCAGAAAGATAACATTGGAGTAGGAAAGAAATATAATAAAGAAGAGCTTGATTCGATCTAAGGGAGAGGAAAGAAGAATCAACCCCATGCAAAAGCATGAAGTAGTGCATGTTTAGTGTCTGTCATTACACTTTGCATTTTCTTTGGCTCCATGGAAACAATCTTTCTTTTTTTTTTTTTTTTCACTTTCATCATATAACTGGTGTTTTTCTATCCACCCACTAAGAAAAATTGTTCTTGAAATGAATATAGCTTTCTTCACTTTAAGGTGTAAAATATAAACCTTCAAATTCTGTCCCATTTGTTCCACACTGGAAAAGAATCAGCTAAAGATAAGAATCAATGTATTATGTAAATAATACCTGCTGATCTTACCACCTCAGGTCTGACTGCCCTTGACTTCAAGAAAAAAGTGTTTAAACTAACTCTGGGCTGCCTGTTCTCCTTCAGGGAATTTTGAATCCTGAGAAGAGGAAATAAACAAGAGCCAGGGAAAGGTAGGAGAGAGCAAAGTTTTAAATATTTAATAATTTTTCTCTGGTTATTTCAGTTTTATTCCAGACTTATTTTTGTTTTTTGGCCTTATTAAGCTGACTTTGTGTCAAGTCACTGTAAGCTCATAAAAGCAAATTGCAGATGACAGCCAAGCATTGATACAGGATCTGCATTCCTCTCCAAGTCCATCCTCTGTCGTGCCTAACACATCACTATAGGCTCCTGGTTCCAAATTCTGGATTCTTTATGGTACTTCAAAACTCTCCTTCAGAACGTCACCCTTCTCGTTCTGGTTTGCTGACAGACTTTAGTGTTTTGGATGCAGGTGGTTCTCTCCTGTTTAGGTGTTATCTGTGGGCAAGAGAGGATTAACTCAGCAGGTCTGAGTTACTCAAACTCTGCACACGCCAATAAAAGGCTTGTTTTCAGGACAGATTCTTGTCTGGCTCCTGCAAGATAATCTCTGAACCCCTAAAAATGAGGTGACCTTGCTAAATAAAGAGAATTGTGATAGGTAGACCGAAAATAAATATCCATAACGAAGTAGCATTTAAGGCTTTTATCTAGGCCTAGGTTTTACTTCGTCTCCCAGCACTCCTTGCTTCTCACCGAACTTTGTATCTGCCTTTAGTTACAAAAGTTTGTTTTTATTGTACAAAATATATTGCCATGCCTCTGTTCTGGTCATGCTATTGTTGTGTTTAGAAGAGCCTTCCTCATCTTCATCTTTCAAACTTTTATTTACCCTTCGAAACTCAATTCAAATACAACTTTTTTGGTGACATTTGTCATAATCCACCAGTCAGAATCAATTGTTCACTCTGTGCTAATTTAGACAGTTTATATTTCTATTATGAATTCACAGTCTTCGAATTAGTTGTGTTTATCTTTGTCCATCAGAAGATTAAAGAACAGGAAAAAATAAGTGTCTTAATTATTTTTACATCCTCTGATTTGTGGTTGTGCCCATGAGTAGTTGGGCACCACCCTGCTGGGCACTCTCTCAATTTATAATCTAAGTAAAAAGCATAATTGCTATATAAAAACAATAATAAGATAAGTCTTCTAACCTCATCTTCCCACCAGATTGCAACCAATAAGCATAACCCATATGGATATTCTGGAATCACTTCTAATTCTAGTACTTAAATCATAATAAACAACAAATATTTGAATTAAATTTGATTGAAGCCAAAAGCTACCTAGTCTCCCTTAAAATAGTCTCATTGGCCCACAGCTAATTGTCCTACTAGTTAGATGACAAGTTGAAAATTAAGGTTTTAAGTAACAAGTGTTTGAGCAAGATCATAGGATGAGAATATGTATCAATATAGAAGTGAATTTAATTCGGATACATCATAAAAGATACAGAATTGTTATATATGCATATCTAAATAGTAGAAAGAATTGTTACTCATGAATAAATTGATTATATATCATATGCAAAAATATTACAAAATTTAGCTTTTTTAAAATAGTACATTCACACTCAATATCATTAGTTCTGTGACCATACCTATTACTGTCTTTTTACAGACTATGACTACTGAATCACAACCAAATTTGTCAGCTGAATTCCAGCTGCAGAAATCATGTTTCTCTTAACTATACGAGAAGGAGAAAGAGCACAGCCTCATTTCCAAGCCCCCAGTTGAGACCATAGTGTCAGCTGAAAAATGATAAACTTTAATTTTTAAAAGAGTTTCTTTTATGGGGAAACCACTTAGAAAGTATAAATATGAAGCGAGTTATAGTGTATTTTCTGATACATTTCAGATTTCAGCCAAAGCTAGAAAGGATGCTTGTAATATTATAGAAAAAATTTTCCTGCCTACTAACAGATAATGCATATAGCCATCTAAAATAATCTCACTAGAGTGATACATATTATGCACTTACAGATTCCCATAATATAAGTATTCAGAATAAAGCAAAAAAAAATCACATTATAATTTTAAATTTAATTATTTAAATCATCTATTTTTGCCTTTACTTTCATATGTTTTTTCCCAAAAGCTGAAATTTATCTTACGACATAGAAAGAAAAAGACATTTTCCAATAAATGTACAATTGAGATTTTATTTTAGTTTTCTTTTTTTACTTTTAGATACAGTTCTAAAAATGAAGAACTGTTTTTGTGTTATATATTAATTTATCTTTTTTAACTTGTTTTTTAATAAACAATAATAACATTTAATGTTTAAGCACGTAGATGAAAAATATGGTATTTAAGGTCTTCAATGAGCATGCCTACTATACCTTGCTAGCTAAACTTTGTTCTACTATTGTACAATAACAGGATGAATCAGTTATGCTGACCTTCTCAGATTATTGAATAGCCCAATGACAATGTCTTTCACTTACCGATATCATGTATTAGTGACAACACCAAACATTGTACATACTCTAATGAAAATTAGCATATTAGAATGGTTTAGACTTGCAAATATTTGAGATAAAATACCAGACAAATCACTTAGTAGTTATGTGCCCATGGCAAGGTACGCAAACTTCTTTATGCTTACTTATCTTCATGTTTGATTTGGTGATAATAATAGTACTTAAGTTATAGCGTTTTTATGAACATGAAATTAGTAAATCTATGAGAAGTGCTAGACAACTTGCAAGTGCTCAATAATTGTTAATTGGTGTTTGAGTCCTAGCTTTGTCACTAAATAATGTGAAACATCAGGCAAGTCATTTACTCTCTTTTGTCAAATGAAGATAATAGCACCTTTCTTAAGTAGTTAAAGGTTGTCATCAGTGTAAATTTTTAAAATTTTAGTAATTTACATATTAAATTAGAAGAATTTTTTTTACTATAAGTGATTAGTCTTAGAGGGGGTAGAGTAAATAGAGTTAAAGATGTGTTAAAAGTAAGTATAATTGTAAATGGAAGATATGAGAAGATAAAAAAAGAGAGAGAGAATAAACCAAGATATCATCTACCTGAGTCTGAAATTCTATAAACACTGAACAGAATGTGTGACATGTACAGAACAAAATCAATGTCTGTAAAACACAGAAACCTGAAAAACACTATGTAATAGAAAACATTATAAACTTATAATAGAGCAAATTTTTTTAGAAAATGCAACATGGCAAGTACTCAATAAATATTTGTTATTATGAATATACATCTTCAGAACAATCTTACAATGTGTATATTTTTTATGTCCAATTTACTAATCAGAAAACAGAAGTTCATAAAATTTAGGTAAATTACCCAAGTTCCACAGCATAACTAAAACAAACTCAAGTCTTCTGCCAATAAAGCTTATGTTTCTTCTAAGATAATTAACTGCCTCTCAATTCCATGAAATCACAACATATAAGTATGTATGAAGCAATGGTATAAACCCAGGCTGAAATAGCCAACATATCTTTCCAAACACTTTAGAAAAATTATGTTTCTTTTTCCACTAAAAAGAAGTGAAATATATGATTCATGTGGCCATATAAATTCAAATAGTAATGGCTTCATCAATATCTTAAAGAAAGAAGTTGAATAATTAATTACCACTAGAAAAACATTAACAATGCAAGAGCATGATATAATCTTCTGTAGGTTTATATAAGGTCAAGTATGTATATTTTTTATTGTATTATGTTCTATGTATCAAATTGTATGGGAAATTTCAAGGATAGTTTTGCCACATGCAATTTTAACCTTTCATATTGGCTTGATTTTTTATTTTTGATTTTTTTGCTTTTTATTATTTATTTATTTATTCTATGATGACATTGGTTAATAAAATCTAGTAAGTTTCAAGTGTAAAATTTAACAGTAAGGTGTGTGTGTGTGTGTGTGTGTGTGTGTGTATCACATTGTGTGTTCACTGCCCATAGTTGGATTTCTTTAGGTCACCACATGTTTGACTCCTTTTACTCCATATACCTTCCCCAACACACATCCTCTAGTAACCACTAGTCTGTTGTCCATGTCCATGAGTCTCTGTATATTTGTCCTGTTTGTTCATTGCTTTTAGGTTTATATCCCACATATAAGTGACATCATGTGGTTTTCGACTTTTTCTGTCTGGCTTATTTTGCTTAGCAAATATTACTCAGCCATAAGATGAGACGAAATACTGCCATTTGCAACAATATGAATGACTTTAGAACCTAACATTACACTTCCCATCCACTGATGGGAAGCGAATTTAATCAGTTCTCCTTAGACGATAATACCTTTTAAATTCTCTGTATTAGTGAAAGTATGCTAATGTTTATAGTCCACAAATGTTGAAATTTCAGTAGCTTACCACAGTGAACATTTATTTCTCATTCAAAATCCCTCAAATGGGTTTTCCTGATCAGAGGGTGGCTCTCCTTCAAGCTGTGATTCAGGGATTTAGGCCTTTTCCATATTATGAATGTGATCTTTCAACTTTATCACTTGGCCTCTAAGATCTATGGACCATCTGCTGCAAGGAGAAGAACAGGGGAAAAATCATAAATGGGAGGTTTTATACTCCTGACCTAGAAGTCTGAAGGCTTTATAGAATTTTTACTGTATATGTATAGTATGCATTATATACATCACAATGTATATATAATATACATCCCTTTGACTAGAACTCAATCACACAGTTACACTTATCTACAAAGGAGGATGAGAAAAGCAAACTAGGTCTGCACACAGGAAGAAGATGTGGAGATAAACTCTCCAGATTGAGATATTGTAGATATCTTCTCTACAAGAAGATAATGTCTCATTCTAGAGTTTCCCATATCCATGTTTTGAAGACAATTCCAAACAAATCTTTCTAAAAAGCTGAGCTTCCCCAACACATATGTGATTCTTCCATAAGTGAAACATAAACAACTTTGTGGCATTTTTGTTTTGTTTTGTTTTTACATTGTTCTTAAGGAATGTAAAGGCAAATAGAGATGTTAAGGGTGTGATTCAGGAACCAATATCACAAGTTCAAACTCCAACAGGTTTCTGGATTAACTTTATGACCTTGATATTTTGCTTTAACTCTCTGTGACTTAATTTTGTTATCTAAAAGATTCAGTTGGTGAGATATATAGATATATCTTAGAAGAGTGCCTGGCACATGGTGAGTACCCAATAAATGTTATCAATTATCTTACATCTGCCATTTATTATCCATTTACTTATCTCATAACCTTTCCTAAACCATAAACCTCCTGAAGTCCATGATCATGCCTTACTCACTTGGGATCCTATGTATTCTTTCTGTAATACCTTAAGAATATTAGACAATCAAATATTTGTTGGATCAAGCAAATAATTTATCTCTTATTTTTTTATAAAAAATTATATGCACTGTTTTCATGATGAAAAGGATAATACATCAGAAAAAAATACATAATGATGCTTCTTATTGAGTTGTAAAATATTCAAATATATTTATAATTTCACCCATTACTTCACACAGCTTAGTACATAAACATCCATCTAAATGGTTAGGGTAGTATTTATGATTGCATTTTACCCTATGTGCCCTTTATATTAATGTAAACTCTTGAATAGTGACCAAAAATCATTACAGTTTGATGTCTTCCCAGTGGCCAGAATGAAATGAATTGGTCTCAGTCCAAATCCTAGTGGACAAGTGTCTAAATCAAAAAAACACCAACACAATTAGCATCACTTTAGTTAATAGTTTTAACCACTGAGGTCAAGGATAAAATGAATAATAAAATTTGAACTAACCTTGCCATGCAAGTTGTACTCCTTCCAAAATAGAGGTGCATAAGCTTAAAGGGATATCTGCTAACTAGTTAATTTGCAGAATAAAAGGAATAAAGGAACTCCAATTAGGCTGATTAGGAAGTTAGGTAGTTTTATGAAACCTAATTTTCTATAATAATAATTTATTTTCAAAAAGCCTTTAAAGGTTTTTTTCATGAAAAAATAAAGTTCTACAAAAACTAATAAGAATTTTCAACCTACTATTAATTTTGCAAACCAAGTTGAGAACTTAAATACAGCATATTTATTTTATTCCCAAGTCACCATGTCTTAGACTCACTGGCAAATTTCTATAAACTTAGGAGATACACAAATATTCCCTAGGGTCTTTACAGAAACTAGAAGAAATGATCTCTGGATCCAAAGAACTTTATTAAAGGACTTCAAAGTAGAAAAGCTAAGTCTTTCTAGTAGAAAAAGATAAAGCCTGACTATTCATCCCTTCATAGAATGATGGGATTCTCTATGTTTTAAGAGAATCCAGACATTTCATTTTTACATATGAGATAATTAAGGTTCTTATAAGCTGAGTTGATTTACTCGGAGTTACACAGTGATCATTATTCTTCCTGTGGTACTTTAATATCTACCCTAAACAATTATGCATTAATAAAAATTTTTATTTATGCATACATGTATGTATGTATGTATGTTCAGGCATTGAGAAAAATATCCATAAATAAAGTTGGTAGAACTTCACGCTTTAATGAAGTTTATATTCTACTGATAGGAGAAAGAAAATAAATAAGAAATATATTTAATAATGCAATACTACAAGATCAGAGAAATCAGTTTGGGGGTGGTATGTTAGTTTTCTAGGACTGCCATCAAAAGTATCTGTTGTTTAAGACTGGGAGGCTTAAACAGCAGAAATTTATTTTCTCACAGTTCTGTAGGCTGCGAGTCCACAGTGACGGTGTAAGCAGTGCTGGTTTTTTCTGAGGTCCATGAGGGAAGGATCTGTTCTAGGCCTCTCTCCTTGGCTGGTAAGTGACCATCTATTCCCTGTGTCTTCATATCATCTTCCCTCTGTACATACATCTGTGTTCAAATATCCTCTTCTTATAAGGACACCAGTCATACTGGATTAAGTCCCACCCTAATAATCTCATTTGAATTTTATTACCCCTTTGAGGATTCTATCGCCATATACAGCCACATTCCAAGGTACTAGGTAGGGGTCAGAACTTCAACATATAAATTTTGAGGAGCTCACAATGTAGGCCATAAAGTAAAACTTGAATTTTAAATAAAATGATCAAGTTGGGTTTCAATGAAAAGGTACATTTGGTCAAAAGGATGGAGAAAATTTGCAAAACAAAAAAAAACTTCAGTTGCAACTTTGCAATTAATAAGAATTAACTAAAGCTAACTAAGGTAAGGACAAAGTAGAATCTCACAGAACCCAGGAAAGGAATTTAGCTTGGTTTCAGGAAGACCGTAAAATCAGAACCCAGAAAGCCTCCAAGAATGTAGGCAATGCTATGTCTCTCCATCTCTCTTTTCTGCTTCTCTCAGCTTATCTGCTTTACTCTCTTCCTGTAGATCTTTCTCTGCTTATCAGGCCACATAGTTGCTGAAGGCTCTCCATGCTTCATAGTTAATATATATCCTATTTTCAACTGTTCGTAGAAATTTAGTCGCTATTCTTGAATGCTAATTCCAAATTCCCAGGAGAATCCAAATGGTCAAGTTAACTGTGGACAAAGACCTAGGATCATACAGAACAAAGAGAGATGCCCAGGATCCTTCTCTGTGGAAGAAGATGAGGGTATGATTTGTGGGCTAAGTAAATGCCTCCAACATATTCTATACAGACAGTTAAGTTTTCTTCTTTGGCTGTTAGAAATAACTTTTTTTTTTTTTAGAAATTTTGTTGTTTCAGTCCCTTTTCCATTCTTACAATTCCTTCAACAGATTTTACCAATTCTCTGTCAACTTAGTCTAAGTATTTCTTCTCTGAGATGGAAAGGTAGAAAGAGCACAGAAAGGGGAGTCATAAAAATTAGATGAAATCTTAAATTTCACATTACATAATCATATGATCTTGAGCATGCTACTTTAAATGTCCCATCTAGAAAACACAAAAAGCTGTTATCCATTATAGCATAATTGCTTGTTTGCTTAAACCTCCAACTACTCATTTAAAATATATTTATTAATTTATAATAAATAAAAATTAATTTATTGATTTCTCACCATGGGCCAGGCACACTAAGATAGGGTATGCAAACATGGGGAGGAGAAAAGGAACCTGGCACATTATCAACCCTTAGGAATTACTGTAGGTTGAATGTTTGAGTTTCTCCAAAGTTTATACTTTGAAATCCTAACCCCCAAATAATAATATTAGGAGGTGAGGACTTTGAGAGGTAATTAGGTCATGAGGGAAGAACCTTTATAAATGGGATCTGTCTCTTATGAAAGAGACCAAAGAAAGCTCTCCTCACTTGCATCATGTTAGGTTACAGTGAGAAGAGGTCTATGAATGAGGAAACAGATTCTTATCAGACACCTAATTTGCCAGCACCATGATTTTGGACTTCTTAGCCTTTAGAACTGTAAGAAATAAATGTTCATTATTTATAAGCCATTCAATTATGATATTTTTGTTATCAGTCAAAGTTGACTAAGGCGGGAATTGCTATTTGCAATTTAAAATTCCAGTCTACAGCCATGCCACCCTGAACAAGCTCGATGCCGTCTGATCTTGAAAGCTAAGCAGGGTCGGGCCTGGTTAGTACTTGGATGGGAGACCACCTAGGAAGACCAGGTGCTGTAAGCATAAAAAAATAATAATAAAATAGAATAAAATTTTAAAAAATAAAATAAAATTCCAATTGGCTTTATGATAACCTTTACTTATTTTAGTAAAGTTTGAAGCAAAACCCTCCCATGAAAGTGAAACAGAAAGTAGGGATAGAAACCGTAACATTCTAGAGAACAGAAATTAAATCTTGTTACCTTAAATATTCAAGATCTCACAGGTTTAAAAAAGACTAAACAGTGATATTTTGTAGACATGTCCCCATTCTCATATCTTTCACCTATAAGCAATATTAAGAAGGGAAATTTCAGGACAGAAAACAGGGTGATTCCATGACAAACTAGTGAGGAATAAACCAGTATAAAAATAGGACTGTGAAATAACTATAAAATAAAAGCATTTTGGTTATCATATACTATTCATATTATATCTTAAAAGATATTCAATCCTCTTTACCTCCACATAGATTACCAAAAAATTCACATGTGGTGATGGTTTTATTTTACCTCTAACTTTAGCCTCTAACCTCAACATTCATATCTCCAAAATGTAAGCAATCCATGAATAGCTAAATAATTTAGGGTTATTAATTAAAGTAAAATTGGCAGTTTGACTGCAGAGTTCAGCCTGTTTTCTTGTGATTCTTTAATGTAGTTGACTGCCTGCAAACATTTAAATGATTCCCCTGCCACTTGTCTATGTATTTAAGCAAATAGACTATTACAAGAACAAAGATCTACTTGATTTTTATAATTTGATGGAGGATAAAAGGAGGGTTTCACAGCTTTGTTTTATTTCTAAACTCATTTAGCACCAAGTACATATATACTTCGACTTTTTTGAAATAGGTTCATTGTGAAAATGGTCTAATAACAGGTAGATGGACCTAGAGTTTTTATCTATCTCTAAATGAGCCCAAGCTTGTTTCTCATTTTTTTGTTTCATTATTATGTTCTCTTTCAGCCTATTCTGTAGTCTCTTTCTGAACATACTCTCTTTTGTACTGTCTTTTCTTTGATTGTGAATATCTCATTAGAGGCAGTAATTTCTATTATGGGTCTAAAAATATAAATTCATCAACTGATCTCTACCTAGAGATCTCTACTTTTCTTAAATAACCCATTGACAATTCATAATATAGGTACTTGCTTAAAATCTTATTAATCATATTAGGAAAATATGTTAGTAAGCCATTAGTTTAAAAAAAGAATACAAAATATAAATATTTTATAATTATGAGGCTGACCTTTGCCCAGGACAAAGCTTGCTTGCAGATGGTTTGTTACAAATGTGACTCAGATTTGAGGGCATAGACAGGAAAACATGTTAGGAGGGAAAGTAATGTAAGACTGTAGAATCTAAAAAACTTAGAGTCAGGACATCAGCTCTTTTACTTCTATGTAAGTGTGACATTTTTTGTGGTGTCCTGCAATTGTCTTGTGCGGGCTTCCAAGTGATGATTATTAATTTTCAGAAATTTGGTAAGTTGTTTTCCAAATCATTGATACTTTGAAATTAGCCACAGTAATCAACAAACACTCCCCCTCATGATGTTTATTTTTTTTCTTAAGGAACACCACTCATGCAAATTTTTATCTGTTCTATCTGGATCTACAGACTATAGTGACATTTTTTGTTAAAAAGTTTTGTTGGAACACAGTCATACCCATTCATTTATGTATTACTTATTACTGCTTTCACAGAACAAAGTCAGATTTGAGTATTTGGGGCACAGATTGTATGACCTACAAACCCTAAAATATTTACAATTTAGCTTTTTACAGAAAAAGAGTATTAAACTACATTAAACAATGCTAAGTGATTTTTCTGCCTTGGTAATACAAAACCCAACAGCAAGATTATTCCATTTACATCTTTGCATTTGTTTATCATTATAAGTGGGGGTACCCTCACTCTTTCCTGAGTAAAGTTTATGTATATCTGTCCCAACCCTTGTGCTTGGCTCCTCATATGTAGATATTTTTCTTAGCTCCCTAAATTTATCTGGCAGTTACAGAGGGATTTTAAACAGATTTTAATCTCCCAGACCCTGGATAACTACATCTAGAAAAACAGTGTAACAAATTGTCCTCCTTGTGGTGGATTTTGCCTCTTTTTTTGAACCTAGTAATAGCAATTTCTCCTTTGTGTAACTGATAGCTTAACCTGTGTTCTTCATTTTGACATTCGGTTTTGCATGAGCCAAAGTCCCAACTACTCTATCCACCGTCTTCAGTGTGCCTCTGATCCCAGAGAACAATGAGGCAACTTTGATCTTCATAGCAGTGATCTTAAACCTCTCCTTTTTAAATATATTTTCTAGGTCTTCGTCAAACTCCATTTTCCTTCTCCTGTTTTATGTACATTATTCCATCATGAAAAGAAAATGTATGTAGTTCCTATAGACCTAAAGTAATATATAAAGCTTTTCTTTGATTCTTAGTCTTTGCTACATTTCATTATTCTCAAGAAATTTTTGAAATGTTACTTAGTTCAATATTTGCATAACTATATTTATTTTTAAAGCACCATTGCTCTTTTCCATATGTGATTATTTCACTTTTTTTATTGCTAATCTCAATACTAATCATAATAGCTGATCAGAATTTAATAAAATTCAAAAACATAGGAAAACCCTTAATGAATTAAATGCCAAATGTAACTCATGCTCTGGTTAAAAACCATTATAGTTTTTCAAATATATTTTGATATTATATTGATACAAAATGCAGCCTTAGAGACCAAAACTAAAAACACATATTTAAAAAAATTCTAAGATTCTAAATAGAAAAATACCACTTCCTTATAATTAGCAGGAAAAGAAAAAGAGGTAAGTTAGTTCTGTTGCTTTCTTCATCAAACAGATTCTAGGTGTTGCTGTTGCCAATAATCTTGCAATGAATAAAATCTAGCTTAAATAAGCAAAATGGAAATATATATAGCAATGAAAGCTGAATATATCTGCCTAAATCCAGGATTTTTTCTCTCGCTCTATTTCTCTCTATCTCTTGCCTTTGTTTCCTCCTCTGTTGGCTTTAATCTTAGGCAGACTCTCTACATGTAGCAAAAAATGACATACTATAACAGCTCTAAGCTTACATATTACTTATTAGGCACCAAAAAGCAAAAGAACCTTTTACCAATAGCTCAAGAAGATGTCCCAGAAGGACTTTGATTGTCCCAACCAAAACATATTTGTCTTTTCCTGACCCAATCGATGTGGTTATAAAAATATATGTACTGTGATAGGCCAGGGCTAAATCACATGCTCTCCTCTATGGTATTTGAGAGAATGTCACATATAATCCTCAAATAATAATGAATTCTGTTAAAAAAAAAAAAAAACATAAACAACAGGGGAAAGGAAATAAAGGTCATTGTACTTACAAATGTCCTCCATATGAACTATTAAAAGCTACTTGTTTCTAATGTAAAAACCCACTATAATGAAGGTGTGTTACATGAAATATAATTAAAATTTGAGCACTACTTCTCCTCTCTAAAAGAGTTTGCTCTAAAAAAGGAACTCCCATATGCTGCAAGTGAGACTGCAAATTGGTACAGCCACTATGGAAAACAGTATGGAGATTCCTCAGAAAACTAAGAACTAACCTACCATATGATTCAGCAATCCTTCTACTGGGTATTTACCGCAAAGACTTGAAAACCTATATCCAAAAAGATATTTGTACACCAATGTTCATAGCAGCATCATTCACAGTGGCCAAGACATGGAAACAACGTAAGTGTCCTAAGATAGATGATTGGCTAAAGAAGCTGTGGTACATATTATATACAATGGAATATTACTCAGCCATAAGAAGAGATGAAATACTGCCATTTGCAATAACATGGATGGACCCCGAGATAATCATGCTAAGCAAAATAAGCCAGACAGAAAAAGTTGAAAATCACATGATATCACTTATATGTGGGATATAAACCTAAATGCCACAAATGAGCAGGACAAACAAACAGAGACTCTTGGACATGGACTATAGACTAGTGGTTACCAGAGGACTATAGAGTAGTGGTTACTAGTGGGGTGGAGGAGGAGGAAGGAGGTAGATGTGGTAAAGGGGGTCAAATATAGGGGAGTAGGGGGAGAGTAAAGTGGGTAAAGGGGGTCAAATATATTAGCTGAAGGAAACTGGACTTTGGGTGGTAAACACACAATAGAATATATAGATGTCAAATGATAATGTACACCTTAAAATTATATAATTGTATTAACCGATGTTACCCGAATAAACTTAATTTTAAAAAATAATAAAAAAATAAAAAATAAAAGGGTTTTCTCTATTTCAGATGAAATACTAATGAATAAGTGGATGAATGAATGAATGAATGAATGAGTGATTAAGCATGGACTCCTCTGTCCAAAGTATTTCTATATTCAAGAACTTCAAGATTAAACTGACCATTTGTCCATTTTTTAAAAAGATGAAATCCACTGGGGGTTGAAGTCATCATTCTGTATCCATCTACACACTGAAACAGACCCAGACTCACAGAAGTCAAGAGATAATTTAGACCAGGGGAAGTAGCCAGGTTTGAACTCAATAGCAAAGCTTTTGAAAACATGAGCTTTAAAGTCTTTATTAAAATATTCCAGTAAAGAAAAGGAAGTCATCATCCAACTGATCTGATGGCTCCCTTAACACTTGTGAATCCCTGAATTTTGTAAATTGCCTCACTTTTAAGTGACGTAAAGACCCAATCACAACAGATGTTTAACAATAAAATTCCTTATTATTTAATCAGCACAAAACATTCAATCACTGATTCATTCATTCATCCAATTTTTTTTTTTTGCCATGTAGCTTTGAACAAGACTTTTTTTTTTTAATATTCTCCATTCTTCCTCTTCACTTTTTCTTTTTTCCCATTGCCTCCAAATGCCATGCTAAACATTTCAGACTGAATAAATCTATTTGCTTGGTAAACACAGCACTTGATTTTAGCATTAATTTTATTAATTTTTAATTATGTATGTGTATGAATTTTTCTAATAGATGGCCATAGACTCATTAATAATTATATCTCCAGTTCCAAGTCCAGTGGAAAACAAGCAATTATTCAGTAAAATAATTGAGCTTATTTTCAAATTTTCAAATGAAACTACCTATGTGTAGTGTTTGATATAAAATACTTTTTAATTTAAAAGAGATAGGAAAGCTTCATAACAATTCTAAGTGAGATTTTTTTTTTTTGGTATTTTTAAGGGCCCTAGAGATTATTTGCATTGATTTCATATTCAAAACATTAAGACCTTTCTTTCATTGATATGGGTAAGAAAACGCAGGCTTTCTCTCTCTCTTTTTCTCTCTCTCATTCTGTCTCTCAGACATATAGAGAAATAGTATATTCTGCAGATAAAGAGGAAAGTGGAGGAAGAGTAGAGAATGAGTCAGAGATTCTTAAATGATCATATATGCATATATTTTACATTTGACAGATGTTTACATATTATCATTTTGGAGTCAGTTTAATCTCATATGAAGTAAGAGGGAAGATATTGTTATCTTTCCTTAACAAATCAGAAACTGGAAAATTAGAAAGTTAAGGAATTAAGGCAAGTTCATCAATCAAGTCACTACATGACCCCCGTAATATGGAGCAGGATTGTAATTACAGCAAAATTTTCCAATCTTTTTCACTTATTACATTACATTTGACCAGCATCATTTTCCTTCATTTTGAAATAGGGATTAAATAGCACCCACCTAATAAAGTCATAGTGAAGAAAAGAAAAGAATCCATGGAAAGCACTGCTCAATAGAAAGTGTTTGTTTTATTGCCACTTGGGCAGCTCTTTCTAACTTCACCATGCCAACCTGGCTTATTTAAAAAAAGAGTTTGCCTACAACACCTTTGATAAGGAGTTAATATCTAAAATATATAAAGAACTAATAAAACTCGACAACAAAAACAACAAATAAAAAACAATCCAATTACAGACAGAGTACCTGAACAGACACTTCTCCCAAGACATACAAATGTCCAACAAATGTCTAAAAATATGCTCAATTTTGCCAGTTATTTGGGAAATGCAAACCAAAACCACAATGAGATACCACTTCACATTTATTAAAATGGCTATGATCAACAAGACAAATAATAACACATGTTGGATAGGTTGTGGAGAAAAAGGAAGCCTCACATGCTGCTGGTGGGAATGTAAATTGGTATTGCCACTATGGAACAGTATGATATTCCCTCAAAATCTAAGAATAGAATTACCACATGATATACATATTCCTGTATATATTGCAGCATTATTCATAGCAGCCAAGATATGAAAACAACCAAAGTGTCCTTAGATAATTAAATGAAGAAGATGTGGTACATATATACAATGGAATATTGCTCAGCCACAAGAAAAGATGAAATACTGCCATTTGTGACAACATGGATGGATCTTGAGAATATCATGCTAAGTCAGACAGAAAAAGTCAAGAACCATATGATTTGACTCATGTGTGGGATATAAAACTGAAAGCAGCAAAGACAAGACAAATAAATTATAGTTCATAAACACAGACAACAGTATAAGTGGTTATCAGAGGGGAAGGAAGGAAGGTAGGAAAGAGTAAAGGGTGTCAAATATATAATGATGGAAGGAGATTTGACTTTGGGTGGTGACACACAATATGATGTATAGACGATTTATTATAGAATTGTACACTTGAAACATATAATTTCATCAACTGATGTCAACCCAATAAATTTTAAAAAATTAAAAAATAATATTTAAAAAAATTGACTAGAAAAAGCAGAGAAAAACTGGAAAATAACCATAAGTTGAAATTGCTAAGCTATAAGAAGAAAGGAACTAGGAAAAAATATGTGCCTATTCAATCTGTGGACCAACAAGTGTTACTGGTTGAAAATAGGTTGACTGCCATGGGAGAAAGAATTTGTGGCTCAAGTTGGTGCAGTATCCTCAGGGTAAGATAGTCAGGAAGTGCATGTATGAATATCGAATGCTATTTCCCCACAAGACACTTGCAGGGGGGATGATTGGAAAAAGTAACTAGGACCTATACTGACCAACGCAAGGAAATTTTGCAGCCTCATAAAAGTTTTTTATATTGAAATGCTAGTTTTTAGGACTAAAACACTAAAGTACAAATTTTAAAAATAAAATGTTGGTGATATTGGAGCACTTTTCATATGCAAGTTGCTTGATATTTATGGACTTTTAATATTTGAAACTAAAAAGTTGTTCCAGACATTTATATTAGGTGTGAAGGAAAACTGTGTAAACCAGGTGTTGTAAGGTCTGGGTTAGCAATTTATACAATTTTTCAGTCTTCCAGGCCTACTAGTGTTACAGCTTTCGTATTCAATGAATATTAATTTTAGATTTATTCTAGTTCTCATGAATTAGCAATTCTTCCATTTTTAAAAGAAAATACAGACATTTTCATTGTTTCTCAGTTTATTCACATGGTGTTCTTGCTGTAACTGGAAAAAATATATAATATAGTAAATAGAACAACCATTCTAACATTTGCATTTTGATAATAAATGAACAAGTTATTTATCTGAATATGAGTATATACTTCTGAAATGAGAGGTAAGAATTAGTTTTTCAAAATGTTCCCTAAAATCAAAGATAGTTATTTGGAAGAAAATATAATCAAAGAACAAGAACAGATATTTATAATCTGATAGCATTAATATTATTTGGAAAAAAAAAAACTACTTGGTTTCCCCCTTCCTTTATTTCTTGATAGTATAATGAATTCTAAAATTAACAATATAAAAATTGTTCTAGCATTTTGCACACATCCTGGTCCCATCCATCACAAATCCTGTTGTATAATCCACTTCTTTTGAGCTGTAAAATCTCAAATTGTGCAAAGAAAAGATATGAGAAATGCGAGAAGAAAAACTGGTCATGAAAGGCCAAAGAGATATATACAATGATGTTGAAAAAAAAGGAAGGGAAGGATAGATTGAGCAAGAAGCCACATGAGCTGTTATAGCCTGAAGACAGAGGAATATTTGTTGATATTTAGGTGGTAAAGGTCACTAAAACCCAGAGTGAGAACAGATTATGGCTACATATCAAGCTTTTATTAGAGGGAGTTTTATCATTCCAACACTGGAATTCTCTGGACACATGGGTCCAGAAATCAAAAGAGATACATTTGGAAGGATTATCTAAGATTTTGAAATAATCCTGAGAAAAAAAATCAGAACTACTAGGGATTTAGAATGATGATACTATCAAGTTTCTCTGAATTAGAAAGTCAAAGAAGTATCATGAAGATAACAATATAATGAAGTCAGGTTATAAAGTTGAGAAAAATCTCTATATAGAAGTAGATATACCAGCCATAGATATAAATAAATGCAGCCTTACATTGTCCACTACATTGAGAAAACTAAAAATATTGCCTTAAGAAGTATTTAAGTAGAATATAGTTTTTGTCCACCCATTGACACACACATCCACACATCTATACACCCAATTTCTTAAGAAATAGGAGTCCTTATTGGAAGAAGAGTTCCAAGATTATCTTGCATGGATAAATGAGTAGTTTCTTTCCATTTCTACATCATCAAAAACAAATCTTTATGTGTGCGTGCGTGGCAAGGGAGAGTTTTAGTACTAACAGGGAGGTAGAATTAAAAGAATATTTTAATTTTCTATACAAGTTATTTGCCAAATAAACTTGGAAAATAGGCAAGAAATAATATTTTACAAAGTGATTAACATGCTAAGCCATAACTGAAATATTACAGGCAGAGAAAAGCCACCATTTTTAATTAATTTTCAAGTCTTGCATTCATACTTAAAGCTGTAAAGAATCAAATTTCTATAAAAGCATTCATTCACTGCACTAGAACAGGGATAAGCAAACTATGACCCAAGAGGCAAATCTGGCCCACTACATGTATTTTTACCACTCCTAAGAATGTCTTTCAGTTTTTAGGTCATTGAAACAAATATCTAAAGAAGAATTATATTTGGTGATATGTGAAAATTACATAAAATTCAGATTTCAGTGTCTCATGAAGTATTATCATGACATAGACATAGTCAAACTCATTTATTTTAATATTGTCTATGGTTACTTTCACACCACAAGGGCAGAGTTGAGAAGTTAGAACAGATATCATATGTGGCTTGTAAAGCCTTAAGTTTTTACTATCTGGAGCTTTTCAGAAAAAGTTGGCCAACCACTGTACTTGAACAAGAATATTATGGAATGGAGGATACCCACATCTCTGTCAGTTTCATAACTGTATATTAAAACCAGGGGAAATGTATTCTGCCTCATGGATAGGCTGTATAACTCTAGTGAACAGATCCACCTAGGACAGTAGAACAATACATAGAGGCTCAGAAGTAAGCTAAAATGGAAGTGATTTGGAGTAAAAAATTCATAAGCTCTATTGAAATCCATGCCTCTTTAAAATTTCCCAGATTCTCATTGTTGATGAAACAAATCAGAGCAGGAGAGGAAAATGAGAACAAATTAGAAGCTATCAGGAAATCAAATCAACTAAAAAAATTCAAACTGAGATATAGAGATGAATATGATAAACCAAAGAAATATAAGTTTGTCTTTGCCTATAAAAAATGACAGACCCCAGAGGGCTAAAATAAATAGGTTCCCCAGTCTTAATCAGTGGACTCCACTAATTACAGATTAGGACTAGATTTACAAAGAATCACCATGCTTGCTTGGCTATTCATTCAGAACTCAGCTGGGGCAGAACTGGTTAGGCATTTACTCTGGTTTTGGCAAAGAAGAAGATCGTTCAGTGGTAAATAACTATTAATATTATTATAGAGTAAATAAAATTTCTTTGTCAAACTACTGTTCAGTGATACTTGGAAGTGAGGAAAGTAAATGATAAGTTCCCTTCCCCTAGCTTCAAGTGAGAGAGGCGGGACTGTGATGAATCCAATTAGGCTCTGCTTGGCATTGTTTCTGGAGATTTTCCAGACAAATTAGATAGCACTCTCCAAGCTCTCCTCTTCCCCTGCCCCCAGGAAAAGAATGAAAAGAAGGTGAGTCAGTGTGTGAGTTTGTCAATAAAAGGACTATCTGAAAGTTGCATTTAAATGTTGGATTTACCTTTGGAAGCATCTATGAAGATTGACCAGAGTAAATGTAATAAAAGGGTGAAAATTTTAACTCATAAATTTCCTAATTTTTACCACATTAAATAAAGAGAATATACCTTTCCCCTGTTTAGTTTCTCTCTGCCATTTACTCTTTTACAAAACATGTCTTTGCCAAAATATGATGCAGAATCAGATAACACGTAGAGAGAAAGAAGAAGTGGTAGATGGAGTAGGGAAAGAGCTTTTATGAAACACTGAGATTACCTACATGATAAACATAATTAGAGATTGGAAAAATAAAGAAAAAATCTGCATTGATTGAGAGATATAGAAAAGGGTTTTTTTTTTTATCATTTATTTACACTCAGATATATTTTGAAGAATTAGTTTGAGAGAATGACAGACTTCAAAGCAACATAGAGTAGAAGAGAATCAAAGAGAAAAGACATGAGAATTCTAGAATTTAAATATCAGAAATGTCATTTCAATTAGGTGTCTGCATACCTATTTGAATATGAACAGGAATGAGATGGAATCTGGAGTTCTAATATCCATAAAGTTTGTCACGTAGAGCACATATTCAATAGGTGACAGCTGCATTGGAGTCATTCTTTGGAATAGCACTTCATTCATAAGAATTAATCAGATTCACAGCCTAGGTGACTGTCCATAGAATTTCACTGCACTTTAAAGATTTTTGGTTGACCTCCTTTTAGCATGTCATCTTGAGGATTCCATTGTTTTCTATATTAGTGTTGACAACTCATATTAATTTTTTGTAACTTTTTCCTCTAAATTGTAAACATGTAGCCATAAATCTTCATTTTTTTTTTTTAGGCGAGGCAACACTTGGTTGACCTCACAGATTGCAAGGACCTTGTCAGCTTACAATCCCTTATTTTTTTATTTTTTATACCTACAGAACCTGGTCTTCCTAGGTGGTCTTCCATCCAAATACTAACCAGGCCCAACCCTGCTTAGCTTCTGAGATCAGACAGGATCGGACTTGTTCAGGGTAGCATGGCCGTAGACTCCCATAAATCCTCATTTTTGAGGTGATGCATGACAGGTCACTTTCTAGAAAGGAAATTGACTCAATTTTCTCTACTCTCAAAAATATCTTGACAGCATATTTGCTTCTTATGCTCTATAGGGATGGTAAATATAATCAATGCACAGTGAAATATTTATATACACAATTCCATTTTTAATGCATTATCAAAATATCTGTTAGCTCCACTTAAATAAAAGTTTAAAACATTGTGTTTCCCTAATCAGACAAAGAATATGTCACAAAATCTTTAAAATGCAAAGGACTAGCACATTTTGGGTGGAATTTTAATATTTTGATACAGCAGCCTGACAAATCATTTCCAATTAACTTCCTATAGTAAGGAAATAATTTATGCTCAAAGATTAAACACTTCTTTTTCTCCAACATGGAAATACTGTTTTAAAAAAATGTCTCTCAGAGATATCCTGCTACTACTAAATAGTAAGGGTTAATATAAGTGAAGAATAAACTTATAAAACAGAATAACTTTTTATAAATGGCAATTACTTCTTCATTGAAGAGAATTGTTATATCAAAGAATCAGTAAAACAAGATCCATACACACACATTCAATTCAACAATCATGTATTGAGTGTCTTCATAAAAGGCAATGTAATAGGTGTTGGAGTGTAAAGATGAGAAAATCACAAGTTAATGTGAAATAAATATGTCACTTTCTCCACTATGATGTAGCTATAGAGCTGCTACTAGAAAGGGAGAAAAATTATGCTGACCGTGGAATTGAGGACAACTTCATACTACATGTGGGTTTAGGCTGAGACTTCAAGAATTGTAATTGGTTGTGATATGGGAGAAAGTAGAAAAAAATGAGCAGAAGTAGAAAAGCTCACAGGGTCCTAAGTAAGGAGTAGAGGTATAGAATAGACTAGAGGAACTAATTCCAAAGACACTTTAGAGATTGAATTAATAACACATATAACATAGTGGCATCAGATTTGGGTAAGAGAGCCAAGGTTGAGAAGCTTCCTTTCAATACATCTTCCTGCAAAGTTATGTCCTTAAGTGATGCTGAAAATTCAGAATAAAACACAAGGTTTCAGGATAAGGAAGTCAATTCTGTTTTGAATGTATTGGGGTGACTATAAAACACCCGTAGTGGTACCACTCCAAAGGTACTGTTCCTGAATTTAAAATATTTCTATGTGCATCCTTATCTGAACATCTGTACCTATCACAATAAAAATTTTTCTCATAAGACTAAGGTAGGTAACAAGATATTAAAGATTATACATTATTTCAAATGTAAAGATGTTTCCTCGAGCTCCAAATTTATAAATATAACTGTCCATTTGTTATCTTTACTTAGTCTTAAACTTATAATATTCAAAACAAATTTGTTGATAGACCTCACTTCCTCTCACCCTGCATAACCACTTGCTTCTCCCTCAAGATTTCTCACCTCAGTAAATAGCACCTTTGTTCTTCTGATTGATCAGCCAAAAAATGTTGGAATCTGTTTTTTTTTTTTCACATCCTTCCATCATAAATGGTCTCTCTGATCCTAATCTTTTTAATTAGAGTAATTAAAAAGAAAAAACCAATCTAGTTATTCTTTAGTTTTAGCTTTCCAACCTTCTCAGAGAATAAGTCAAAATTCTCATAATAATCTTCAGGGTTTTAAAGAGCTCCTTGATCTCTCTCTCGAATTACTCCAGGCAGAGACTCCCATTTCCCTGTTATATCTCATATGCAACAAGCATATTCTTACCTCAGAGTCTTGTACTTTGTTTCCTTTGCATTAAATGATCTTTCCTCAGATACTCCTACACTTACTCTCTCACTTCATTTAAGCCTTTACCTAAGTTTCTTGTTTTCAGCAGAGCCACTGCATTCGTGCTATCTAAACGTTTAATCTCCTTCCTCATACATACACACATGTAATACACTTCCTCTACTTCATTTTATTGTACCTTTTAAAACTCTCTTCTAGAATGTAACTTCTATGAGGTCAAGGTTTTTATCTATTTTTTTCGATATTACATCCTCTGTGCCTAAATAGTGCAAGAAACATGAAGTGACTGATCAACATGTCAAATATACACTAAAGCTAAATAAATTATAACCCTTGAATAACTGCTAAACATATTCCTTTAAAGGAAAGGAGGAAGGAAGGAAGGAAGGAAGGAAGGAAGGAAGGAAGGAAGGAAGGAAGGAAGGAAGAGGAAGAAGGAAGAAGGAAGAAGGAAGAAGGAAGAAGGAAGAAGGAAGAAGGAAGAAGGAAGAAGGAAAAAGGAAGAAGGAAGAAGGAAGAAGGAAGAAGGAAGAAGGAAGAAAGAAGAAGGAAGGAGAAGGTGGCAGGACAGGAGGAGGAGGGAGAACAGGAGGAGGAGGGAGGAAGGAAGGAAAATAAGAAAAGGGAAAAAGCGAAAGAGCAAAGAGAGGGAAAACAGGTATTTCATTTTCTAAGGCAAAGAACTTTACACAATTAAGTTCTGTATACATTTATTGTATGGTTAATAGAGAAATATAAACAGCAACCTTAGAAGTACAGACATACTCAAATTTAACTTTAATAGAAGCCTCTAACCCTCCTTCCCCATCCTGTCCTTTTGATATGGTCAGATTTAAATGAGTGATAAAGTAAAAGTAAAAATATACATATACATATACATAAATTCATGCATATAGTCTACATAATCATGCCTTCAAGTTCTTAGTATTCCAGGTCATAAATTCAATCATTATTCATCTGGAGCCTATATCTTATCACCACAAGAAATCCAGTCCCTTCCACCGGTGCTACTGGCATTTCCTATTCATTTCCTCTGACCAGTGCATAACTTTTACTCCAAAAATTTGTGGGTCTCTTTGACTCTCACTACTCAGTGCATACACCAACCTCTCCCTTTATTCTTTGCCTCTCATCTGAAACTTTTAAATTGAACATTCTAAGAATTTAGAAATTACATAATTAGCAGCAAAATTGATCCTCATGCTTCCTTTGTATTCCATGTTTCTAGTGATTGTCCCTGCTATTCACTCAGATTTGTTTGTATGGTCCTAGGTTTCACTTCCTACTTAAACTAGAGTCCCCTTCTTAGATTCTCTCTTTTCTAAATCCCTATACCCCACAACTGATCTGTGTCCTAAGATAATATAATAAGTATCTGTACAGAAATATCCCTACCTAAAACAAATACATTATGAAACACATTGTTTAGTATCCCATCCTGAAACATCTGCTTTTAAATTATTCCCAATTTGAGTGTCTTTATAGAAAAATAAAATTATTTTTTGGTATTTACTTTATATCTTCATTACCATAATCACTGTTAAAAGTGTTAGCTTCCAGATAAAGGGAGAATTGGCCACCAACATTGGCAGCTTCTATCCTTAGAGGTACAGAGAGTTCAGAAATATCAGCATTCAGTCTCAAAACAATATATTAAATAAATTAATGTAAACATAGCAGTTAAAATTATGGTTGTGTAAAGTACAGTGGTACCATTATATACATTCTCAGATATTCAGAAGCTCATTCTGGTTCTTAGAATTAATGCAGTGGAATACCTAAAACAATTTCTGAAAACAAATAAGTTTTCTGAATAGTTATGTTATAAGGATATAAATCTCTTGTTCAATGAATGAGTGGTGATAATTTTCAATTTGAGTTGAATTTGTTTTCCTAAAATTTCCATTTACCAAAACTTTCAATTAAATTATGTTTTGAGAGTGCACACACATACCTTTGGCCAGCTGCTTTACTTAAATGTATTTGAATTTTCACAGTCCTTCAAGGTGAGACTTCTTTTTCTATTTTTAAAGAAAATTTTAAAGAAAACAAATTCCATGGTCTGAAGCTCAGACTTTTACTCCATTATACTACACAGCTCTAAAGAGAGGGAATATAATAAACTGTTTACTTCTCTGATTGTTTCAATATTAAACAATTCCATGAAGATAAGAATAACACTAAGGATAGACTGAAGATAATTATTGCATTGCAAACATATCATTCTGACTATCAGACTTTTTTTATTCATCAATATTTCCCTTATCTTTGACATTTTGCTACAGACATATTTAATAGGCAAATAAAAGCTAAAATTTTCTCCTAATGATAGTTGTCATATGAATCTCTTGCCTTTTCTTTCAAAACACATTTACATACATGTTTTTACAAAAACACAATATCTATATTTTTTCACAAACAAATTTAAAATATCTGCATACATGAGGACAGTTTTTATTACAGTCTTATTTAAAGCAAAGGCCTCTTCTTATTTTGGCAAAGACTTTGTGGAAAGTTGAAAAAGAAGATGGGATAATTTGAAGATTTTTAACATTTTAAAGGTCATCATCCATAGAGCTAAGATTAAGAACCTCTGTAAAACAAAATCTAAAATGAAATCTTTCTTGAGTACTAAAGCTAAGAAAATATCACTTATCTTAAGAATGTATTGTCTAACATACTTAACAGACTAGTGTGTGCAGGTGGTACTTATTAAACACTATTTTAATACCATGATTTGCAATGAATTTAAATGAGAATTGCTGTAGAATATGGAAAATTTTAACTTATAGCTGCATATGGCATTGTCCCTTAAATGCTTTTCTTTAAGATTTATAAAACATCTTTAAAGTTTTTTTTTTTTTTTTCCATACTGGCTAAGTGTTGCTTCTGTAATATGTCCCAATACTAACAAGATAGAATAATTAATAATTAATTTATTGATTTTTTAAAAAATGTTCTACTTTCATGTAGGCATTTGGCATATATTTCTACAGATAGTTAAATGCGGTACAAAAATTAGATGCTTATATATAATAGACCTAATTTGATTGAGCTAGAAAAAAATAATTTTTTAAATTATTCTTTTTTTCAATTTTTTCTCAAATTAATTGTATGTATTTTGGAGTAAAATAATATGGAAACTTTGTTAAAATTACTTTAAAACATTAAAATAAGGCCAAATATCCTAATTTTCTAGCTAATAAATGATATAGGTTGCAGTAGAATTACTAAAGCTTCCTCCCTAAAATCTAAAGAAATACTAGAAAAAATTAATGTTTTCTTACTACACTATAACTGAGAATTTTGCACATTTTCTAAAAGTGTATTAATTATCCCACTAAGTTTGTTCAGAGGATTTATCCTGGTGTATACTCACCCTTTTTAAAAAAGTTGTCTGCTTTCTAAATATTTTTTATTATTAATAGTCTTCAAATTTTAATTTGTTGAAACTGAAAAAAGAAATTAAATCCCAAAATCCAAACTCTCATTATTTTATACATATATATTTGTGATTATAGTTATTTAAAAAACATCATACATCTAAAAATAAATGAATTAAAGCCCAACACAACCATATATAACAAAATCAGCTTTCTGATATAATGAGTTATACAGAGTAAATTACCAAGCCAAGTAATCAAGAGACTCCTTTGTGAAACTGCTTTTTGTTTAGTGAGCTGTGAGATTACATATATATATATATATATATATATATATATATATATATATATATATATAATTAAATCACTGTTCACTGTTATCATTGTAAGTAGAAATTTGTAACTCAGGGATTTAAAAAACTTAATAGGAATGTCTATTTTGAAGTGGAATAGAGAAGCTTACAACAGATCAGTGCTCCACCTAGAACAACCAGAAAAGCCATATAAAATAGAAAGCTTAGAGAGCTGTTTAGGCAATGAGAAAATCTTGACATGGTAAATTTATTTCTACAAGCATTTTTACCCTGGAGCATTTACCAATCTTGGATGTAGAAGGGACCTTGTATATGATAGATATCACTCCTGTAATTAGATTATGTTATATGGCACAGTTGACTTTAAGAAAGGGACAATATCCTTTATAGAATGAATCTAATCATGTGAGCTCTTAAGAGAACTGCATTGTTTCTGGTGAGAGATTCCACATATGAGTGGTAATAAAGACATTCTCCTTTGCTGTGTTTGAAAATGGAAAGGATCATGGCAGAGTCAAGCTGGTAGCCTTCTAAGAGCTAAAAGTAATCCCTGGCCAGTATATAGGGGAAAAAAAGAGACCTCAGACCTACAATTACAAGGAATTAGATTCTTCCAACATCCTAAATGAGAGCGAAAGCAGACCCCTCCTTAGTAATTCTTCCAAATGAGCACACAGCTCAGCTGACCCCTTGATGTCATCCTGGTGAAAATGTGAGCAAATAATTCAGTCCTGCCATGCTCATACTTCTGATCTACCCAATAAAACCCAGTAAATGGGTGCTGTTGTAAGCTGTGAAGTTTGTGGTAATTCGTTATGCAGAAATTCTAAACAAAGACAGATGGCTGAGAATCTAGTTATTTAGACTAATGAAGGGCCATTGTGCAGAGAAACAAAAAAAAGATTTTGGTAGAGATTTCCAGGTCAGTTTCTGTGTGGGATAGTGTGCTAAGTGGAAAGCCTCTGAAAAGTCCAGCAGGTAAGTAACAGAAGTAAGATCCAAGAAAAATGGACTTTCAGTTGAATATTGGAGAGACAGGGGTGGGCCGGAAACAGACTAAGCCTTCCCAGGGCTATAGCTATCCTCTACTCAATAAAATCCCTGATAGATTCAAGGACAACTCTCTTCAACTAGTGGAGAGAGTAAACCGCATTATCTGGCATCTCTATAATATCCAACAATCAATTAAATATAAGTAGCCGTGCCAAAAGTCAGAACCATGTAAGTTAAAAAAACAACAACAACAAAAAATAGACAAAACAGATCTTCCAATGATACGGATGTTAGTTATCAAAAAGCTTTTAAGTAACTGTGATTAATATGTCCTAGAAAATAAATGAATGCAGTAACAAAAAAGATAAAGTGAAGAATTTTACAAGAGAATTAAACTATGAAAAAATATAATCATGTGGATGCTTTGAACTTAAAAACTACAATAACTAAAATAAAGCATCATAAATGATCTACTATCTATGAGAAAATTCATGTCAGAATTCTCTAGAATGAAAGAAAATGACCAAATAGTGATTACTTAGCTTGACCATCATTTTTAATTTAAAAGTATAATGTGATTTTACAAAAATTCTTCCTAAGAACCATTTTCCAAGTACCGCATAGCAAGAGGATCAACAATGGTTGTTAGTTAGATGATTCATATACAGCTATATACTTGACAATAGTTTAAAATTTGTTTCTTCAAATCTGGAAAATAAAATATTACGTAACCAAGAGACTTCCCAACCTTTACGACTAAAGTTACTGGAATTCTGGAGGCATAAGAATTCATAGATTAGTAAAATTTAGAAGTCCTAAAAGTCTAAAGCTAAACTTCTCTGAGGACTTTTGTTTCAAAAAAATTTTTAAGAGTCAATAGTTAGTTTGAAAGATAGTCCTAGTTACTGTTTTTCAAATTAGTAAAGCTTGTCACAAGAGTCAAATTATTAAGTCTTCATAAAAAAAAACAACAAAATTGATTTTATAGGCATATAATTTAATTTCTCTCAGAAATGTGAGAAACTAAAGAAAAATTAATCTAGAGATTAATTTTGTTTCTTAATACCTTGTCATAATCTGGTCATAAAGGAATTCAGAAAATGCTTAACAATAAATAAGCAGTTCTATATAACTTATATTTGATCCAAGGAAACACAGGTATTAATTTACCTATGAGGTATTGATTTCACTCATATGCTAATTATTTGTTTTGTTCTTAAGTATAACATTAAAGTGTTTTTTTAAACATGTTAACTAGTTAAAATGTTTTACATAAGGATTATAAAAACAAACATACACTAAACTTTATTTTTCATTTCTTCTTCAGAAAATTTTATGAACCAAAAGTGCTGTCAACTTTCTTTTGAAAGATTGGTTTTTATGAGTAAAAATCTACTTGTTGCAGGATTCTTGATAGTACAGTAATAATAGATATTAGCTACTATTATTATTATAGATTTAATTTTTTAATGCTGAAACAAAAAGAAGAAATATTAAAATTCCAGTTAACATAAATTTATTGACATTTATAATTTGATTTTATAAGCATATAATTTGAATTTTCTCAAAAAACAAAATATTTGTGTGATTATAGTTAACTATATCCCACATGATTTTAAAACATTTTACATAAAATGAAATTATAAAAGATATCACAATAATCAAGTTGAAATCAAATATAAAATTTTGAAAATTGTAATAACAGATGTAGGCTAGTAATACATGGGCTTATAGTAAATCATTATGAAATAGATTACAAATTTATTCATATACGTATATAAAATATATATATATATGTTCCCTTAAAACAAGCCAATATTTTCTCATCTTATACCTATTATTAAATACTACAGATAAGTCTTCTGAAATGAGGTAAAATGAACTCTTTCTACCAATGCTTCCTTTTTTAGTAGTAGTCATTAAAATGAAACGAACCCGTAAAACATTTATGACCTGAGCTTTGGACATCACTATGAATTACCTTTACAAAATTTTGGATCCTTTCAATAATTTAGCACTTGTATTTATTTTAGGGTTGGTCAGTATAAAATTTCACATGTGTATGTGAATGGTTTCTTTTTCTGAACTGGATCTTAAATTGTGTACTACAGGTGTATGTTAAAATAACTTGGCAAAACAAATGCTATTGAAGTTTTCAGCTTCCCAGATTCTAATTGCAAAGTCGAAGAATGACTAATAAACACTAAATAAATGAGAACATCCAAGAAATATACTACCCATATTTATCATGATTGCATGTAGTTTATGGTTTATGTAACTCATGTCTGAGATGCCAGGGACTTGCACTCTACCTCATTTTATAGTAGGCCAGGTAAAGAAAGAAATGACATTTTGTTTGGCCTGACCCCTTTTCAACACTAAGGAAAAAAATATTTCTTTAGATTCAGCTTTATACAGATGAAAGAGAATTAGCTTTGGAATGGATAGATCTTTGTTCCATTCCTTTTCCTGGCCCTTGTTAGCTTTTGGAAATTAAACAAGTTACTTAATTTCTTTATTGGTAAAGTGATATACATGTAGGTATTTCTACCTATATAGGAATAGATATATTTAAAGTTCTTGGCCCTTAGTAAGCATTCAATAGATGTTAAATATTCCTGGATGGCCTGGCCCTCAATTGGCAAGTATTCTATTCAGTGGTTCAAAAAGTTAATTAACAGAAAACAAGGAAAAATGAAAAGTTTCACTATCAAGTCATGAAACTAATTCATTCAGCAAATAGCTGTTAAATGCATATTATATTTACTTAGTGGTTAGATATAATGGGTAACAAATACATATAAGAAGTGATTATTTTCATTTTGTAAGTTATATAAATGTCTAATCACTGTGTTGTACACCTGAAATTAATATAATAAATAATATAATGTACATCAACTGTAATTTAAAAATAAATAAATAATGTTTAAAAGATCATTTTTATATTTTTAATAGATAACAGTATTTTTAAGTGAAATGAAGCACTTAACCAAATGAATATAATATGAAGGAATTGTTGATTCATAAGGTAGACATGGAATTAAGTACTCAATGAGTTCTGAAAATAAGAGTATTTCTTGCTGAAAAATGAGAAAATATTAAAACAAGGTGGTACTTGAACTAAGTCTTAAAGGGGTAATAAATATGTTAAGTCAAGATGGAAAAAGGAGTATGAACAGATTCTCCGGAGTAAAGATGATCTAAGTGTGTTGAATTATGTTCCAAAAAACACATGTTCAAGCCTTAATCCCTGGTACCAATGAATGTGGCCTATTTGAAAACAGGATTTTGCAGATATAATCAAGTTAAGATAAAATTATAGTGTGTTAGGATGAGTCCTACATCTAATGGCTGGTTTCCTTATAATGAGAGAAAAATTTGGAGATGTGCAGACACACAGGAAAGAAAGCCATATTGACTATGGAGGCAGAGATTGGAGTAATGCAGCTATTAGCCAACAATACCAAGAATGACCCACAACTGCCAGAAGCAAAGAAGAGGCAAGGAACGATTCTTTCCTAGAGCTTCCAGAGGAAGCCTGTACCTGCTGACACCTTGATTTCAGACTTCTAGCTTTCAGAATAGTGAGACAACATTTTTTTGCTGTTTTAAGCCACCAAGTTGTGGTAATTTTTTGATAGCTCTAGAAGAAAATATATTGGCCAAAAAAATGTGTTTTCCACAAGTTTCTGTCTTCTGTTAGAGTAGACTTTAATAAAAACAACTAGAGTTTTAATTCTAACTTAAATTCTAACTGTGTCATTTTTACTAGATGTGTAGCACTGGGTAAATTAAATTTTCTAAGCCTAAACTTCACTAGAAAAAGGTTATGGTGATACCTACCTTACAAGTTTTTACAATTTTTTATGAATCAATTGATATAAAGAAAATATGTTACCTAATACATTGCAGGTACTTAATCAACATCAATAGTGATAATGTTATTAGTGATGACTTTTATAAATTGTTGATTCCAATTACCAAGAATATCGATAGTGGCATGATAATTAATAAAATGAAATAGATAACCCCAGTCTTTAAATTATGCCTTCCTTAGATTAAGTTAAATTGTCAAAGATTTAAGATGTACCTGTGACTTTTAAGAATCTTGAAAAGTCGAGATATTGATTGAAAATAGATAAACAGGCGGAGGATTCAAGATGGCGTAGAAAGTAGAGGCTGTGCCTGCCTCCTCTCACAATTACACAAAAATATGCTCTGTGACAAAACTACAGAGGACCCAGTATATGAAGTCACCAGAGGCCTGGCTGAACAGAAACCCTACAACTAGGTGACCTCAAAAAAAAGGTCACCTCAAAATGGTAGGAGGGGAAGAAATGTGAAACGGCCAGGACTCATAATCGCATGTGGTGATTGAGAATCTATAGGGCTATCTTGGCTGCAGAATTCCCTCCCCTACCTGAAGAGCAAGGGGTCCTGGCTGCACACTGGGCTCCCCAGCCCAGGATTCCAGTGCCAGGAAGAAGAATCCCCACAAACTCTGGCTGTGAAAACCAGCAGAGTTTGCGGCTGAGTGAGATGGAGGGCTATGGGAGGCAGAGACTTCCTTCTTAAAAGGCCCATGCCCAGCCTTACTCGCTGAAAGACTCACTTGCTCTGAGCTCCAGCCCTGGGGCAGCTGCTTGAGGGGCGCCAAGGACATATGGGGAGGCATGGAGCTATTGGGCTTCAGGGCAAGAGCTGGAGGGGAGACTGGCCCTGTACAGAGGCACAGGGAGAAGCAATTGTTCCTTTTTTGAGCCCTCCACGCTCCCAGCCTGCAGACACAGGTGCCATCAACCCAGATAACACAAGTTGCGCCCAGGGGATTCCCTGACACTCCATCTCTCCCAGCTTGTGGGCCCACCCAATCTGCTCCCACTGATTTATTCCATACAAATGGGATTTCTTGGCTCCTGCTACAAACTTTTGTAAAATCTCTCAGTGGCTCACAAAACCCCAGAAGCAGCATCTGGCATCTGTAGCTTTTGCTGAGCAGCCCCAAGATCCCACCAGTGGCAGCCAGTCTCAGTTTCTGACTTGGCCCCTCGAGGTACCTATAAGCCCAGAACAGGTGGCAGCCATCTGTGAATTGCTTGGTGACTCTTACCAGATGGCCCTGGAGTGCACAGGCTGCAGCTAAACTTGGCCTGCAGCTGGACCTCTCTCAGGTCTATGCCAAGGGGCTCCACAGCACACCTACTACATAAAGCTACTCTACTAAGACTAGGAGACTTAGGAGCCCTACCTAATACATAGAAACAGACACAGAAAGGCAGCCAAAAAAGGGAGACAACAATGCATGTTCCACATGAAAGAATAGAACAAAGCTCTGGAAAAAGAATTCACTAAAATAGAGACAAGTGATATACCAGATGCAGAGTTCAAATCACTAATTATAAGAATGCTAAAGGAACTTAGGAAAAGAATAGATTATCTCAGTGAGAACTTTAACAAAGAGATAAAAAAAATAGAGATGGAAAACATAATAGGGAGCCAGTCAGAAATGAAGAATGCAATATAGGAAATGAAGAGTACACTCGAGGGAATCAAGAGAGTGGATGAAACAGAGGATCTAATAACTGACATAGAGAGGAGGGTACCAGAGGACACCCAATCAGAACAGAAACAAGAAAAAAGAATTTAAAAAAAATGAAGATTGTTTAAGAGCTTCTGGGACATCAAGCTTAACGACATTCGCATTTTTGGGGTACCGGAAGGAGATGAAAGAGAGCAACGAATTAAAAACCTATTCAAAGAAATAACGATGGAAAACTTCTCTAACCTGGTGAGAGAAATAGATGTACAATCCCAGGAAGTTCAGAGAGTCCCAAACAAAATGAACCCAAAGAGGCCCACAACAAGACACATCATAATTAAAATGCCAAAGATTAAATTCAGAGAGAGAATCTTAAAAGCAGCAAGAAAAAAGCTATTAGTTACATACAAGGAAATGCCTGTAAGACTGTCTGTTGATCTCTCAATAGTAACTTTAAGCGCCAGAAAGGCCTGGCACAAAGTATTCAAAGTGATGAAAAGCATGAACCTACACCAAGATTACTCTACCTAGAAAAGTTATCATTTAAATTAAAGTACAGATAAAGAGCTTCTTAGACACAAAAACAGTAGAAGAGTTCATCACCACCAAGCCAGTATTACAGGAAGTGATGGAGAGACTTCTTTAAGAAGAAAAAATATTTATCAAAAGTCAAAATAAAGAATGGTAATAACTATATATCTATCAATGAGTACTTCAATTGAAAAAGAATTAGATGCTCCAATCAAAAGATAGAATGGCTGAATGGATAAGAAAACAGGACCTTTGCATATACTGCCTAAAACAGGCTCACTTCAGGTTAAAAGACACACACAGGCTAAAAGTAATAGGATGGGAAAAGATATTTCACGGTGAACCTAGAGGGTAGTGTACTGAGTGGAGTAAGTCATACTGAGGAAGACAAATAACATATGATTGCAAGTATATGTAAAATTCAAAGAACAAAACACAACAACAACAACAACAACAAAAAAAACAGAAATAAACTCATAAATAAAGAGAACATTTTGAGGGTTACCAGATGGGAGGGGGGTTTTGGAAGTTGGTGAAAAAGGGAGACAGGATTAAGAAGTACAAATTGGTAGTTACAAAATAGTCATTGAGGTAGAAAGTATAGCATAAGGAATATATTGTAATAACTATGTATGGTGTCATAGGGGCACAAGATTTATTGCGGTGATCACTTTGTGAGTTATATAGATATCTAATCATTATATTGTACACCTGAAACTGGTATAGTATTGTATGCCAACTATAACTGAAAAATAAATTATTATTAAAAAAAAATAGATAACTAAACCAGAGTTTTTTGTTTTTGTTTTTGTTTTTGCATAATTACAATTGATATACCTGACTCTAAGCATTGTGTTTGATTGATATTTGGTGGTAAATAACATTAAATAAACAATGCTATTTTGTAGAAGTGGATCAGCAATACGTTGACATTATATTAAATAGGGTCAGATATTGATACATTTCTTGGTACTGTGTACTAGTGTATAACTCGAGGATCATATAGTTCCTGCTTTATTCATTTTTAATGAATGGAAGATCAATATGTACAACATGTACAATATTTATGTACATACATATGTGCAGTATGATGTGCTTTGTCCATACTTCTTAAAATTTGGTTTAAGAGGTATAAAAATTAGTGTATGAGGTGATACCTGACAACTCCATAGGATAAACAATGAATTATTCCTATAGGCTAAATTTTAGGGAGACTAAAAAAAGAATTAAATATATAATATCAAAGCAAGCATAGCAATGAACAAATGTTTAACAGCACAAGTTCTGAAGACAGAGAGTTCATCCTACCTGGCCAATCATTAACTTTGGAAACTTGGGCAAGCTTCTTAACCTTTGTGTATCTCAATTTTCCTAACCTATAAGGTAGGAATAATCATTGGTATAATAATTAATATGATTGTTAATTGAGCTAATATATGTAAGCACTTAAAAGAATAGTGCCTGATACCAGAGTTGGATTTACCATGAAGCTACAAACTTTAGCATTAAGTATTTTACTCATATCACTCATTCCCAGTCTTGGAAGGCATCGTGCAATGTTTTCACAGGCTCATGCCTTTTTGTAAATATGTAAAAAATAAGACATTTATCCATGATAACATAAGACAACCATCTTTCCATTATGAGTCACTCTTCATCAGCTTTCTTTCATGTCAAGTGTTTTGGAGTGGCCCTGGGCATTTGGAACCAGCTAATGGTAAGCTGAGTTGGGAAGATGCTGAGCTTAGATTTAGTAGGATAATTTGCATGTATAGTTAAGATTTTATTGACTATCTTAGTGATGGAATGCATTCCAAGATTATTCCTAGCCTACTGTGCTGATTTGCAGTGTCATGACATAACGGTAGAGGGCAAGAGGATAAACTGTCTTGTAGCAAGGTGAACTTGACGTGTAGCACCTGACAGTGAAAGTATGTGGACAGTTAAGAAGAAACAAGCTTTGATATGTATATAGCTAGAAGCTAACTTTTTGAAAATTCTTCCAAGTATTGTAGCTTATACATAAAATAAAGTTAATAAAAGTCTGTCCAAATTTGAAAACAGTCTAAAACGTTTACATGACATTATAAATGAGCTGTGATGCTGAAAGGAGTTTTTCTGATGTCAACATTATTAAAAAAATAATAACCAATCAGTTGTGCCAGAAGGAAAACTAAATTATCTTTATATTCTCTCTATAGAAAATGATATTGTATAATTCTTGTCATATAAAGAGGAAATCAAAAAGTATGAAGACAAAAGAAAAGGAAAAAAAAGTAATATAGAGGTGTGTTATGCATTTAATTAATGAAGATGTTTTATTTTTTTCTGGATGCCCTTTGTTATTTGTTATGATTTCTTTCCTCATTCCAAATAAATGTTTACTTACATACTTAATTTTATGTACATAATTTTTTATTCATTTTCTTAATGAGCCAACAAATTTTTTAAGCTTGAGAATCTATAAAGCCACAGAGCCATTAAAAGTATATATGTAAATATATATAAGTATAATACAAACATATATATATATATATGTATGAATGTTAAAAAGTACCCCATTTTTAAATGTCTGAGAGTCCAAAGAAATTTACAGCTCACAGAGAGAGAGCAGACTCTCTCATTGTCATGTATAATTTTGAGATGCACCGTTTCATTGAAACCATTCAGCAGACATTTATTGAGCTCCCACTAAGTGTTGACTGGAATACAAATTGAACACCTCACCGTTTCCATCTTCAAGGAGCAGAATATGTAAAGAGACAGTGTTACTGTAAGACAAATGAACAATGAATAACAATGATAAAAGAGAGAGGGGGGAGAGAGAGAGAGAGAGAGAGAGAAAGAGAGAAAGGGAAGAGAGAAAAGGAAGGGAAGGGAAGAGATGAATAGGAAAAGGAAGGGAAGACAATATTTTTACTTTTTTTTTTTTTTTTACGGCTGTTGAAATTAAATGTCAGAACAATGATTCGATTTTGTTGAACACAAATTCACTTCAATGTACTTGAGACCTTGGATTTTATAATACCTCTCTGTTATTTTCTGAATGTTAGTCTTTCTCATGTCATTCCCAAAAGAAATTATTCAAGCATAGCAACTAAGAGACATTATATAGTCCCAAATAATCACAATGCAAAATATTTCCAGATATTACTAAGTCAAAAGAGTGTTTCAGCAATGATGTATGACAAGTTAAAGAATGGCTCAGAAGAAAACAGTGAAACGAAAAAAAAAAAAAACAAGAACAAGAAGTGTTGGATGTTATATAACTAATGTTATCCTGAAAATTCAAAATTCAAGTTTTAAATTCACTGTGAGCTATTCCTCAATGTAATAAAGAAAATATTTCTTTAAAATGAAGATTTATTTTTTATTATTTTCAAAGTAAACTAAAATATAGTCAAGTGACAAAAGTAGTAAATCAGACTGAAAATATGAACGCAAAGTAGTAAATTATATAAATCAATAGAAAAGCTTTGGTGAATTACCATTAAAAAGTAAAAGAAAAAATAGCATAGCAATCAATTATATCGTCTCACTAAGTCCTTCATCAATTTATGAGTTAAATAAAATCTTTAGTACATGTTTGTTTTACATTTCTATTAGTCTTAATTTTATACTCTTAAAAACAATTCACCAAGATGCTCAATGATTTCACATGACAGAGACAGGTAAAGTGTATTGCTAGTTGATTGCATACCTAATGAATAGCTTAAGCCTGGGCATATCTTTTCTTAAACTCCCAGAGGTGAATCATGATGAACAATACAATTTTAATTTTCTATTCCCTAGCTCTTCTCTGCTAATTTTGTATTTTGTTTAGTTTTTGATTTGCACACAGAGGATAAATTTTACCCTTTGGGGGCAGCAATAATTGAGAATTTAGTTTTATGGTTTGATCATTTCTGAAAATAGATGAATAAATTATAGAGATTTATACTACGTGGAGGTAGATCTGACAGAATTGGATTTATTTGTTGTCTTTTAGCTTGATAAAAACAACTATGTATTTTTTCTGACATAGTTTTCAAGTTCTCTCTGTTTTAAGTACAATTATTCATGTTATTCTATTTGGTTTTTCTTTTCCTAATCAAATTTTACTTTTTTAAAAAACCTGATCAAATAAACTAACTTTACTCCTACATAATGTTTAAGATTATTAAAATGTAAATTTGTGTTCAATGAAATTGAATCTTTGTTCTGACAATTTCAATAGTGATATTTTATATTATGTCAACTTGAAGATACTTTCTAAAATCATTTAAGGCAACTTAGAACCTTAAACTTGTATAAAATTGAGTTAATTATAGATAATTATTGGATACCTAATTAGTCTGTACGGTAGAATACTGAAACATCCAAACTATTGATTGTGATTATGAGGCTATATCTTAGGCCAATGCTAACAAATATTCATTTTTGCCACTTTAAGAAAGTGTAGAAAGGATGTGTAACTATCAAAACTTTAATTATATATTTTCACAAACTTTCTTAATCTGTTCAAATCCTTGTGCAGAAGAAATAGTTCTCCATTATCCTCTCTCCCTCCAATCCATCCTGTTTTCTCTGTGAAATATGTTAGTTTCTTTTCTATAAAAGTTATAATTAAGGTGAGTAGTTAAGATTTCTTAAACTTTTTCATCTTCAGATGCCTACACATCTTAGGAATTATTAAGAACTCCCAAGAATTTATATTTATGTGAGTTAAAGTTAGCAATATCACCATATTAGAAATTAGAACCAATAATTTTTAAGATATTCATAAAGTTAGTTTTTATCTGGTGGATTTCCTAAGAGCTGTCATAAAGTAATGTGTCAGTTCTAGAATACAAAAAAGAATAATAAAGACAAAAAGTGAGAAAGCAAATTTTATTTGTCTTGAATTATAATACCTGAGTCTGAAAAGAAACTAAGAAATATGTTACAATTTAAGTTTGTTCCAACTTGATTGGCTTGGTTCTTTGCTCTACTGATAAATATCTTCACCTCGATATAAAAGATAATTCTTTACATTCTGTGTAATCTGCCTATTTTGTAAATTCTACATTTTGCCAGAACAATTTTCTGTGCTTTATATTAACTTCATTATATCCTCAATTATTTGAGGAAAAAAGAACAAAACCAAAAGTTCTCACTTATCTAAAACTGAGGTTCTTTACAATCTTGTTGTCATCTGAGTTTATTTTATATGTTATTGTCATTTTAATTAAATGATTAACCATTTCTCAAGTGACCATGATTCTTAGTCATGTGTCCAAATCTTTTCTGAATTTTTTTTTCTTATTTACCTTTGAAAAATCTCATCCTACACACAAAAAAGATAAAACTTTTTGAATATTTTTACAATTAAACTGTCAGATTATAATTAGAGGATCTCTAGGAAATTACAAAATTTGTTCACTCATCTCTTAAAAAGAGAAGCTAGAATACTTAGGGTTTTTTTTGATGGGTTTCATGAGAACAATTGTCAAATCAAAAGAGATACTCAGATTTCTTTAAGTTAAATTTATATGGGTAAAATGTTATTAATGTAAATATTTCAGAAATATCATGCTTCATGGGAAGTCTTTGAGCATTTTAATGCCCTTGTTTTTTAGTAACATGTTTTAACCTCAGGGAAAATATCAATCAAATCTTTTAATAAATAGTTTTTATAAATTTTCCTACATAATTCAGAGTTCTGGTAGTGCTTTACCTAATAAATTAGTCAACAACAATATAATATCATCAGTCATAGTTTCAGTTATTACTTAAAATGTACATAGGCCATCATCTTTCTTCTTTATTTTGAATCTAGCATCTTTCAGGCTAGTGCTTCTCGATGGTAATGTATTTTAGATTGATTTATGGCATTTTATAAAAATACAGATGTGTAGGTCCTATGCCAGAATTTACTTGATATTTTTGGTATACTCTTGATCTGTATGTTGTACTTCAATATTATTATATGTTATATCTCAATATTATTTCTTCTACAAAAAAAGTCCTTCCATTTTTTAACCATCAGATAAAACAGTCTCCGTCAACAAAGGACAGTCTTGAATGCTTGTGGGAAAGAATTGTACTAGGTACTTCAAGCTATTGATACTTTATAAACATTGTTGGGTACATGCTTCTGGCCTGACATTATTTAGATCACTTTTCGACTGTACCAGTGGACTGTTAGGATTTCCAGAACTCTTTTTAGTTGAGAAGCTGATGAAAACACTGAACCAATATCCAAGAGAACAAGAAATTAATTATATAGGACTGGAATGAACTGGTGAGGAAAATTTTAATGTAGTTTTTTTTGGGGGGTAATATTATTAGTGTTGCTTTAATGTTCTTTTTCCTTTAAATGTTCTTTCTCTTTGTTAAGCTATCTGAAATCAAGAACAACTAAGTAAACTCTGCTTTTGTAAACTAAATAAAATATTCTAAATGATATCTAATTCTCAGTGATCACCAAATTTAGAAACTCTTTCTACTTCTCTTTACTTTTTATGGTAATATAGTTTATTTGCATAGGTTTGATAAGTATGTCTTACTTTTTGCCAGGATTATGATAACAAAATGATTGTACAACCATGGACTTATCTCAAGTATCACATTTGAGAACAATGCTCATTTAATCATATGTGACTAGCTGCTTTTGAGAAACGAATGCTGACTTTATTATGAAGACAATGCCTACAAAACCTTCCCAGGAAACTACCTGTTATCTGGTTTGCAGGGTCCAGCCTTACATGTAGTAAGGAAGATTTCTTTCTGGTAGGTCGAGAATCTTAGAAAATTTGGAGCACTATGAGAAGAGAAAAAAAATCACTCAAAGTTAGCTACTGTTGATAAAATAGAGTGAAAAGAATATTTTGGGCCTTGTTCCCTCTCCTTGGGATAGTAAACAATAAGAGCTTTTATAAGTCAAATCTGAGATTACTTATAAAAGTTTCCAGATAGAAGTTGACCTTGTGGTATTTATAATTGTTAAATATTACATGGTTTTTGATTAGCAAAAGTTTAAGAAGGTCTATATGGTCAATTAATACTTTTATAGCATCTACATAAATAATCAGGCCAAATCTAGCAAGACCAACTTTATTTTGTAATCAGAAAATTTTTGTGATTATTACAATAACAGGTGAGGAGAGACTATCAGAAAAAAACTGTGAAAGAATTTGAAAGGTATTAAGAAAATTACTAGGTTTATTCAGTGGAAGACTATGTGTTGTCTACAGCACACACTTCCAGGTACCTGACTATGGAGTCTGCAGTTTTCATTGTCTTTGATCTGTAGTAGCGCCCCCTTGCCAGTGGAGGACACATTGTTCTAATATCTGCAGTGGCTGCCTGAAACCGCAGATGATACGGAACCCCATACATACTGTTTTTTCCTATACATAAGTATATATTTATGATAAAGTTTAATTTATAAATTAGGCAAAGTAGAGGTTAACAACAATAATAATAAAATAAAACAATTATAACAATATACTATAATAAAACTTATGTGAATGTGGTCTCTCTCAGTCTCAAAATATCCCATTGTACTGTACTCACCTTTTCATTAAAGGTAGCACTTTAAAGATTCTCTTTGTCATACCTGAATTAACAGCATCACTACTCTTGCTCTTTGGGGACATTATTATGTAAAATAAGGGTTACCTGAACACTGCAGTACCAGGACAGTGGATCTGATAACCAACTGCTCTGAAGTGACTGACAGACTGAGGTGTGTACAGGATGGAGACTTCAGACAAAGGGATGAGTCTCCATATCCAGTGGAGGGAGACAGAATGAAATTTCATCATGACTACTTAGAAAGGCACACAATTTAAAAATTATGAAACATTTATTTATGAAATTTTTCGCTCAATATTTTCAGACTGTAGTTGACCACAAGTAATAAACCAAGGAAACAAAACTGCAGATAATGGAGGATTACTGTATTTTATAACTTTGTAAATTGTAGAATACCAAAATAATGTGAATGATTCTTGATCATGGAAGCACAAATTAATTGTGTTCAGTGGAATGAAATCAATTATTGCTCTGTAGAAACTAAACAATTTTGCCAATTTTGCATCTATTAAGCAAATTTATTTGAACATTCACCATGGGTCTGCTCTTTGGATTCTCCTGCAAACTGGTTGTACCATCTTATTGGTTCTTTCATTACTTAATAAATTTTATAGAATTTTTGGTATGTGTTTATTTAAAATATAAGTAGGTTATGATAAGTAGAATACTTGGATAAGTAGGAGAGTAAATACACTTCAATAAGTAGTAGGGGGATAATACACCTTCACAAGTTCAAGATAAAACATCTTAAATCAAATGTATAATTAAGCTTTCATTTTGATCTCACAAATGCTGTGAAGAAAAATGCCATTAAAGAAAAAGCTTAGATTTTAAAGTTTCATGTAAGCACATTTTATATATCTTTATTTTCTATAACATCGGTTAGCCTATCTCGCAGAAACTATTTTATGAGCACTGTTCAGTCACATAGTTTTATTGTTTTAAATTGAGTAAAAGGTACAATGCTTGCATTTCTGAAACAGTGTAAATGTTCTGTCACCTAAAAATGATATCTCCAAAAGGAGAAAAACAGAACTCTATACATTGAGTATAGTGCAATCTTGAAGATAAATTTCTGAAAACCGACAATTTTTATCAGCCCATAAAATTTCATAATCCTGCTCTTGCTTATCAGTGTCATGACTATAAGCACTTAACGTACAGACCATCTATGGTCTTGAGAAAACTTATGCTGACACACCATCTATCAAAGTTGTATAAGAAACACTTATTTAAAAAAATGTTGATAAATATTTAATCAAAAAAGGATCCAGTGTAAATTAAAATTGGGAAGGAAGAATCTCAATGAAAACTAAAATATTGGAAGTTCTGTGTATTCCTATCATTAAAAATCATACCTGAGAAACTTTAATTAAAACAAAATTTTCCAACTGTATGTAAGCATTTTCCCCCCATAGATATCTATTTATAGTATGAAATAATATTCTTCAGAGCAATAGTTTAGGGTATGCTACACTATGTCATGAATCATACTTTAGATTGTCAGTAAACTCTCAATAAATCCTCTAAAATATAAAGTATTTTTAAAGATAACAATTATAAATGCTTACAAAAGTGAAGTATAAATATAGGCAAAAATAAATAGAAATTTATATCACAAGTAATCCCATTATGTAGAGGTGACCATATTTAACACTTTGTGTCATTTTTGTTTGCATTACTTTCATTTTTTAAAAGAATCATACTAAATGTTCTTTTCTATAGCCTCCATTTTTTATTACACATATTATAAAAATATAGGCTATTAAATATTCTAAAACACAATTTTTAATGGCTTCATGATATTCTATTTACAAATGTACCATAAATCTTTGTTTTTATTTATTTATTTTTTATTACATTTACTGGGGAAACATTGGTTAATACAATTTTATAATTTTCAGGAGTACATTATAATTTGACATCTATATATTCTATTGTGTATTTACCACCCAAAGTCCAGTTTCCTTCAGCTACCATATATTTGATCTCCTTGACCCACTTCACTGTACCATAATTTTTTAAACAAATCTTATCAATAGACATTTAAATTGGTTTAGGTTTTTCACTATCATAAATTCTGCCATGAATACCCTTATGGTTTTATCTTAGGTACTTTTATAATTACTCTTTTAGGATATATTTCTACTCTAGACAGAGTGAGTCAAAAAGTATACAAAATTCTATTGCTTCTTACCTGTTTAAGTGTTTGACCTCCAGCTGCAATTGTGTCCTCCAGGCTGTAGATCTCTATTGTGTTTATATGTTACTATCAGCTCCCTTCCAGCTTTTGAAGATGTTTAAAATCATGACTACTCTATTCAAATCTTCAACTATATTTAGTTTCAGCCAGCAGACACTACATCTTTCTTCTGAGAAAAAAATAGAACAAACCAGAGAAGAATTGTCTTAACTTCCTTACCTGAAATAATTCTGCATACTTACTTGCATCACCACCTATTCTATTCATCTTAATTTAAATTGTGAATCTAAATATGTGAATCTGTTCTATTCATCTTCCTGCAGATTAAAATATAGATCTTCGTCCTGCATATTGGAATCCACTCTTCTGGGTTTCTTAGAAGACCTTTATGTTCACTCAGTGACTTGTTCTCTATTCTGCTTCATCAGCTTCTCCTTCTCTACTTATTCCTTCACTATAGTCCACCCCTGCCCCACAAAAACAAACAAACAAACAAACAAAAAACAAACTCAGTACAACTACCCACTCCAGCTACTATTTTATGTTTCTTCCTCCACAGTCAAACTACCTCAAAATGTGATCTCCACTCACTACCGTCATTGTCTCACCTCCACTTGAGGCTCATTTCACTGTAAGTCTGACTTACCTCCCACTTTCATTGCTCTTGCCAAAGGCATGCTTTTACTGATAATTCTAATGAAAACTTATCGTTTTATTCTTCTTTTATTTGCCTTATCTGCAACATTTAACACTCTTGATTATTCTCTCTTCAAAACATTCACTTTCCTTGATTTCACAAATACATAGTCTTCCATTTTTTCTCTTACCTTTCTGACTCCTTGATCACTCTCGTTTGACAGCTTCTTTGACTCCGCACATGCTTTATTTATTTATTTTTGTAAATTGTATGTTTTTAATCTAAAAATTATAAAATACCTTAGGAATATATCTGACAAAATTGTCATATTTATTTTATTTTATTTTTAAATTAAATTAATTGGGGTGACTTTAGTTAAAGTTAGCTATTTCTCAAGTATTGCATATGGCTCTTTTCTCTTTTTTTTTTTGTTGTTGTTTGTGTTTTTTTAAGATTCCTGCAACTCTATAATTTGGTTGACTTAACATAATATTTGTATATTCATAACTATCACAGAAGCTAACAGGATAAGATGATGTGTGTGTTTATATCAATGCTAAACCTTTGTTTAAATATTTATGAATGAAAGAAAGATGAGCAAAGCTATAATAAACATGGCTTAATAAACATCCTCCAGGACATCTGTGGTAGACAATCCCTAAAATATTTTGTGATCTTATTTCTTGATATTCTTATCCATGTGAAATCCCCTCTTAGTGTGAGGTTAGATGTAGTGACTTTCTCCTAACAAGTAGGATATGGGGAAACATGAAAGGACCACTTCCAAGATTAAGTTACCAAAAGACTAAGACTTTCATTTCTCTCTCTCTCTCTCTCTCTCTCTCTCTCTCTCTCTCTCTCTCTCTCTCACACACACACACACACACACATACTGCCATGTCATAAGGGGAACACGCTTCCATGTTGTAAATGTACAATGGAGACATACGAATGGCAAGGAACTGATACCTCCAGTCAATAGTCAGCAAGGATTAGAGGTCTTTCAACAACCCCATGAGTTAGTTGGAGGCAGATCCTACCCCACTTAAGCCTTGAGGTAACCTCAGCTCCAGTTAATAGCATTATTGTACCCCCATGGCATAGCCTGAGACAGAGGACCTGAATGAACTGAGCCCAGATTCCTGACCCACCAGAATTGTGAGATAATAAATATGAGTTGTTTCAGCTTCTGTGTGTTGGAGTAATTTGTTATGCACAATAGATAAATAATAAAATATCTGACTGTTAAACAGGAAAGATATAATTATTTCTAAAACTGGTATTCTGATGTAGAATAACTCACTTCTGGAAAAAGAAGCAGCAAAAAAAGATTTATTCCAATTTCTTCTTATAATTTCCATATGGCTAAGCTCACGTCCTGTCCCCCAAAAAACACTGGACTGCTAAATCAGGAATTTCTGTCTCTTATTTTACCCCGTAAGTTTTTGAACTACTCCAATTGTGCTTTGCTGTCCCTTACTCTTCTCTGATAATACATTTAATATTTCTCAGTGAATCATCTTTACCACAAACTTTAAAAAATACCTTTCATAATATTCTTATCATATAAATAAAATTCAAATTGATCATAGAGTTTAGAAAACACAGATAAGTAAGAAAAAAAAATCACCTATATTCCCGTAACTCAGAGATCTATCATTAACATTTTGATGTATATCCTCAAGCGGCTATTTTATAATAACTTGGGTACTCTGGATTTAAATAATTTAGGAATGATATATTTCTTTTTATATGCCAATTATTTTCCTAAGCACTTCATATATATAATCTTCACAAGAGCCCTCTATTATTGTCCCTGCTGTGTTACAGTTAAGTAAACCGAGGCTCAGTATATCTACATTTACACACATTGTTTCTGACTGAGCAAAGTCATCTAAAAGTTACTGGTTTGAAACTTCTTAACACATCATTTAGTATATCTCACTTGTTTACATTTTAACAAAAGCTGTCCAGTGACATACTTCGTCACAGTCATAAGTTTAGGTAAATGATAAAATAATAGAAAGCCTGACAAATCCTTAATCACTGCTTTTAAAACACACACATGCATTTCTTTCATCTCTGCATAAAGCCAGTCCAGAGGTCAGCATTTCTCAGAAGTTACCCTGTGGTCTAGCTGCTGGAGAAGAGCATAGATCTATGTTAACATTTCATGCACTATGATCGGGATAAAAGGGGCCATTCTGAGATATCTACTGAGTCCTTCCTCTAACACCTTAGGTTACATTTCCTTATGCTTTATGAGATTTGGTAAACACATGAGTATAATACCTATAAGTTCAGAGAATAATAGAGGAGTCAGAAGGTGCTTTAAAACCTAGGACATAGCAACTGAGGAACTCTGATATTTGTCTCAACTGCCAGATTGAAAGAATCAGTTGAACGTCAAATCAAGCAGCATTTTACAGTAACTGGGACATCTCTGCATTGAGTGAAAGTTGCCAAATACACTTACTATATTGTATTCTGCACCTTGAGATAAAACATTAAGTACATATGGTATATGTAACACTTTGTGATTATATTGGCCATCTTAATTCCTGGATGATTTAAGAAAACATTCACTTTTTATTACCTATAAACATAAACAAATATATAGAATATATTGAATTAAATAATCTCTCAAATATGTTATTATAATTACATAAAACATTGCTATAATATATTCTATATGTTACTATACTTTGACTAGTAGAGCTGTATTTTCAAATTTAATCTTCATCAAACATAAACTTGTCTACCTTGTAAACTACTGTATCCCCTAGAATAGCTTTGCGCCAAGCACATATATTACATGTATTCATTCACTTAATAAATACATATGACTACATACTATTCACAAGGAAATGAGATACCTAGAGGCTAAGTAACTTATTCAGGTTCATAGAGCTAGCATACATCAGCTTGAATTCAAGATTATTTCTTAAAAAGTCCACCACCACCACCACTACTAAGTAGGAAAAAAACAGTCACAGTGACAGCTAGTGATCTGGAACTCACACAAATCCTTAAGTCTGCCTCAGGAGTATGCCACTAGGAAACATTTCAGTCACAGAATTTTAATGACTGACAAGTTATATATCTCTATCTATTCATATTACTGATATTTTTTTCTCCAGCACAGATTGTGATTCCATAAAAAATAGACCATGTAGAATTTGTATTTGTTATGAGCTAGTATAGTACCTTGTACCCAGTAGACACTCAGTAAAGTTCTGATGAATTGAATCAGAGAGGGATAATACGTAAGTGGCATAACAAATTCACAGAAATGAATATCTTTTTTATTGGACAAGGCAGAATATAAATATATACATATAAACATATATATGTACATACATTCAGGTTCATCTAATCTGCTCTCAATATAGCATCAAACACCAAACCAAAGGGTTATAAAGAGCTGTTTCTTTCTAACTTTTTATAGTGATAAAAAGAGTGTGAAACCAAACTAGATACCTGCTGTGGGTTAAAGCTGGCAGTGATGGGCATGAATCTCAAATTAGACATAGACGTTAAGTTATAAAAGGCATTTTGCAAGGCAAATATTAAGGAAAAGCCAACAGACTAAAATATGGGACAGGTAAGAGAGACATTCTAGATAAGTGGTTAGCATTAATATAAACACATATCAACACCTCCTACTGGACTTTCTTAATACCATTAATATGCATATGTGTGTATGTACATACAAGTACGTGTTCATACATGTATATAGCAACAGACAGATGGTCAGGAAGGCTCACATTCAGAATTGGGGCTATCTGCTCAATGGTAACAAGACCTTATGTGTATATCTAACATTCAGAAGAAGGGCTCCAAACTGGGAACAAAAGAGGCTGTAGAAAAAATTTGTCAAACAGAATGGTGGTTATCAGAGGAGAAGGGGGTGGAGGGAGGGTGAATTAGGTAAAGAGAGTCAAATATATGATATAATCAAAGGAAACTAAACTGTGGGTAGTGAGCAAACAGTAGAGTATACAGATATCAAAGTATAATGTTGTATACCAGAAATTTATATAATGTTATTAACCAATGTTACCTTGATAAATGCAACATATATATGTACCTTGATAAATGTTTTATATACACACACACACACACACACATATATATATATGTGTATGTATATATATATATATATATATATATACACACACACACACACACCTTGATAAATTTTATATATATATATATATATATATATATATATATATATATATATATATATAAAGTTTGTCAAAATAAAGAAGAGTTCCATTCTTGGCAGAAATGAGATACGAAGACATGTTGTCAAGCACAAAAGAGTAAAGCAGCTGTCCCAGCCACTCCAAGTTGGATACAGAGCAAGAATTTGTTCAGTGAATCAAGACAAATCATTAACACAGACTGAAGTAAACAGGGCAGAGCCAGACTTGAAACAAAACTGATGAAGTGTTTAATTTTCCCACTTCTCTTTCTTTCTGTTTTAGACTCTTTTCTCATCTTTTCCCCTTTTCTTTCTTACCTTCAATAAGAAAGAGAGGTATCTCATAAATTAAGGTTGCACACGAGAAAACCGTAACATCATTTAAACAAAGACAAGTAATGATGAGAACAATAATCAACACAGACAATGAAGTCTAGAAAAACTATTGCTATTGTGCACAAAACCCAGTGCTTATCTTTCAGGCATTCACAAATAAAAGGGGAACATAATAGAATACGTTGCTTTCAATAGCTAATAAGGTAGAAAACCAAATTATCAGGAAAGGGATATTTCCCCAGCTCTGAAATCTAAAAAGAAACACTGCATGGGTCTACAATGGGACTCTTTTTTTTTTTTTTTTTTTTTTTTTTCAGGAGAATGGGGAGAGAGAGAGAGAGAGAGAGAGAGAGAGAGAAACTTTGGAGAAATAATGAAGCCATAGAAATAAGATAGAAAAAAATCAGCAATGCAAGTGAAGATGAGATTTATAAAACTAAAGGAGACAGGCAGAAATAACTAATCACAAAAAATAAAGAAGCACAAAGAAGATAAAAGTGGTAGAATCATTTTCACAATCGACCTGGACATGACAAAATAGAGATGTAAAAATGATGTAAAACCCCATGGACCAATATCTGTCACTGTAAATGTCTACATTTTCCCCCCAAAAAGATATTCATCATTGTCATAGGTCTCTCTGGCAGAAATCATTATGGTTCAGAATTCTCGTTTTAATGCAGTAGTTATTGAATTAAAAATTTAAGCTATTATATAAAAATTTATTATGTTATCTTTCAATATCTTGATCCATCCTTAAATGTCATATTACTCTAAAGAGTTGATTTTTTGCTCATGTGAAGATGTAGGAGAAAGAAGGTAAGTTTTTAAATTAGATCTAAGTTTGGATTTAGCTTTTTAGCTTATTGGTTGTTTGAGTTAGTCAGCCCTTCACTTTTGTACTTATAATGTGGAATAAATAACTCTTATATCTCTGAGTTGTTATTATTAAATGAAATCATGTATATAATTCCCCCAGCAAATTTTTAAGCAAGTCTTAGATAAATAATGGATCTGTCCCTTGCTCTGCTCTGATTGGGTTAGAACTCCATATCTTAAATTGGTAAATGAAATATATACTATCAGTAGTAAAAAAGAAACCTTCAAAGGAAAGAATTTCTTAAGTATTTATACAATGAAAACAACCTTAGGAAAATAGCTCTATGTCTATAGTTTTCAAATTGTTTCACATTCAACAGTTTATTCATTGAAAATCTATTTGATACAAAAAACGTCCTGCTGGGTAATACATATACTAAAGTAAATTGTGCATTCTTCCCCAACAGTCTAATGAAGGACAGACATATGTAACTAAATATCAAGTGTTAGTCAAGTTCTGAGGGAAACCCATGAGACTATTGTAGGTAGAACAAATGGCAAATTTCACGGTAATTCCAGAAAGGGTAAAAAAATAACTATGAAGGTTCCTGATCAGTTGTACATTTAAATATTCTGCATATTATTAAATGTATGCAGCATTATAATGATGTTGCTTCCCATGAACTAACATTTCCTCTCAAATGGGTTTCAGTGGTCACATTTTATCCTCAAAAATTCAAAAGTACCATGATTTTTAAGTACAAAATAAGCAATATTTATATCCCTGCAAGTTTCACTTCAGTTTTTCCCAAATTAAATTGAAGGTCTGATCTCTCCTTTTCTAATAAATACAAATCAAATTTAGTCATTCTCTTATCCTTACTCTACCACCTGAGACCAATCAGTTTTCATAGAGTTTTTAAATTTTTTTCCATTAAAACAAATTTCTGTAATATGGCAACCACACTAGTTTAGTTCTATAAAATTATTTTAAGAATTTTTCCTGATTTATTTTGTTACTTAGAAGATATTTCAATATTATGGTTTATCTCAAAGTACCAGCAAAATGTTTTCTTATAATTGTTCAAGGGAGGTTTTTTTTAATTAAAAAAAATAATGTTTCTCATAAAGTTTGTAATAACTTCCTGACAGGGTGGGCTACCAAAACGTAATTATTCCAGCTCACTTACCTTAAACTTATGATAAGCTTGGGAACCACGATTCCTGAGAGCTGTTTAGGCCTGGAGTCCTGTGGTTAGTCCAAAGGTTTGTTGGCCTATTACAGAAGTGGAAATAACAGCACATTTTAGGTTAGGCCATACAAACCTATTTCACAAAAGGAATGGAAAATGAATTCTAATGGCATATCAAAATGATATTTTTAGCCATTCATATTTTCAGTAAATATTTATTGACATTACTATATGCCAAGTCCTGTTTTACTTATTGGAGAAATATCAATGAGCAAGAAAAAAGACAAAAGTCCTCTCTTCCAAGAGCCCACATTCTGACAGAGAGATGGTTATGAACCAGGGCCAATTTATCCATTATGCACAGGGCCTATGGCCCACAATACTTCTAGGATTACAAAAATGTTTTAAATTTTTTTTAAACCAGAAGGGGAAAAAAAAAGAATATGATAATAATGAATTCATCTGAGAATATATTTTTCTTTATGCCAATGCAGCCATAAAATAGCATTTTAAATATTCTTTTTTTTTTTTTATTGGAGGGAGAGGCCCATTAGGCAAAAGAGCCTTAAGACCACAGAAGTCATATTGCAGATCTATAATAAACACATTGGATAAGTAAATTACTTGAAATTATGAGTTCTGTGGAGGGATAAAAAGGAAGTATTATAGAGTGTGGAATAAGGTTGTTTATAATTTTAAACAGTGTTAGAGAGAGCATCAATGAGAAGCAAAATTTGTGCACAGATTGGAAGGAGATTAGGTAAAGAGACAGACATGCAGTCCCTAAGCAAAGAGCATTCTAGATGCAAAAAAAGATAATCAGATATAAAACTTTGAGGTAAGGGTATAACTGGCATGTGGAAGGAGCCACAAGGAGGCTATTATGGCTGCAGCAAAATGATCCCTGGGGAGAGGAGCTGAAATCAGGCCATGGAGGTGTCAGGGGTCAGAATGTACAGTGCTCTGCAGGTCAGTTCTGGTTTCCTCTGAGTGCTTTAAGGAGAAACTGGAGGATTTGGGGCAGAGTCATTGTTACGAATTGAATTGTGTACCCCAAAAGTTATGTTGTTGTCCTAACCTACAAATATGATAATATGTAAATATGTAAATACAGAGACCTATAAATATGACCTTATTTGGAAATATGATCTTTGTAAATATAATCAAGTTAAGATGAGGTCTTCAGGGTTGGCCCTAATCAAATATGACCAGGGTACTTATAAGAAAAGGCAAATACCATGTGAAGGCAGAGACACACAGGGAGAAGGCCATGAGATGAGGCTGAATTTGAAGTGATATAGTTGTAAACTGAGGACTGCCAAGGATTGATGGCCACTGTCAGAAGCTAGAGAGAGGTAAGGAAGGATTCTATCCAGAGTCTCAGAGGGAGCATAATTCTGCTGATATCTTGATTTCCAACTTTTAGCATAACTGTGAGAAAATAGATTTCTGTTATTTAAGCCACCCAGTTTGTGGTCATTTTTTATAAGAGCTCTAGGAACCCAATACAGTCACTGTGTTCTAACAGTATTTTTCTGGCTGAGTGTTGAAAATAAATTTTAGTAAGGGCAAGGGTAGGAACTGGAGGCTCTTAGGTCAAGTATTCTGGATAGCAGATTCTAAGAAAGAGAATTGCAAATAGGAGGTTTATGCCAGAGTACTCTCAATACAGAGTAGGCATGAGAATTGTGGGAATGAAGGACTCATAGAATCTGGCAGAGGGAAAAGTGAAACTGTGATAGAACCCTTGGGCAATTCAGAGGGAGCTCACTGAGCCTGGGAGTTCCTTTAGAGTCATCTAGAAGTAGGAAGTGGACCTATTGCAAGTATCCTGTAAAAGACAGGTATCAAATGTGGGCTGATTCCTGGGGAGGGCACATAATTTTGATTAAGATGTCTCCTCTCAGCAGAGGGAGGGAAATATTTGAGGAACTCATCTGTCAACAGCCTATATTCCTCAAGTTGTGGAAATGAATATTTTGATCTGAGGAAGAAGGAAGATGGAAGGTGCTTCACAGCATCCCTGAAAGAAGATAGTGCATTTGTAGAGGAGAGATTCCAACATCATGGGAAAACACAGGAATTAGAGAATAGCCCATGGAATTCTGTGTGTGAAAAATGGTATGATTGTGTGCCTGTGTATGTGTGTGTGCATATGTGTGTCCTAACAAGGATCTTTCATTTGAATAACACTCAAAGTTTACAATATACTTAATTTGTTGGCCACAATAAATTTGTCATGTAAGTAGGACAGATATTTTAATATGGTGATTTTACTGATAGGGGAAATAAAGCCTAGAAATATCCAGTGACTTGCTCAAAAGACAGTGATTTAGTGATAAGGACACTTTAAATATTGTCTTCTGAATCCATGTCCTGAGCTCTTCGTACCATGTCATGGGACTTAAATATTACTTCAATTATGTGGCAATGATTGGGCTACACAATTCTGCATATTTTTTTTACATTTTGTTATTTCACAACCAACAAGAGAGTACCTGGCAAGAACTGCATATTTATTTATCAAATTCATGTTAATTTCTTCCTGGACCCAAAGCTAGACTACATTTGCCAGTCTCCTTTACAGTTAGGTGTACCTATATGAATGAGCTCTTGTATATGGGATATGAGTGGAAGTGATAAGAATCATGCAGGTCTATAAATAAAATCCTAAGAAATCATCCATTTTCTTTGTTCTCCATGGTCTACCCAGTGCAACCTCAAAAGTCGTGTGTTAAAGATAGAAAAAACTTCATTAGCATGAAAGAAATAAAGATGCCCATCTGTTAGTTCTCCATCCCCCAGTTTAGAGTCTTGATCCAGAAATCAGATTTTTTATTTTTTACTTGGAATTCAAAAAATTTTTTATTGAAATTTAATTTTCAAACCTAAAATTGATTGACTTAAGGTAAGACTATATCAAGCTGTTGGCATGCATATGTTTAATTTTTTTTTTTACCATTTTGTGATACAAATTGGGAGACAATTTTTTTTTTCTATTTGCTAAATCCCTGAGAGACAGTTTGGAAATAAGTAAATAAGTAAATAACTACTTGAGATTTACAACATTCCCACTTGAAAACACATCAGAGAAGAAGGGATAATGTCTCTGCTCCAGTGTTTATATTTTAAAAAGTTGCAGGGAAGGACTCTGAATATCCTGGCTTAAGTCAAGCGGCCATCTATAACAAATCGCTGGGGTTGAGCTGTTTACAATATTTGATTTGGCCTAGATCATTTGCCTTCCCTATGTGGACTGGGTACCACAGTGGACAGATAATTACCAATATATAAAATAAAGAGGAAAAGAATACCCAATGAAGAAGCATGCTATTTCTAGAAGCAGGAAGAAAGAAATGACTGCAAAATCCACTGATAACTACTACAAAGTTGTGCTGGCTTCATCAAAAAAGAGAATGTACTTTAACACCACAGGGGCTGTTCTACAGAAATGAAGTACAGAAATGTAGCTGGATTTCTGGTGGAAATAGAACCAGGGTCTAGAAAAACATACAAAATCTCTCTGTATTTCATCTAGACTCTTCTCTGTGCATGTGTTTTATGCTTCTTTCTTCAAATTAGCGTTCTGTTCACTTCTGCTGGGTAGCTAAAAGCAAGTTCTACTAATGATGGAATAGTCTATGTCTCCCATCAAGACCAAACTGTCTCTGATCCCTGGATTAATATGTCAGGGAAAAGAGGGCCACACCACAGCTTGGTAGCTTACATAGCTTATTCAGAGAAAGAAAAAAAAAATGACTCTATCAATCTCTATTCCAATTTCCCTGGGAAAAAGACTGATAACCAACTTACCTCCTCTTGTGCCTGATCCAATAAACTGTAGCCAACAAGGAAATTTTCATTGTAAAAATTTGATTTTAGGATCTCCACCAATGTAGGCAGAGAGTTAGCAAGATAAACTTTTCTAAATGGTGTACTCTATTGAATATTTAGTCTTGGAAAAGTTATTATACCTTCTGAATCTCAGTGTCATTATTAATAAAGTAGGAATAATACCTACATTGCTGGTTTCTTGGGAGAATTAGGCCTAGCCCACAGAAGGTAATTTTAAAGGATTTGCAGTCTAAAATTAAACCACAGGGAAAAAGATAGTCATTCTTTTTATTATTATTATTATTATTATTTTGAACAAAAAAAAATTGTCTTCTGTCTTGATAACTAATTAGGTGACTTCTAGCTCTATTCCAGTTCTTTAATGCCAGTGATTTTTTTTTTCACTTGGTTCTAAATCATTAGACAAAAATGAATAAATAAATAAATAAATAAATAAATAAATAAATAAATAAAATGTATTTTAAAAAGCAAAGAGAATTGCTAATATCTTAAGCTTTTTCCAAAGCATGGCATAGCATAATACAATTTCAAAAGGGTTCAATTTGTTTTGAGCAACAGCAGGCTCCCCTAGTCAGTGTGGCTAATTTAAATTTAATTGCTCTCATTTAGATGTATAACTTCTCTTATATAATCTTAATAGAATGATAGATATGTTAATATTAATCAGACATAGTTTAATAGATATACCTTATGTATTTCATAATATATGTTATATAACACTTGCCTTGAATTATTTCATGCACCAAACATTTATTGAATATCTACAATGGGCCTGAGCACTGTATTTCCAAGTAGGCAATAATCGTTGTTTTTCCTATCACTCTTCATTTTGCTTGTCTACTAATGTGACCAACATTCCCAAAAGAATAATGTAATATGCCTTCTATGAGCTCAGTTTTTCAGGAAAATTCAGTAGGCAATCTTAAGAGGAACCTCATTTCCTAGATATCACCACAATAAAGATTGCATGTTAGCACTATAACAACATGTCCATATAGAAGTTTACCCTGTATACATCTAATTTGGGAGTTTAGCTATAGATACAAAACAAAAAGAAATTTGTTTAAAGCTAGCAGTATTTTTAAAATCTAATTGTATTCTTCAGGAAAATATTGCACTAAATAAGGGTTAGATAGCCCCATATAGAAGAAAATGTGGCCACGAAAGCCACTGAGTCTTTTGCACCATTAGGAATGTATGGAGACTTTTGCATAGTATAGTCTGAAAAATCCTGGGGAAGTATTCTGATTATCCAAGCTTGGGTCAGCAGTCCTGGCCTGGATCAATCCACCATGACCAAGATACAAGGCCAAATAGTATGGACAAAGCCACCTCATATATGCATTTGTAGGAACCATTCTTAGAAAAGAAGATGTTATTATGAGTCAGATATCTACTATTGGTGTCTGGTATAGTCTTAAAATAGCTGGGTTGAGGAACAGAGCCCAGCGGAGTGGCAATGTTTTATAGAGGAATAAATAGTCTATTTCCTTACTTTCTAAGCCAGGACAGTCATTATTGACCATCTTTGACCGTGATCTTTCCATTTATAAAATATTTGCCTTTATTAGAGAGCAACTTCAAGAAACAGTGTTGGGTTTTTTAATATTTTCATATTTCTAGAGACTAGAATTTTGACATGAAGTGATGCTTTCAAATCCAGTATGTTTGTATGAATGTTGAGTACTTCTGCAAAAGCTAGTGTTCTATCACTAACATTTATAGTAAGTAGCTGAAAACATTTGGTGTAAAACCTAATTTGAAATTATAAAAGGTAATTTAACTGTGGGATCTAAGACAAAGTAGCTGGAAATTTGCAGAATAGAAGAAGAGGAAGAAGAAGAGGAAACAGCAGCAGAAGTAGCAGCAGTAGCAGCAGCAGCAGCAGCTTGTAGTTTCTTTCATAGTTGTCCAGAACTGGCATGCACGCGTGTAAACATTAGAGACATGATAAAGAGTTTACTGGAGACTCATTCATTGGGAAGAAAAATGTCAGGATATGAATAAAGTTAACCACTTAATTAGGAGAAGCTGTTTTAAAAAATATATCCAGAACCAGATTCACCCTGTCTATGTCTAGGTCATTAAGAATATAAAATATAAAGATCTGTTTTGGAATGAAAAAGAATAAGGATAAATTGCTTGAAGCAAGGAGATAATAGGCGATACTAAATTAGCAAGGGTAAAATAATCTGGGTAAGATTTTACAATCTTATAAATGGTCCTTTGATATATATTCCAGGGAACAGAGAGCATCCCTGGGTATTAAACTATCCCATAGGGCAGTCAAATATGTTCTGATAGTATATATAATCTATATTTAAGTTATTATTCTAGTGAACCTAAGACTTTTTAGAGTTCTAATTATGCCATGGCATAGCATACTTCGGAATACTATGCTTTGCTGCCTGCTTTGCAGACGTGATTTAACCCCCATTATCTTGATTTGTCAGTGTATCTAGGCCCAGTAACATTTAAGAGAGTACTGTCTGTTGATACTTGATTGGGTAGCAGAGAGTATTTTTCAAAGCAAAAGCTCAGTAATTAGAAATCTTGTGAATGTTTGTATATGGTTGAAGGAGAAGGTTATTTCATGAAGATGGTATCATTTAGTGTTTGCATTCGTTTTGTTACTAAAAACTTAACATATGTAAAGTTCAGCCCATGATGGTATATAGTGTTAAGCCATAGGATGAGGAAGAGCTAAATCATGAAAAAAAGTCCTGATTTTTCTTTGTACACATGACTACCTGGAATAGTCAGCATTTCCCATTAACCTTGTAGCTAAGTGTTACCAGCTCACCGTTTCTGAGGATAGAATAAAAGGGAAAATGGTATATGCAACTTTAGAAAAATGTCCTCTGGTGTGAGTAAGCCTTTTTTTTTTTCCCTCCTTTGTTCTTTGCTCTTGCAATGTAGGCATTATTACTAGAATTGGAATTGGGACTAAAGGTCACAGGTACCTGAGCAAGAAGACAGAGGTGTCTGTTTCACTTCCTGATGTTTTGGGAGGCCACAGCAGTCCTTGGATCACCAACTGCTAGACTTTCATTTGAAAAATAAACTTCTATCTTGTTTAGGTTGCTGTTATTTTGTGTTTTTGTTGCTCACAGACAAAATGAATCCTTGTTAATATAAAATGTACGAATCATCTTTAAAAATAATTTTTTGCTTTAACCAACTTTTTTTCCCATTAACTAAATAACTAACAATTACAATCAGATAAGAGGCTTTTACTGAGTATGAAAAAACAAGATCACTCTGAATATCTACATACCTTACAAAATTACTAACTTTACATAACAATTATGTCAGAGATATATATCATTGTATAAAATCCTTATCCATACCTTTTTTTTTTCCTGTAGAAGGGATATCTGAAAGTAGAAACACTGAATTAATGATGTATATATTCTATAAGGCAGTTGATATATACTGTCAATGTTCTTTCTAGAAAAATTGTGTCAGTGTACATCACTAGCATAGTGGCATATCTGTCTCAATATACTTTTGTTAGAATTCATTAGTAGGGCACTGTTACTTTTCAGTTAATTTCATGGGTGAAACATGAAGAATCTGGTGGCTGTATATATTTTTATATATTTGGGTTTGTATAGGCAGAACATATTTCCTTATATTTATTGGCCATTTGTATTTACTATGAACAGATTATCCACGTTCTTTACTAACTTTTATGTCATTGGAGATCTTACTATATTTCTTATTAACTTGAAAACAGTTTTTGTTCAGAAAATTTAGTAGTTATTAAAATATTTTTAGTCATTCAATTTGATTGGATATTTAGCTTTTTTAAAATTTTGGGACATTCGTTTCAATTTGGTAAATATTGATTTTTTATTTAACTTTAACGGGGCTAAAGTGCCATCTTTTTTCAAAAACCACTCTAGCACACAGAGTTACTGTGTATAATAGCATCTTTTCTCAAATATCCGTGATGCTATCTTGTCTCTGAATAGAGAGTGTTAAATATAGTTGTATTACAAACAGGGCACAGAATTTACTTGGTTTTATTTTTGTGGAAGGTTCACCTTAGAAAATTATTGGCAAGAGTCAAGAATTTCCTGGCAATAAAATGGGACATTATATCTTAAATCAAATACAAAAGACTATGCTTATTAGATTAAAAATGACACTAAAGTATGAAGTTTGAGTATAAAATACAGGTAGCTGCTATAAAAATTGCTATTCTAATATTTGGTTAAATCATATAAAAAACTGACTTATTCTCTTTCCCCGCTTTTCTTTAACCATCAGTTATTTTTACTCACTTTTATTTTTTTCCTACTTGGTTCTTTTCCCATCATTATTCTGTTGTTGTTTTTTTTTAAATCTTATTTGTGGTTAACTCCTTTAGAATTACTCATTTAACTCGAATGCTTACTTTTTAGCTAATGTTTCATATTTAATTATTTAACTTAACATGGTTAGTTTTCAATTAATATGTTTCTTATTTTGATAAATATATTAATTCCACTTTGAAATTACATCCCTTTTCCATATCCTTCCATACTTGTCAAGTTGTGATAAATTTAATTCTAAAAACTGGTCTCTAGGTCCTGTTTATATTTCTGCTGCTACCAGTAATAACGATTAATATCTATACAGTACCTTTCATTGTGCATTCCATTATTTAATATTTTTTTGTATTCATTTGGGAGATGAATTGAGTAGTTTCCATTTTGCCTACTTTACAAATAAGAGACTCTTGTCACAATTGGCTAGAGTCTACTCTTTTCAAAATTATTTAAGTAACAAGTGACTCCAGATGTCAGTTTATATTTTATTTAAGTAGTCAGGAGAGTTTCTGAATGCTCCATATTAGACAAATTCAAGTAGCCTAACTTGAGCTTGTGAAAATCTAGTTGGTCAGAACTCAGCAATATCATTAAACCCCCTCCCATTTTTTTAAAAGGAATTACAATGTGCAAAGTACTGTAGATACAGAGTAAAATGATGTTACACAGATGATTACAATTTGGAATTTGCATTCAAGGAAGAACTTATAACCTGAGGATGAATACAGACAAGCAACTATTTTCAAAGAACATGAAAAAAAGCAGAATGAAATAGGTGTTATTGTAGAGATATCACCAAAGTGCTATGGGAATATAATGGAAAGGGTGATTATTTTGATTGGGTTTGGTGAGAAAAGGCTTCTTGGAGTAGTTGGCACTGGAATTGAGCTTGAAGAATGAATGAGATTTTGATAGTCACTTGTATTGGGTATGGTCTGTTAATTCTAATGAGGTTTTAGGTTCTTCAGACATGCTGAGGTTGAAGTTACCTCCTTAAGAACTCTGGGAGGGTATTAGATCATTTTGAATATATACATCCCAATACAATTCGGGTATAATGTGCTTATTGGATGCATATAGTTTCTGTCATAACCATAACTCTAATTTACTGATATGGAAAACAACACCATAGCCATTTCAAATCATGAAATTTTAGAGCAGGAAAACACCTTAGAAATTACCTACTTAACCCGCTCATTTAAAGAAGAAGGCACAAAGAGTCAGTAATTGACCAAGGTCACTCAGTTAACTTGAGCAGACATTTCCTCTATTAGAAGGTATTACTTTGGAATCGGCACCTTCCTATATCCATTATGGTAATTTTTATTGATGTTATGAAATAAAATCATTGAATCCTCACATCCGATTTTCAGAGAAGGATACTTTAAAGTCTGCAATGAACTTGTACATTGAGGTAAGTTTGAAGAACAGAAGATAAACCAAAGGCAGTAAACACACTGGACTCGATACCTGCACAGTGAAAATATGGAATAATCTGCACCTAGCAGGACTTTCAATCTGTCGTTTACTCACCTGGGGTGGAGTGGAGAGAGAGACGAGGAGAGAGGGAGAGAGAGAGAGAGAGAGAGAGAGAGAGAGAGAGAGAGAGAGAGAGAGAGATGGAGCGAGCGCGAGCAGAGCGTGTCTCGAAGCCGCGAGGAGAGGTACCCTTTGTTTGACAGACCCTGAAAGGGAAGCCTCTTGTAGCAGCCCTGTCGTTCCCACCTCCAAAGCGTTTGCTGAGCTGCTAGGTGGAGCCCGCGCAGCGTAGCCCGAGAGAACTCCAGATCCGGGTTTTGCTTGCCACCCCCTTCCCCCGGCGCGGGCCCCCTCCCCGGCTCTCAGCGCTCTCGGAGCTCGCCAGCCCGCGGCTCATTCTGGCCTTGGCTTCGGCCCCTGCTGCGTCCGCCGCGCGCAGGCTGCACGGCTCCGGCGCACCCGCTCTCCGGCAGGCTCTCGGCTCGTCGCACGGTTGTCTGCTTGCCCAGCACCTCTCGCCCCAGTTCTCAGGAGCGGGGATGCAGATGCTGCCGCTGGTCCGGGTGGGCGCCGCCGCTGCCGCTGCTGGTTTTCCCGGGACTGCTTGTTGCCTCCGCTCCGGCAGCTGCTGCTGCCGCCTGTGACTCGCCCCCTCCCTTTTCTTTCTTCTCTTTTTGCCTCAGTCCTCTTTCTCCCGTTGTGCGCGCGCGCAGGTTGCACGGTTTGCTTTGGCAGGAGCTCTCTCGTGTGTGCGCGTGTGAGTGTGCGTGTCTGGAGAGCGCCAGAGCCTTGCTCGCTCTCGGAGTCGAAGAAGAGAAAGAACCGAAGAGGCGGCGGAGGCGCGGAGCCTGGGGCCGCGCAATGAAGCTCTCACATGCCCGCAGCTGCCGGGTCCGGCCCGCGAGCTAATCAGCCAACCCCCGGGCTTGGGGCTCCGCGGCCCCCGGGACGCAGCCCTCAGCGGCCCCCAGCCGGCTCCGCCTGCGCGCCCCAGCAGTGCACTGGGGAAGGAGTTTGCGTGGCCCTCGCTCCGGGTCTCAGCGCAGGTTGCAGACACCAGAGGAGACCCTCGGCAGGGAGAGAACCTCGGGAGAAGAAGAAGGAGGGTTTGGCGGAGAAGAAGCCACTCCTGGTCCTCGTGGCTGCCCCTACCTATTCCATCGATCTCACTTCCAGACGGAAAGGACAGGGAGAGGAAGAAGAAAAAGAAAGAGAAGGGGGGTGGGGTGGGAGAACTGGATATAAAGATCGGCTGGGGGGATGGTGGAAGATTTTTGGTCTCTTCAGCAGCGTCTTTTCTTAAGCGGCGGCGGCGGCGGCGGCGGCGGCGGCGGCGGCGGCGGCAGCGGCGGCAGCAGCAGCAGCAGCAGCAGCAGTAGCAGCAGCAGCAGAAGCAGCCCCAGCTATGACTGCCGCATGTTAATAGCTGCCGCTTGGGTCCTTCGACTGCTGCTGGAGACAGAGCCTGACTCCGAAGTTGTGCAACTGTGGACTGGGAGAGACATTTGAACCCTCTTCTCTCTTGGCTCCGTTTTTACACCCTCGTCGTGTGTGAAGATAGGAAACGCAAAGGAAGACGAGCATTTGGTTCTTCTTTTTTTCCCTTCCCCTTTCTCCGTGGCTATGTAGCAGAAGAAAAGGGGAAAAGAGAGACTTTTTGTTGTTACCTTGGCTAGGGTCTCCACCCTCCTGCTGCCTCTCTGAGCTTTGGTTATCATTCTTTGCCGCGTGTGGTGGGGGTGTCTTCACTGGGGCCGGTCGGTATTTTGCCCCAGGCTCTATGGCTGGATTGTGGAAACTGCACCCGGCTGCAGGTTGTTGAGCAACTGATGGGACGATCTCAGGGACCAGCGGTTACGAAAGGTAATTCTTCTCACTCTTCCTAATAGTGGTGGCCGGCGTCGGCGGGGCGGGCAACCGGGGAGTTGCAGAATTCACGCACACTCAACCTCCCACTCACACACTCGCCCGCACACACACTCATCTGATTGTGATGCGGGGCGTGAAGGGAGCCTCCTGCCTGGTGAGCGCTGGGGTTTGGCACGGGTTCGAGGTTTTCCCAGCTATTGGGCGATTTTGCGGCCAAGCGGGATGAAGGGGAGAGCGGACCAGGCGCATTTGCAGTCCAACACGCTGGGGAATAGGAACGGTTTTCACCCCGGGAATTTTCCCTCCTCTCTTACCCCAGTGTCATCCTCTGGAGGGGCTGATAGGCAGACCAGGGGGCGCCTTCTCTACGCCAGCCGGGAGCCAGTGCCGCTGAAGGCGGGAGCAGGCTGGAGGACCGACAGACACCGAGTGAGGAGCTGGGCTCGGGGTGATGGGAACTACGGGGTGGTGAGTCCTCCAGAGACGCCTGACTGGAGGATCTGTGGTGCCAGCGTGTGCCCAGGTCGCGCCCCTGAGTGTTAGAACTGCGCTACCTCCCCGCACCCACCCCGCCAGTTGTGTCCCCTTCACGGCAGTTTGGTTTAGAACTGTTTGTCCGGGCTTTGTTAGGCAGTTTGGTCGGAGAAAGCTGCCACTTTCATGGGTGGCCCGCGGCGGCTCGGTGTTGGGAGTGGACACAGGACAGAGGGCAGTATTGCAGGAATTCGGGCAGCTGGGGCGGGGTGGGCAGAGCATTGGTGGCCGCGGTTGACTGGGTTACAGGTAGGAGGGCAGGCGTCCCAGACCTTCTCACAGGAGGAGAGGCTCCGGGTGTCTCCCAGCGTCAGTGTCACCGCGCCCCCGCCACCGGAGCTCGGGCGGCTCAGCGTGCGAGGCTCCACCGCAGTATAGGTGGGTGGGTGTGTATTTTAGCTCGAGGGGGTGGGGGGGCGACCTTCGCTACCAGGGTTAGTTGTCTGCTCTGCGTGTCTGTGTGTGCGCGTTTGTGCGCTCTGGGGATGGCCGGGCGATATTTGCGCGGATGGCAGAGCTGTTGCTACTTAAGCTGAGCGTGCCTATTGAAATCGCCTGGGACCCTCTTAACTGGAAAATTTGGTTTGAGGAGGCCACGGGGACCCCATAGGAGTATCGGGGAAACCCCACGGTTGTCACCTTTCCTCCAGAGAGGAGCACCTCCGCTAGATGCGTGCGGCTCGCGAGAATCCCTGGTGCAGCGCTCAGACTCACCCCAGATTGGGGGATCAAGGGATAGAGCAGTCATCTCTCCGGTTTACTGAAACAATTGAGTCAAGCCAGCATAACCCCTTGCCCCTGGAATTCTCTGGCCACTTCACTCGCTCCGGTAGAAACGTGCGCTGCTTTATTTACGGCCAGAGATATCAGAGCAATTGGGCTAACTCGAGGCGTGCAAGCCATCTCTGGGTGTCTCCTCCTTGTGCCTGTGTGTGCTCCTGCCTGCGGTAGTTAGAGCACGTTGTAAACAACGGTGTTAGCAGTCCTGCCAGAGTCTCCTTTCCACCAAACCTAGTGGTGCCTGTTGTGTTTACTTTCCTGGGTGGATTACTCATTAGGAAATATAAGCCTTCTTGCACCTCTGCTTTTACATCCTTCCAGCCAGCTGCTGGGGTAATGAGGAGAAGCATAGACACTGGCAGGAAGGACAAATTGCCTTCTGTGTTTTGCTCTGAAGTAAATAGACGGTCTGCTAATTTAGTGTCATATGGGTTAGCAACACTAGTTAAATAATGTTATTTTTAGAGTGTATAAAGAAACACTTCTTAAGTAATTTTTAATTAGGAGAATTTTTTTTATGTCCTTATGAGGTTAAACAGAGTATACCAGATTTCCCTGGTATATTTTTAAATCTGAAATGATACTAAATGACCTGGAGTTCTAGTGCCCAGTTTGTTTGTGGATTACAGATAGAATCATCAGTTATTTTACAGTATCACCAAAGAGATTTTCAGATAATTTGTATAGGAATTAAAAAGATACTTGTTTTAAAGTATCTCTCAGCTTTATTTCACTCTTTTTTTTTTTTTTTTTTTTTTTTTGTAACCAAAGCAAGGGTTAAAACTATACAAAGATAAACAATTTAAAAAAGCTGAAACTGCTTTTCAGTTTCAATAATTAAAAGGTATTAAATTCCTTAGCTGTAGATTAGCTCTGACTGCTTTGGTGTTTGTTGCCAATGGCTATGCTTTATTTTGTTTTAAAAAGCATAGCAATGTAGATGTAAAAGGGTACTTTGGTACTATACTTTCTAGATTTCTTTCTAATATCTTGAAAAAGCTTAGGTTAAAAAAAAGGGAGTACAGATTCATTGATATCTGATTTTAAGTTATTTTTTTATGGGATACTGCTGGTAGTGGTCATCTTAAGAGAAAACTTAGAGAATCGTGATTTAATTCATGAGAATCTAGCTTCATATAATTGTTTCATTTCTACAGGGTATGTATTAAAGTCTACACTTGCAAATATTTCTGAAGATTAAAGCATACTTGTCTTCTCATTTTGGAAGATCTAATCGCCATGATTCTCAGTCCTTACATTAGAAGATTTGATCAGATCTGTTCTTTGTTTCCTAGCAGCATGTGTTTCCTAGCAGTCGTACATTCCACAGGTCCTGATGTCATTAGAACTGTGTCTGTCAGTGTATTGTGCTGTCTTTAGCTGAAGGTGAATGTGTCAGAGTGCTTGAATGCCATGCATTAGCACTTTATCACTGAATATTCAATAACCTGCTCTATTGGTGTATATGGTTAACTGGACTATTTCTATGAACTTGAGGTAGGAGGAATGATTAGTATAAAGGTTTATGTGAACTATTTACATTTTTTGGAAAGACATGGTAGGCTGCATCAGGCATCATTGTCCTGGAGTGATAAGCCCGCATGTGTTTTGCCTAATGGAGAATTGCTTTTGATGTCTTCTTTTAAGTTGCTTGGTGTGATTAACCTTCAAGTTAAGAGTGCCCTCAAAATGTGAATGGAGAGTCTTTTAGAAATGATTTTATTCATAATTATCTTCTTACGTTTTGGAGATTTAACTATTCCTTTCACTAGGAATAATAATATGAGAATTACTAGTTCCAGCTATTGTGTCTGGCATTGTTCCTGCTAATTAGGAAAGGCAAAATTTTGATGAACTTGATTTACCTTTGATTCCTTGGTGAGCAATAACCAAGAAAACCCTCAAAAGACGACAAAAAAAAAAAAAACAAACAAACCTGAAAAGTTAGTCAAATAATATACACCATGCTAGACTGAATTGATTTTCAAATTTTATTTGGACCACTTTAACCACTGGTTAAAACTTTCTTTGAAAAGGGCTGCTGCTTAGTGGCAGTTGCTTTTAGAAGTGGGACATTTTTTTTTTTTCGCCTAGAATTCAGTAAGGAAAACTGATTGTGATTTTTGTGTTTAAGAATAAAAAGTGTTTTTGAGAAATGCTATTTAGCCTTAATTTAGCATGGTGTGAATGGCTAGAGCAGTTGGACTTAAATGCTCTTTCCTTAAATTTTGCAAATGGCTATTTTCCCTTTGATTTCTTAGATTTGCATTACATTCAAAATATGCATTTGCTCACATGGGGAGGAACCCTAAAGACAAAAGCTGTATTGTAATTTAGCATTTGTTTGCCTTCAAGGACATATTTATGGTTAGATTACCATTGCATTTATGTCTTTTTCTTTTATGCAAATGTATTTCTTTATAGAATATCCTATTTTATAATAAAATGTAAAATATTCAAATATGAGTAAGGTCCTTCTGACATTTTCCCTTTGTTATCTGTGTGTGTGTGTGTGTGTGTGTGTGTGTGTGTGTGGTTATAGTTGTCTGTCAGTGGAGAGAAAAATCCAGATTTTCATTCATTGAAATTTTGATATTGCTGTTTACTGGCCTCTTTGAGAAAGTAAGTATGCCTCTTGACAGCATTTATGCGTCCTAAGATATGTGTATATGCGTATTTTCCTCAAATATTTTCATGTCATTGTAGTGCTCTAAGTGTCTATGTGGTCCAATTAATTAACCCTACTACTGTGTAAGTAACCAGGGGTAATTTTGTTCTTAGAATTGTGACATGCTTATGTATTCACAAATACAAAATATATTTAAAAAATTAGCTGTCCTACTCTGAAGCAATCAAACTTTCCATTTGTTTTATGAAATGGGTGAAAGGGGAGAGTTCTTTCTATATTTGATCATAACAGATTCTATAAATCTTAATAATTTATGTCTTGCTTATGTCTTATTGACACTGAAAACAAGAATTTAATATGAATGAATTTCTTCATAAAAATGAGTACATATATTAGAAGAAGTTCATATTTGGTTCATTTTATTTGAGAATATTGTTGGTGGTAATCTTTTTTATGTGTGAAAATTATCTCTGGGATAGAAAAATAAGTCACCCAATTGAATATTTCTGTCTGGTAAAACTTCTATGTCAGTTATTTTGTAGAGCAGATGATCTTTCTTCTCAAAGTGTATTCTGGGGAAACCTGTGGGTTTCTAAAACCCTTTCAGAGGATCTGTTAAGAGGGAACATTTTTATAATAATTCTAAGATGTTATTTGCCTTTCACTCTCATACATTAACAAGTGTACAGTGGAGTTTTCCAGAAGGTACATAATATGTGATGACATCATTGCTCTGATGACATATGGCAAGTATGCTTGTGCATTCTTGTTTAAAAATGTTCCTAGTTTAACTGTTAATAAATAAATATCAATAGTTATGCTCAACATAACCCAAAGTTGCTTTAGGTCATCAGTTTTTAAGCATGTAAAAGGGTCCTGGGACCAGACAGTTTGACAGTCCCTGACAATTGACTTTTCTAAAATCTGCTTCCTTGTATGCACAAGTGTCACCTCATCTGACCATATAAGGAGGCATCTTGACTGAGAAAACACGTGGATTGTCCAAGCTTTAATAACAAGACACGAGAGGATGGAAATTTTATTTATTATTTGACATTTTATTTTCTTCCCAAAATGGAAAGCTTGTTTTTAATTTTTTTTTTTTGGTTCAGAGTTAGTGAAATGGAAACTTTAAAGCTACAAGGTCTCCAGCTTGATCTTCTGACAGTAGCAAAAGAGCTACTGGGAAAAATTAAAATCTAGGCCCCAGGTCTTGATATTCTGATATCTGGAGAGACAGAATGAGGTGGTGGTGAGGAGAAGGGATTCTGTGGCGTGTTTGCTTAGGTTTGATAAATTTTTTGACTTTGGGCAAGATATCAGATTTCTCTATGTTTTAATGAGTATAACAGTTGTACTTAATTCATAGGTTGTTGTGAAGATTTAATGAGAAAATATAAAGTGCTTAAAACAGGTATAGGCACACAATAATATGTATGCAACTCTTTGCTGCTGCTGCTGATGTTGATTATTATTATTATTGTTGTTGTTATTAACTAGGTCTCCTGAGGGCCACAGGAAACACTAATCAACTCCTCTTGTGATTCAGATTTGTAGTTATGTTTTACCTCATTGCTTTAGAGCATGCCTTAAAATGCTTTAAATTTGAAAATTTTATATGAAAGAATTTTGACTTTATTTTATATTCCTACTTTAAAACTCATGAAGAGTTATTGGGATCTTTTTTTATAATATAAATTAATAAAATACCTTTCTTAGCTTGGGCTAAGTCTGTAGTTGGTTAGAGTATGAATGCCCAATTAAAACTAGATTTCAAAGACTCTAATTGAATATTTATGTATCTTGGGAATTATTAGAGAGGAAATCACTTTTCTGAAGTGATATCAAGACGACTCAGTACACTCTTAGTCTGTTAATCACTGTCTAAGCATCACAACAGGCCATTTTCAGTGAAAAGGATCCATGGGGTAATTATATACTATAGTTCAATTTGTTTGTGAGTGATAATATGCCTAATGTGTAACAGAAACTCCAGTAGAGATTAGTTTTACTAGATGCTTAAGTTAAACTGGTGAACTGTAATACTTTTGAAAGGCTGTTAATGTCTATTTGAAAAATTACAAGTATATATATATATTTAAAATATATATATATTTATAAAATATATTTTTATATATATATATATATATATGTATATTCCTTGACTAGTTTAATATTTTCCTTATGCCTGCCACTATGCAATTAGTACAGCAGTACTTTTCTTGTACTTTGGTTAATTCTGATTTATATTTGTAGAAACAAAATTATACTCCTCAGATGAGCATAGCTGGGTGCTTTCCCTGATTATGAACTTCTCAGAAATGGCCTTTCTTTGGAATGAGAGACTTGAATACAATCCCAGTTCTACAACTTTCTAGCTCTTTTATCTCTCTATTAAAAAAAAAAAAAAGTAATGACATCTACATTGCTGATTTGGAGTGAGGAATAGGAAGTAAATAGAAAAGTACCTGATAGACTGAACATTTAATGGATAGTAGCTGACATTGTTAGTAATAGTATTAGTAGAAATGTCCTTAACTGCCATTAAAATTTTCGCTAAATCATATGTTATTTTCTTAATTGCAGAGTTCTTGATGAGCTATCAAAATTAGTAGCATTTATTGAAGCAGTGGAGAAAAGTTTCACAAATTTTTGTGTTTCCTGTGTTCTTTTCTTTTCTAACCTTTTATTAAGTACCTATTTCTGAACTTTTCCTCTTAATCTTAAAATGTTATATTCTCTACTAATTCCCCACCACAAATCATAATCCTGACAGGAAAATATTTTTGACAGCCACCAAGTACGGCGTCTGAAGATTAACTTGAAATCACGTATGAAATGAAAGTAGCAAATTAACTTAAGACATTTTAAATTAGACTTCTGATCATCTTTTCACATGGTGTCAGCAGCTCTTTAAGCTTTAACTACATCAGAATTTTCTACAATGTTGTCACTAGATCAAGTCATCATAAACTTCTAAGGTTTAAGAATGCTTATACTTTTAAAAGATTTACAATTCCAAAGTTTAAGTCCTCCTAAGATTGCTATGGATGCAGATGAAACTTTAAAGTTGAGATTTCAAGTTGCTTTAAAGACTGTAAGAATGGAAAAGGTAATAAATAAGTCCAAATTTTAGAATTAACATCTGTATTTCAGTGACAACTGCCAATAAAAAGTCTTACAATGTGTGACTTTTACCTATTTTTATTAAGCATTTATTTTAAAACAAAGTGTACAGCGTGGTAGGTGGTAAAAATGAATGAAAAAATAAGCTGCACATTAGACAACTGACTTAAGTGTTTTAAAGTATGACTCAAGAAAATGAAAGTCAAGTAGAAAGGATACCCCCTTCTGTTTGATCAGCTTGTGTTGGTGTCTCTGCGTCCCGCAGTGGCAAAGTGTGTTACTATTCAAGACAGCCCTAGTGACTCCACAGTAGCCTGAGCCTGTGAGAATCAGGGAGAGACTCAAGCCCAGTTTTTGATGTTCTGCTTGGGTGGATAACCTGAATACTAAAATGCATTCCATTGATAGCTAACTCCGTAAGAAGTTTTTCAATAGTCTTCTGTTTTGGTTTGGTTTGTTTTTTCCTTCTTTTCCTTTCCTGAGAACTCTTCCAAATTCTTTTGAGTAAGAGGAATTGGTCTTGATGGTCATCTATTGTAAAAGATGTTATTTCTGGCAAGAATGGAAGGACTCAACTGGTATACATTTATATCTTTTCTTTTTTTCAATTTTTCAGTGGTCTTGATTTGTCAATAGCTGATGGCTGTTGTCTGAACCTTGACTCAGAATACTGATCATGACTTCAAGGAGTGGACAAAGAGTCTATTGAGAAATGGTTCTGTATTAACATGAGGCATGTGTATATCTTGACTTTCTTCTTTACATTGTCTTTAATTGTTCAGTTGAAACTGTATTGAGTTTTAATTATATTATTAACTGTAGTTGACTTTGGAAGAAGAACTTAGGCAACTGTTTTCTTTTGAAATATTACACAATTTTTTGAATTTTAGGCATTTTCAGTTAAATTTCACTTTAATTTTCAATATTTTTTATGTATAAGTTAAGTATTATTTTGCAGCATTCTAAGATACTTCATGTTTTGTGATAACATTTCAGTTGTCATATGGATAACTTATAAGATTTAACTTATAAGATTTAATGCATTGGGTGTAATTCTTTATTTCTCTCTTAATTGCAAAGACACTTCCAACTAGCTTTAGACTAGATGATTAGTTTATTGGGAGGTTACTGTGTTTCTCACCTAAAGAATCTTTTTGAAGGATGAAAGTTCACCTAGGCATTAAAAAAATTAGCATTTCGAATACCGCTAGGATTCTGCTCCCATTGCATGTCCCTACCGAGACTACCAGTATTCCTTTCCTCTCCTACTGGATTCTTTCCCTTTCACCACCAGTCTAAATTAAGTACCCAGTTTTAGATCAGTCTGGTGTCACCAGCTTAGTGAAATCAGTTAACTGTATTATAGTTCCTCTGTGGATGGACAAATAGCTTGAAGAAGGAAAAGCTCAATTAAGAGAGAGATATTTTCACAGAAAAAGGCAGAGGGGCAGATAAAACTTGAATATCTACTATATGATCCTTTGTTAACTGAGATAGATCAGGCATTAAGAGAATTGGTTAGGAAACCCATTAAAAAGAGGTTTACTCTTTTTCTGTAGCAGCCAAAGTAACCTTGGAAAATGGTTTTCTACTCATTTGACCCAGAAAACCCAACAAAAACATGCATATCAAGGGATTCAAATTTTCAGGTTCAAAAACACCTATGAAACTGTCCAAGTTATCAAGGCTGTGCCTATCTGAAAAGCCACCAACTATCTGAAAGATGTAATTTGCGTAAGCAACCTGTCCCACTGTCATGATGATGGAGTTGTCACTGTACAATGCCAAACGGGCACCAGACACCGATGCAGTGACACATAGAATGCTGAATTTTTGCTACTCACACTTAAAAAAGCAGAGAAATGCTGATCTTACAGGTTTAGATGTAAATTATTTAGGCATTGAGTACATCCAAGTAAACAAGGCCCCCAAGATATACCATTAGACATGGAGCTCATGGTTGAATTAACTCATGTGTGAGCCCTACCTGCCACCTTAAGATGGTCTTTACTGAAAAGGAACAAATTGTTCCTAAACCAAAAGTGGAGGAGGTTGCACAGAATAAAATGTTACTCTGGAAAAAGCTAAGTTAACAAAAACTTATTGAATGAGAATAAATAGAGCATGAAATAAATGAAAATAGAAGTAAAAGCAACAAAATGGGTTTGCAAATATGAATCCATCTATCCATTTGAGACATCTAATTATTTTACTCTTGTCAGTGTACTCGTTATATCATGCTACTGATGGGAATAGATGTTTATTCAAGTAAATTGTATGTTTAGAGGCAGAATACTGAAAAGTAGATCAAGTAAGATATTTCAAATAATTGAGTATGGATAACTTTATTAGCTGCCTAGAGAATCCAGTGAAAATATACTTCAATCTATCCAGTAAAAATGTTATTCAAATGACGGACATCTAACATGGATCCATTATTACAAAAAATAGAGTCTGGGTAGTGTTTTATGCTGACACTTGCCCAGCTGAAGTAAAATGGTGCTTTAGAGGTATTATTTGTATAAGTTGGGAGACCTCTTAAATTTACTGTTTTTTATTTGTCCTTATTCAAAACAAAAAGTTATGTTGACTCTTCGTTTTTTATTTTTAAGTACCAACCCAATATAAATAGTAACACATAATTTGGTGTATTTTTAAATGTTAGTTGAAATATTAATGAGAAAAATGTCCATGTACCTTTTTTATTGTTGCAAATCCTTGAAGAGGAAAAAGCACTAAAAATTAGTAGGCTGTCAACATTGTATTTTTATGGTTTGACATTATTAAGCAAACTTTGCGAGTATTTCTTTTTTAGGCGCATTTGATTAAATATGTGATCTTATCTTGGTGAAATAGCCTGCTGGGCTGCCGACAGTAGAATTCAGAAATGAAATTTGCTTAGAGCCTCTGAGCAGACATTTATTCAATGAGACCTTTCTTGAATAATGGATGATAGTGAGATTTCAGTGGTGTGTATGTCTGCTTTTTTCCTTGAATACAGGGGTGTTGAGATAGAGCAACAACAACAGAAATGTAATGGGGTATGAAAGAAAGCATTAGGTTTATAAATGAGAAATTAACCTATTTTATTACAAGTGAATGAACTATCTGTATGAGGGATTCAGGGTATCAATGTCAGAGGATGATATGCTAGTCCATCAGCTTTGTGTTAGTAATCTTGCTATGTCACTTCCTTTCCTGCTTCTCTCTCTTAGCATGGTAGTATTATTCTGGAATTCTGGCTACTATCCCAATGTATGTCATTTATGTATGCTCTTTTGATTCTATTTGGGTGCTAATAATAGATGATTTTTTATTCTCATTCATTATTCCCAATGCAACTTATTCTACGTTTAAATGATCATATTACAAATAGTATTTTTTTCTGATTATAGCACGTACTCATGTTGAATACTTGTGTAATATTGAGATACATAAAGTCAAACCAAAAATCATTTAATATATCATAATATAGTGGTATATAATGTTCACAGAGATTATTTCACACTAATATTTTTAGCTTGATCACTTATGCATTTTATCCATGTAATATCTGTATTTTACCTATGTGTTTGTTTCAGTGGAATTAAAGTTAAATTATAGAGATATAGAGATATAGTTTTTATAAATCTCTCCAATTTCCCAATGCCATAATTTTTTTGAAAGCATCTTTTTTAATATTGTATAATATTTCATAATATGGATATACTATGATTTATTTAAACTTTTTATTCATGTGGATTGTCATATTTGCTAGGATAAGTAATGTAAAGCTTAGACTATCCTCATGATTTATGTAGAACAGATTCCTTGAAGTACAATTAGTGGGATGAGGAGTAACTAATTACTGTTTGACTTTTACTACTTGGTTACAGTGATTCACATGCATCATTGTCTTCTGTGTAACTAACTGGTCTTCCCAACTTTTTGGCAATTCTTTCTTAAGGGTACTGACTCTCAGTTATGTATAGTTAGTAAACTGAGTAACTTACTAATGGTTTGGTAATTCTTAAGAATTACTAACTCTTGTATATATCAATTTATAAAGCTGAGGCCAGTAAAATATTAACAAAAATTAAATTTACTAGCTATTAACATTTAAATAGGACTATGCCTAATGTCTCTGAATTTAACATAATATTAAAATAAAACTATACAATGAAACTGATTTATGAAGGACTATAAAGTCCACCATCTGTTTCATTTGTCCATAAACTTTCATAGTTTTGTTCTCTTCTCTGAATGGACCGCTTATCTCTTAAGCTAATCTGAAATGTGAATTTACTAAAATTCTTTACCATACTTCTTGTGGAAGAAGAAAATTGGTGGACTTCAGGCAATCTTAAAAATTTAAATATGAAGAATAGTAAATTGTCAGTAAACACATTTATAATAATTGAACTTTGTCTACAGAAGGAGAGAGACCAGTAAAGTAAACAGAACATTGTGGTTCATAATTAGTAAACATGAACTCATTTTGCTAGGTGTATGTTCAGTTAGAGATTTGCTCATAGCAATAAAAGTAAAGTTCAAAATACAAGGTATTTGGTAGCTTATAAATCAAATAGAAGAGCAAAACAGGTCTAGAATGCAACTTTTTATCATTTGTTCGGTAATGTAGTACCTACTGAATTTGATTTCATTAATTCATTCTTTGGCCAGAGAGAATAACAGCATCTTTAAACAGCATCTTTGTGACATCTGCTTCCAGTCACAAAGACATATATTTAAAACACATTTCCAGGAATCAGATTGGAAACCAATTCTTACTTTTCTTTCTATATTATCTTTATATCTGCATCAGAACATATGTCTAGGACAGAGTTTAATACTTGATTAATAAATGAGTGTATAACTTTATGAATGTGTTTTATGGATCTAGAAGAAACAAATGAACTTGGAAGGAGTTTTTGAAGTTACTGTTGCAAGATAAATTCAAATGCCATTGAAATTTTCTCTATACCTGCATGTGGAATAATAAAGGCATAGAAGGCACCTTCTATGCAAACTTATTTCCTCAAAAAAAAAAAAAAAAAACATGTTGTTGATTAGCAACTCCCCATTTGCTAATCAAGGGATATAAAGTTTCAGTTATACAAGATGAGTAATTTCTAGAGACCTGCTGTATATTTTGCCTGTAGTTAACAACATCGTATAGTATTCTTAAAAATCTGTTAAGAGGGTAGATCCCATGTTAAGTATTCTTACCACAATAAAAATAAAAATAAAATTAAGTTGTCAAGAATTGTACTAAGTTGCCCAAATTTTTATGGCTAGTTTATAGCTTATGTTGCCTTCTTTCAAGGAATTTCCTTGCCCTTGAGAGTTCTCATTTCTGATTGATTTTAGTCATGGCGTTGTCAATAAGTAGCTATATCACACTGATCATATAACTTCTTTAGGACTGTTTCATTTGCAAATAGGGGATAGGACTGGGGGTTCTTTTTCTGTAAAAATTCATGAGATAAAATAAAGTAGTAAAGCTTGTTAGAATAGAATACCTCTGCTTGCAAGTCACTTTTTCCAAAAAACTTAATAGGTAATTGATTTTATAAGAATTTTCCTATTACATCCTTCTTAAAGAGCTAGGACACAGTATTGCATGTGGTAATAGCATGTTTGAAAAAGATCACATAGGTTAGACATTGTTTTTGTGAAAATTTAAAAAGAAATTGATACCTGAATGTATTTTACATTTTTTAAAAATGTTAAAGATTCTAATGAAGTTTCTTAATATCATATTTCTCTGTTATTGAGTATACTGTTTTTAGCAATGAACAATTTTAGGATTTGATACAGGATTTGAGATAGTTTTTTATACCAGCTTTTTCTCTTATGTTTACATACAGATCAAGTAAATTCTACATGCAGAGCTTCAAGCCTGTGGTACTGTTATCTTAGATCAAGGCAATTTCACCATCTCTTCATTTAGAAAGCAGAAGTGTATACATGGAGTATAGAATACTCAGTGTTTCCCTTTCATTCCTTTTTTACATGTGGCTGAATTTATTTACATAAAATTATTACTTATTATTTTAAGGTTGAAGCATTAACTTGCATTTAATTCTACATTAAATGAATTTTGCTGAAAGTAATAAACACATATATAGAGAAATAACAAATAAAATATATATTAATGAGAAATAAAGAGGTAAAGTAGAAAAAGCATTAGCTTGGGAGTCAGAAATGTATGATTTCCAACCCTCTCTCTACATGACTCAGGAAAAGTTACTCAACCTCTCCATGCCTCAGTTTTCTTATATGTAAAATGGAGATAAAATAATACCAGTTATTGTGAAGATTAAATGAGATAACGTACATAAAACATATAGCACATCAATAGCTTTTATTGTTTTTTGTTAATTATTTCCTCCGTTGTTGAAGCAGATATCTTCTAAGTGGGACTCTAAATCATTCTGCTTTTTTTTTCTGCAGTTCCCAAAAGAGCAGCTTCATTAAATCATTAATTTTGTCAGTCATTGTGTAGTCATTAGCACCAAATGTTTGCAGGATGCTGACATATGGAGCATAACATGGCAGAACAAGCTTCTGACTATATCACTTGCAAAATCATAGAAATAAAAAGGTATTAAGCAATGTATCTGTCATTAATTATTTAGTTAAAATTGTGGTTGCTGTTACAAAGGTCAAGTACAGGATACTATGGGAGTTACAGCAGCGGGATCAGACCTTGTTTGAGTTGGGGGATGAGTGGGATCTGAAAGATTTCCCAGAGCAAAGGACATTTGAACTGAGATAGGAAGGTTGAATAGGCAGCCTTAGAGAATGTGCTGGTTCACCTCTTCCTTTATATTCTGTCATCAGAAGAGGTGTTCACAGACCCAAGCATATTCAGTGAAGGAGCTGAGGGAAGGGAAGAAAATTGAGCATAGTTGCCTTGCTTTGTCAGTAGGACAACACACTTTAAATTTTCATTTTGTCTACAGTCATGCTACTCTGAACAAGCCCGATCCTGTCTGATCTCAGAAGCTAAGCAGGGTTGGGCCTGGTTAGTACTTGGATGGAAGACCACCTAGGAAGACCAGGTTCTGTGGGCATAAAAAATGAAAAAAATAAGAGATTATAAGCTGACAAGGTCCTTAAAATCTGTGAGGTCAACTAAGGGTTGCCTCACTTAAAAAAAAAAAAAGAAAAAAAGAAAAAAAGTAAAAAAAATAAAATAAATTTTCACTTTACAGGGAAAGCGAATTGACATGGAGAATGTTTTAATATCAGTTTTCTGCCTGTAATACTCAGTTTCATAATATGATCAAATAAGTTATCTGTTGACTATAAAGAATGATCAGGCACTGTAGTTTTGAGATGAGGAGACTACTTAAGATCTATATAGATATTGAAACCAAGATTTCTTAGTTTAGCTTTGGAGATTTATATCTGTTTGTTAGTGACTGGGAGGGAGTTTTACTCCAGAAGGTTAGTTTCTTTTAATCCTTATCCTAACTTCTCCCCATTCCTATTGGTTTATTAAATGGCTGCTGTAGAAATGAAAGAACTAGCTTTAGGAATACCAGTGCTAAAGTTTGGCAGTGCTATGGTTATGACTCTTATGCTATGGTTACTTGTCAAAGAACAGGAGTAAAATATAAATCTACAAAAAAATTGTTAAGGTAAAAAATGTGGTATTTTCACTTAGTAAAGACAGTAGACTTTGTCTATCATCTCTGCACTACTACAATTAAGCTTATTATTTAAATTTTTGGAAGGTTTTCCACAGTATGCCATGATAAAACTAAGTTCATTGTTATTTGGAGTAAGTTGTTTAATAATAATAAAGTAATAGTAAATTATGTTCTACTAAAGAGATGATAGTTTAAGAGTGAACAAAATGATAAATAAGTGTGGTTTAGGAAAAATTATTTTAGTGGAATCAAATTTTTAATAGAAAAAAAGTACTGTAGTAAGAAGGTAATAAGTTGGAATCCTTAATCTTTTTTTGTCAGTTTCACCACAAATATTCATTGTATGCTTCCTATGCTACAGAATTAAACGTAATTGTAAAAGAAATTAGAATAGGGGAATACTGAGTTTTATGAGAACATTCGACCCAGGGATCTCAGGCATTCCAGATAAGAAGTTTTCTCATCCTGCCAAGCCCAGGAACATAGGTCGGAACTGGCTAAGCAGACAGCCTTCCTGAAGAAAGGAACCTCCTGTCTTAAGGCCTAGAGTAAGAATGAGTTTGGTTCATGTGAGAAACTCAGAGGCGGTCCTAGTAACTGGAATGTAAGGATGGAGAGAGGAAGTGATATGAAATCTGGCTGGCGAAGTCAGTGGGAGTTCAAAATTCGTAGTGTTTTTTGTTAAGATTAAGTATTTTCCACTTCATTTTATTAAGGAGCAATGGGGAGATCATTAAAGGTTTCAAGCAGGGAAATAACAAGGTCATTTTACAAAAATCATGTTGCTGTCTGTTTTCTGTGTAGATGTAATTGGAGGAGGCACCAAGAGGAGATGAGGAGAGAGCAGTTAGATGAGAGTCCAAACTTCTGCCATGCCCCTTCTCAGCTGGGAAGTGTAGGATAGAGCTTGATTCTTTCTGGCCTCAATAGATTCATGTGTAAAGAAGGAGTTTGTAGTAAATAATATCCCTTTCAACTCTAATATGCCATACTCTGATTATAAAGACATGGGGGAGCTAAGTGATGCTGATCATTGTTTAAGTGACCTTATATGAACTTGTTATTAATTTTTACTGCTCTGCCTATTGATGTACTGTTGTAATGCTGTATCCGGTTGTTTAATCAGGTTTATTTTTTTACCTGAAAGTTAAAATCTGTTCTTCAGAGACATATAACTAGTTTATTATACATTTGGATTTTAGATGCTACATACAAATCATGAAGTCAGATGTTGAGACTGCATTTAATTTAGTTAAGAGGGTTCAAACAACAAACTTATTTTGGTCAAAGTAATTTATAAATCCTTATTATTGAAACCATTCAAAGGAATTCCTATTTTAACAATACCTGAAAAGACAGTAGTACATGTTTCTTGCAACACTGCAGTGGTCTGATAGTCTGAGTGACAAATGCAAAAACATTGACTGTATGTTAAGATATTTTACTTTTTATATCTTTCATTAATAATTTAAATATTTTATTTCCCTCTTGTGTTCAGTCCTCTTAATTCTGCTTAGCCCTTTGTTATATCTGTTTTATGGCATTTGTGCCAGTTTATCATGGCTTTTGATTATTTTCCTTCTGGTCTCATACCTCTATAAAAATATAAATTCATTGAAGGCCGAGATTGCTTTTAGTATTTTCATAACCTGGAGTACCTGATTATGGAAATAAGGTTTGTGCTTTATGCTGATAGGTTATTTTTTTTAAAGATGGGGTTATAATGTTAAAGCATCGTATGTGAAATGTGCCTTGTATGATTAAAAAAATTAACAACACTGACCCTAATAACTTGGCAATATCAACGAGACTTAGTAATTTAGAACATGGGCTTTAGGGTCAGGTGAACTTGAGCCTAAACCTTGGAATTACTATGTAATAGCTGTGTGACTTTTGGTAATTTTCTGAGCCTCAGTTTACTCTCTGTATCATTGGGCTACTGATATCTATTTCATAGTGGGATTGTGAGAATTAAATTATTTTCCATAATATAATACACTGCCATAGGTTTGGTTACTATATGTGAGAGTCAGGATAATAGGTGCTAGCTATCACCCTTCATGTAGCAACAAAGAGTGAGACAACGTGATTCAAGCCATCTCTTTTTTTCCTTCGCTCACAAACCTTTTGCAAAATTGATACTACATTTTATACCTGTTGCTTTCAATCATTATGGCCTTCCATTTGGAATCATTTTGTCATGTTACTTCATGTATACCATACTATCTTTTTTATCTCTAACACATTCTGAAAGGAATGATTATGTAGCAATTTATAAGATACAAATGGAAGCCTGCATATTTGCAGGCTCTGTCAGATAAGAATCCCAGAAATGCCTTTATTACTTATTTTTCATATGTTCTGTGAGCTTATAGCCCTAATATATATAGACAGTCTGTCTATAAAACACAATTTGTATAGTTAGTAGTTCGGGACATAGTCTTCCCTTTTCCCCAATGTACATTTCCTCCTAAATCAACTATTTTTAGGATTTGAAGAAAACTGTTTATTTCAAAAGCAACAATTTAAGAAAATGCTATTACTGTCACACACAAAAAATAACTGTTACAGAGGACAGAGTATGAGTTCAGGGTCCTTTTTCATGAATAAATTTTCTCGTGTTGAATACAGTTTTACAAATGCATATGACACAATGAGGAATTACAATTAAGTAATATTCAGCACATTGGTGACTTTGTGAAAAAAATATACAGGTGACATGCATAATAAAAATAATAGTTTTCAAAAATATTTTGAAGCCAGGCATTCTGAAAGCAGTTTCAGATGTGTATGAACTAGGATTTGGTGCTCTTTATACTTGGCCTGTGAGAACTTGCTCTTCAAAGGTAGGCTTGTAATATGATATCAATATTTGTATCCTCTTGAAGAACTGCTATTTCAATATAAGATATTCTCTGTTCTCTAATTATAGTATGAAGAAGAGATACAATTTTAAACCTTTCTTGACAGCTGGAAGGACTTTTTAGAAGAACACAAAACCTTTAAGTTTTTGTTTTGGGTAACCAAACTTAATTTATAATCCTAACTTCTCTAAAAGTGAATTAATCATTTTTCTGTATTTTAGGGTCTCTTATTGGAATTAACATTTTCTGTCATACTTAAATTGTTTTATTATTTATTTTTTCCTGAATGTTTTTTTAAAAAGACTATTAGACACAGTATTACATAGTTGAATGTGTTTAAAAAACTCATTTTGAATAATTTTGGGTAATTGTAGCAATAACAATGTCATTAAGCTTTTATTTAATTCTAGATAAAAAGTATCACCAATATAGTTTGTCTAGCTGTCAACTTAGATAAATCCATTTCAATCAGCATGCTCCTAGTTAAATAAAAGGGGAATATAATAACATTTTTCTAGCTACATTTGTTAAAAATAAATAATGATCTTCTATGTTGTTAAGACCATGCTGTGCCAATTCTATCATAACCATAATTGCAGAGAAGCCTTTTAGATCTTTATTTTTATGAATTTTACTTTTTTTTTTTCTTCTGGAGGCACTGAATTTGTTTCTACTTTTCATTTATGTTATAAGTCTCTGGAGATTTGTCTTTGTCTTATAGTATCTTGGGGCTACTTGTTAAGGCAATATGGGGTAGTTTAATTCTCCAAATATAATACCGTACATAGTCGAGATTCTTTTTTCCTCTCAAATCTAAACCTCTATCTTTACCTTTCTTTTAAATCTGTTGTCATTCATTGGAGACATTTAAATGTCAATATTTTATATATCCCCTGTTCTCTTTTATTCTTTAGTATTAGTTAAGACAGAATTGTGCCTACTTGTCAGAAAATGGTGCATAAAATAAAACACTGAAGGAAAACAAAGTCCAGACTAACAAAACAAAACAAAGTAAGGCATAAGGCCACTCCCCTCCCCCCCCCCCAAATTGTAATTTCAAGCTTCATTAGAAATGTCAGCGAGAAGAATGGCAGGAAGGCATGATAGGTATAGGGACCAAATTGATAAGCAGTGAATTTACATATTCTAGTCTTCTTATTCTGCAGTCAAGAGTGGTAGAAAGGAAAACAGACCATAAAGTGAATAATTTCCTCTTAAGACAGTATCTACATTACTTTTTTATGCTAATAAGAGTGTTAATTTTAAATGTATATTCTCTTCTACAGTCCTCAAGTATTATTATATACTAAGGGTTATAGTAAGGTGTTTGATATTATGGTTGTAATTGCTGATTTTTGCCAAATATATGGAAAGCTTGTAGAAAAAATTGTTAGTGTAGCAGAAAACCACCATTAACTATAATGATTACCAGAGCTAATTAATTGTTCCAATTTATGTGGTGGTTTCTCTAGGTTATTTATTGAGGAAATATAGAAAATGAAGATTGAAAATTTCCATCTTTACGAGTAATTCTTAAGGATGAGTCTCAGATTTTTTTCTTTTGAAAGTCAGATTATCTCATGTCAGGTTTTTTTCTTAATGTTTATGTGTTCTTCAGAAAGCACATTTTGAAAGGGTTCTTCTTAACTGGTGGATAGGAAATTGGTTGAGAGCATTTCACAAAATTCTCTTTGGAGAGAAATTAGAATGCTAAGGAAGAGAGAAAAATCGTAGGTATAGTTTTATCTCTTTTTGCTTTCACTATGACATTTTGAAAAAAGTATAAAGTATTTTTGATTGGCTCTTTCCACAGTTCTGGATACTGCTTACAATATGAGCAATGAGAAAAGAATGATATAAAGTTTTCCTTTTATGGATTTCTCATTGGCCTTGTTTCAGTGACTTGATGAATTAGAAATAAAACAATACTCATAGCTTCTTCTGGAACACAGTGGTTTTGCATGTAGGTGTGGAACCAGATTGGTGAGTAGTGGTGTCAGTCAAATGCATATTTGTGTTTAAGATTTGTATGTCAACATCGTGGATGTTTTGCCCACACACTATGGGGTAAACACATGTATTTGAGTTTTATTTTTTTTTCCTGCAATGTTGAGGGTGTATGTCTTAGTGTTTTTGACTTAGTAATTGGGCAGAAGAGGTAGGCCTTTTTGAGTTACCTTGTAATTCTTACATTGTCTAGTTTCTGCCTGCCTCCCTATGTCTTGTAAAGAAACAACAATTTAGAAAGCAAGCAGTCAGCTTCCAAGGGCAAAGTGTTAACAGATCCCAGCCTTTAAATGAATGATCTGTAAAATTGGCCAGATATTACATTGAGAAATATGAGTTCACAATGTACTAGGTAAGTGTCTCTATGCATTTTAATTTCTTGATGCATTGCTTGCTTGGTTAATACTTTTTCTACTCATAAAATTTCTATATTTGTAAGTGAAAACTTATTTTTGGGATAACTTTTTAAAGTATAATTTTCATTTCAAGAAATAATCTTTGTGTACATCTGGGTGGGGTCTCAGAGTCAGATTTGATAAAAATATCATATCTAATAAACTACCTTTATTATTAGTCTTCCAGCTTTCAGAAAACTTTAAATGCATTTATTATCTATAGCTATAATTTTTGGGAGTAGACTTATAAATACATAAAGTGTGTTTATATGCCTTTATTTGTATCTTTATTAACATTTAAATGTATAGTACATGAATGTGGGAGCCATTCTTTTATTCTTTTAAAACTTATTACAATTTTGCCTAGTAGCGCCCTACAAGTTTAAATGTGTGTGTTTATTTGGTCCACAAATTAAAGGTTTCCAAATTACAGATTTATTGCTTCTTACTTACTACATTGTGTGTTTGTCTTTTTTTTTTTTTTTTTTTTTTTTTTATCTAAAGGCGAGAAAAAATGGACTGGGTCTTCCAGATTTTCTTTGGAGGAAATAAAATTGTGTTATAAATTTTACATTTTTTAAGGCCAGGAAAAAGTGTATGCCTGGGGAATGGTGGTGTTTAAAATGTATGAGTAGAGGTTAAAAATTAATAGTGGTCACTTACAGGTGCAGAAATGAACACATAACTGCTCACTGGTGGGCACCTCCTTGAATTCTCTGTGGCCTGGTCCAGAATCAGCATCATGGCTAACTTCTCTGCCACCCTAAGCTCATAGTCATTTAGTAATCCTTGACAGGGCACCTGAGTGGGGAACAGTGGACACCAGGTGTCTGTGAGCCCTCCAACTAGATAGTGACCCTTAATCATTTCGGATGCCTTCTGTTAAGGCCAGTGGAGCTTGGAACAGTATATGAAAAGGGAAGGATCCTCTGGTTCATTTAACTTTGTCTTCTAAATGTAACACCAGCCACCCTTGCCTGCATGAACCCCCAAACATTGCAGGAAGCAAAGCGCTTCTCTATCATGCTCCTTTCACTCTGTTCTCCAGAGCTCTCACTTCTAGCCCACAATCTGCTTTGTATTTTATCTCTTGACAAAGGGAGGAAAAAAATAATTTTATCATTTCACTCTAAAGTTGTAACCCATCCCTGCAATTTAGCAATTTGCACTCTGGTGCTTTCAGCATAGTTGAGTAGGACAGCAATGCAGTGATCTCAGGTGTGGGAACAGCCACATTTCTTTGTTATCAGATTGTGATGTGCCATTTTCTAGAACTAAACTGTGGGCTAGTTAGTTCCCAACCAAGCCCTCTTTCCTGGAGGTGATAGGCCTACAGTTAAGGGGCTATGTAAGACAGAGAATTTTAAAAATGTTCCAGTTTTTTTATAGCTACTGGGCCAATGTATGACCTTTCCATCTATTCCCTTCTTATCTCTATACTGATAGGGATGTTATTTTATTTTTTCTACTTCATCCCCTTCAACCTCAATGCTGACATAAACATAATCTCATTTAATTATTAAGTAATATGATTTTGCAAGATGTGTGAAAATCATCCCCTGTACCATAGTCAAAATTTATCCGTGCAGGTAATTTCTAATACCACCTTGGTATTCAAATTAGCAAAATATAGATTATTATATTTTAATAGGCATTTGTTTAATAGGCATCTCTTTTTCTACTTTTTTTCTGCTATTTTAATGACATCTGATTTAACTCCAGAGCTAGCCTTACTTCATTCCTAGAGAAGCAAGATCAACAGTCGACACTGTCCTTGCAGTGACATTCCTAGCTCATCAAAGTCTTTGGATTCGATTCTCTCTTTTCTTTCCTGGCCCATGGTCAGAGTGAAAATCCAGTGACTATATCCCTAGTCTCCCTTAATATCTTTTCTACCACTGCTTTCTGCCTTCTTGTTCTCTGAATTCTTTTACTAAAAACCCTCAAGTTCTTATGTTTTCATAATAGCCTCTCAAAATGCTCCCCGCTCCAATCTTTGTCTCCCCAAGAATTGCCACCTAGAATTTATGAAGACTCATTCTGGTTCGGGATGAGTTACTTTTGCCAAGCTTAGATTTAGTTCTCTATTGTTCCTTTTCAGTTCAAATATTAGCATAAACATTAACATTTCTAAACCTAATTACAATTATCATGCTTCCCATCAGATACTAGCATAGCCCTTCCTTCTAACTTGGTGAGAACTGTCTCAGAATCTATACTATCCAACTGGCTGAGATTAATGACTACTTCTTTAAAAGAAAACACCATGAGTTTATTTTAGTAATAGATAGACAATATTTCAACATGTAACAGCAAATAAATCATTTCATTTTGAAGTGTTGGATGAAAGAAACATTTTTTTTTTGAGATGTCACTTTGCTTTCCACAGTGTCAGAAATCTGTTTTCTCTGCATCTGTGATTATTTTATCTTTGGGGTCATTAATAGCAGAACTGAGATTTAATGAGTATATAGAAGAGTATTCATTTTATGAGACTCTTCAGATACTTGACCTTAGGTGAAATACAAGTAACTACTACTGAGGTGAATAATTTCTGAATTATAAAATAGAATATATTTGACTTTGGTTATTAGCCTTACTTCATGGAAAGATGGAAATGAAAAAACTACTTGAGGGACAGTTTAAGTGGGAATGTGTCATGAAGTTGTAATTTCACTCTGCTCTGGAGATATATAGGTGTTAGTTGAAAAAGAAAAAAAAAACAACTAATGAGAAATGGATGCTCTATGAAATTCAACTGTTTTCTACTAGCCCCAAAATAAATAGGAGTATGTGAAAGTGAGGCCTCCTTAGCATTGTAAACAGATATTTAAATTCTTGATGAAGATGACATAAAAAAGATATCCTTATTGAGAAACCATATTTGACCTTTTGATATTTAGAACTAGGTTATTTTACTAATTTGTGCTTTAGTAGTAAGTTATATATTTTAATAATCACAAAATCTTTTTATTTTCAATTTTATTTTCTGGAGCTTAACATATATTATGTACCTAGCCCATAATACATGCTTCATAAATACATGTTGCATGAACAAATGGGTAAAGCTTTGTTTTGCCTTCACAAAAATGTCTGCAAAAGATGACTTGGGGAATTTTTGCCTTTTCTTTTGGCAACAAATTTTCCCATAAAGTGTTTTTTATCTCTTAGAATTATGTTACAATCATAATGGGAAAAAATGATCCATTTTTAATTCTTCCCTTGACCGAGTTGTGCTTTGGAATTTTTTAACTAATGAAATACAGTGTTTTTCTTCTCAAGTTCAAATGTAGATTTTAATTTTTCATTCATGGCTCTCTCTTTGTGAAAACATTCTTTGTAAAAAAATCAAAAGTTAATAAGCCTTAATTGTTAAACACAGTCAGTAGAAGCTGTGATATGCTAAAGCCTTGAATATTTGAGATCGTCACCATTTGATGCTCTGTGACATCCGGACTGCTCATCACTCTAAAATTTTATGTTAAAAGAACTGGGGATTTTTTTTTTAAAGTTATTTTGAAACAATTTTCAACTTAGAGAAAAGTTGTAAAAAGAGTAAAAAGTGTTCCCATATACCTATTAATCAGCTCATTTTAATGTTGCCATTTACATAACTGCTATGTTCTAAATGTGTCTCCCCAAAATTCAGGTGTTGAAACACTAAGGTCCTATGGGACGATACAGAAGGTGGGGTCTTTGGGAGGTCCCTAGGTCATGAGGGTGGAACCTCTATGAATGGGATTCCTGCTCTTTTTAAAGGGCCCCCACACAGCTTTCTAGCCCCTTCTGCCTTGTGAGGACACTGAAAAAGCCGGTGGCCTATGAATGAGGAAGCCCTTTTCAAACACCATATTTGTGCCTTTACGATCTTGGACTTGTAGCCTCCAGAACTGTGAGAAATACATTTTTGTTTATAAGATACCCAGTGTCTGATATTTTGTTATAGCAGCCTGAACAGACTAAATAATAACTATAATTCAGTGATCAAAATCTGGAAATTAACATTGGTATGACACCATTAACTAAATGCCAAATTGCAGATAGTATTCAAAATTTACCTGTTTTTCCACCAACATACTAAGGATATTAATAAATGTGAAGTGACTTACAGTTGGAGTTCTGCAAGACTGATAATTTTTGGCCTTTATTTACTTTGTTAAAATAATAATGACAGAACTTTGACATGCTTCTTTTAATACATAATGCTATGAGAATGGTTTTCCTTTTTTTTATCCTGAAGTACATATTTGGATACCAGCATATGACAAAAGGAATACCATTACTGTTGTAGGAAATTTAAAAATGTTACTGATGTTAACATTTTATTTGTATTTCCATTTAAATGATTGTAGCATGATAAATACAGTATTTTCAAGTGGTCATGGGTATAGAATCAAGTTAAATATTCTCCTTTGATGTTTAGATCTATAATAATATAAAGTAATATACTTCATCAATCTCAATCATAATAACCACTATTCTTATAGTAGAAGACTATAACTGGTAAAATGTATATTTTTCTGGACTAGAAACAGGACTAAGAGGAACTTCAGCATAGTAAACCATGATTGATGAAAATTCGGATTATTTTTAAAAGATCTTCCTTGGTCCTTAGCATTTTAACAACCTATTATGTGAAGAAAATTTTCTTTATGCCTAACTAAATATTGTAGCATAAATTAAATCTTATTTTATCAACAGCAGTTTATAGTTTGTCGGCTCATTGAGGGAAGGTTCATTTCCTATTTACATTTATATGCTTGGCTGAGCCTGATATCAGGCACAGGTACAGACACAATAAAAGTCTGTTTGCTTGAGGGACATGGTGCTGTAGAGGAAAAAGAGGGGATGTAGAGGTTTGCTCTGTTATCTTCCAGCCTAGACCTATTGCTTTGAGAAAAATTTTTGGCTAGCAAGAATTGTTTTAGATTTGAATTTTAAATGTTATACTTCTTGATCTTCAGATTAATTCTGGAAGTATTGCTTTTTTTCCCATTTAATTTGTTTCTTTTAACCATATGTGCTAATTTTAATTTTGTAAATGTATAAAATAAAGCCAGACTAACATCAAATGACTTTATAAGTAAAATTCTAGAATGTACTAGTGTGTGATCTTTAACTGTTCCTAGTCATGGGGGCGTAATAATGTCTGGAAGTCAATATCTTCTGAGTTTAGTTTTTGGCTTTAGCAAATATTAGGCTTGTGACATTGGCATGTTCCTGAGTCTCTTGAAAATTGAGGATTCTAGATAGAACTGGTATCAACAGTGTTAAGATTAATGAGGTAACATTTAAAGCACATGGAACACTATTCGGTCTATAATAAGGATTTAATAAATATTATTATTTTAAAGAAGGCATAATTTTAGAATTTTAAATAACTGTATGACTTATGATAGTATTTTGAGAGAGTATTTAAGATAAATTAGCAGAAGTATCCTTGCTGGGTAATTAGAAGTTACATTATTAAAACATATCACTTTTGGTATATTTATTTACATTTTAGATAAAGAAGAGATTTTTAAATTTACTTTTAAATGAATTTAGAGACTATCATCACATGTAAATGCTTTATCAAAATATGGTTAAGAATGGGTAGGTAATCTGGCAGTCACACCAGCACTAGGAAGCAATAAAGGAAAAATAGAGAGATGGAAATAAATTAGGAGTGGTATGACAGAAAAGATGAAAGTGATAAAATAATGGTGATTTTAATGAATTTTCCTCTTACTGCTATAGTAATAAAAATACTACCCTAGAGATATTTTTATTTTTCTGGGATCCTAAAGAAGAAGAATATTGCTAAATCCAACAAAATAAAAATCACAATGAGATAATGTAGGCAAATATGCCTGAAAAGATTTAACCAAATAGAACTTTACTTAATTCATGTAATAATAACTCCAGAGGTGAGTAGTCCAGAATGTAGTAGGATCATAATGATAGTAAGTCCCCAAACTCCTTTTGCTTTCTGGTCTATTAGCTTTACCATTTTGCTGTTCTACCATATGTATATTCATGGTCACAATGTGATTCTTTACTTTTGGACCTTCACATTCCAGGCATCCTTTTCAGCCATGTGAAAGAGGAGAAAATGTTGTTGGAAACGGTTGGGAACTATATTGGTAAAGGAAAGCTTTCCTAGAGCCATCCCCAGCTAGTCTGGGGAAGCAAGTAATTTTTAAATAAGCACATTTATACCCTCAATAAAATTAAGATTCTGTTATTTAGGAAAAGGGAGATGAGTGATAACTGACCAGTACTTTGTATAGAAGCTTTTACAGTTTTTGGCACATAATGAGTCCTCTAAGTCTGGTTGCCATTCTACTATTATTATTGTTACTATATTGCATTTGAGTTCTTTAAGATCATCAAGAGTCTCTGTTTGATTACAATGAAATAGTACATAGTAGAACTATCAAATATTGTATATACTCCAAATGTTGCAGCCTTTCCCTATCATTTATGAATTTGTAATGTGGGATTAATTGCATAAGTTATTGAGAAATTGTAATGAGGTTTTTTTTCCAGTTTATTTAAACCTTCTTCCCCATTGTATTTCTTTTATTTGCATGTTATTTTTACAAAAAAAAGGGCATATTACTGTTTATCCCAACCACCTGTCATATATGAGTTTTGTGGTAGGAAATCTTTACTTAGCTATTCAATACAATATTTACTGGGCACCGATTAGAAGTGTGTATCCCGATATACCTAATAATATATTGAGGCTTATCAAACTTGCAAATCAGTCTCAAAAATTTTTCTCTTAGAGAAAAAAGTACAACATCCTGAGGGGAGAGTGGAGATAAGAACTAGGCGGGATGCCTTAGGCTCCTTAGGCAGGCTTTCATCCCATGCGGGCATCCAGTCCACACAAGCATTTATTGTGCAGGTGGATGGGGGAGAAAGGAAATGGAAGTGTATGGAGTGGCCTAACACAATGAGGATTGGTAGAAAGATGTCTGTGAGGAGATGGTCATAACAGTGGACAGGCCTGAACCCAGGAAAGCCAAATAAGCAGTTTGTGACAATAAGACTAAATCCACATGACTGCTGTGGGTGGACTTAAGCTGTTGTTATACTTGCATTCTTCACTGGCAATTGGGTGGGGCAGAAACTGAAGTTGGAAGACATCCTGTGATTACAGGTGAGAGAGTTTGAAGAATGAAGAGGCCAACAGCGCAGTCGTGATTCACACAGAGAAGTAATTTATGGAGGTTGTTGGGAGGCAGGAAAAACAAAAACAAAGAAAACCGAACAATCTCACAATGTTGGGTCTTTACCTTTTTCTTTCGTCAGGAATACTGTAATTTTCCTCATCTTTCCTGTTCACCTGGCTATTTTAAGCTTATCCTTTAGATCTTAGATTAGACATTGCCTCCCCAAATCTGAATAAGGTTGTCCCATGTGTTTCCTTAGCAACAGAACTTCCCTTGCCACAGCACTTCTCAGGGCTTTTGTAAGCAACTATTTATTTCTCACAAATTGTATCCCTATTCTTCATTTTCTCCTCTGGGTCTAGCCCACTTCTTGGCATGTGGTAAATGATAAATATAAATTAATCAAATGTATCTATAGTCCCATATATCTGCATTATAGTTTACAGTACCTGGGTAGGACTCTATCTGATTGTATAAAACTGAGAAGGTTAATTATGACCGTGCCATACTATTGCAATGCAAGAATGAGACCACTAGCTTGAAATAAGGAAATGGAGGAAGCACTGTTTGAGAGAGGCATTGCTAGACAGATAGATGAAGGAAATTGTAGAGATGTGACCTTGTGTATTTAACCTTTCAGAGCCCCAGTTTCCTAATGTGAAAACAATGGCGAGAATGTTGGTATCTCCTACTTGGGATTGGTGTCGGGGTTAAATGTGATGAAGTGTATGAAGCACCCAGAATTATGCTTGTTATAGAGTAAGCTATCAAGTATTTTTTAATATTATATTATACTATATTATATATTCTTACTTGGATTTAAAAAGATAGAATATGGATACTGGAGCCTGTTTGCAGGCTTGAATTCCAGTTCTACCAGTTACTAGCAATGTCACTTTGGAAAATAAGTTTATTTATTTTTAAATTGGACTAATGACAGCACCTGCCTTACAAGGTTATTATAAGAATTAAATCACTTAATACATTTAAAGTGTTTAGTGTAGTGCCTGACACTTAGAAAATGTGCTTTAAGATATTCAGTTATTCTTATAGCTAAAGAAACTCAAAATATTATGTTAGAGAGCGTTTCTCAGCTTTTATCAGAGCACTCACCAGAGTATAGCCAAAGGAAGTGTTATGTATTATGGAACTGTCATCAGCACCACGACTTACTCAAAGTTGTAATCAATCAAGATGACTTTGTTACCTCCTTGGCAGCATCAGTGGGGATGGTGACATTGCCTCGGTAGTGCTTTTCCAGAGCTCTGTTGCAGAATTATGTGCTTGACTATTTTTATAGACTTTAAAAACAGATTCACTCATATTATAATTAGTACTAACATTAATCATGAAAAAAGCCATTGTTTCATTTATTTGACTAAATTAATGACAATATCCTTAATAATAATAACAAAATCTTATATTTAACATATTAAAGTGCTTCCATACATGTACTTTTACTTAGAACCATGCCATCTATTTAGGAAATTGTGAGCGATTGAAGTCATGTGGGTTAAATTCTTACAGTTCTATTTTAAATTAATCTCTTTTTTTAATCTCTAGTTTAGTTTCCTCTGCTTAAACCATCTCTCTCTTTAAGGCTATTGTTCTTCCCCACTCTTTATACTATATACTACTTTTGTATTTTTCTTCATTCATCCATTTAATTGTGAAATATGCTATCTGTTCTTCCCAGGCTATAATGCAGAAATTTTTGAGTTGGACATAATATTACATTCACTAATCATATCTTCATTATCTAGACCAAGGAGTTGAAGTTGTCGAAAGGTTTAAATAACTTATCAAATTACTCCCAGAGGAACAAACAATAATAATGAAGTTAACATGAAAGTCACTGTTGAGGAGCCCCTGTGGCAACGTGCTCTACTGTGGCAGTTGGAAGGATTTTTAGGTTAATAGTCATGAACCCTGGAGAAAGATAATCATGAACGGAGGAGCGTGCTGGGGGTGGTCTGGTCAGTATATGAGAAGATATAATGAGGTTAGTTGCCATGGTACTGACCGTGAGAATGTTCCAGAGTTACAAGTATCACATTCATCATTGATTCCTATAATGCTTCTTAACCAGTGAATAAGACAAACAGATGAATTTAAATTACGCATTCAACATTTAACAAATGCATAATCGTTTACCTATTCAAAATCGGGCATTGGTCTGGTTACTTAATATTATAAATGAACAACAGACAAAGATCCTGTCCCCCTGGAATCTATATATTGATAGTAAACTTAAGAAATGAGTAAATATTTATTGCCTTTTGACAGGTAATAAGTACAATAAAAAAAAGAAGCAGAGCAGGATAAGGGAACTGGAGTGTTAGTTTGGGGGAATGAAAGGCAAGTTGTCATATTTAATATGGAGGTCAGGGTAGGCATTATTGAAAGAGTCACACTGGAACAAAGACTTGAAGGATTTCAGAATGCATAAGGAAGCTTAATCCAACTCTCTATACAGCTTTTAATTGCTTAGAAATTAGAAAATGAATAAAGAAATGAAAATTTATTACTCATTATCTCTACCTTTTGGGCATTGTGACACATAATCCATAGATGTGAACCCTACTTTATCAGTAAATAGTAGAATTTCAAGGGCGTTTGTTAAGGACCACTTTAATTTACTAATAAGGAGCAAAGTAACTTTTACTGATAGAATGAGGATAATAAATATAAATGACCTGCTTAAGTTAAGATTTTACCATTCCCTCTAGCCACACAATGAGTGTAGTCTCCTTAGGAAGTAAAGGTTTTTGTATTTTACAAAATTAAATTACCTTTAGTTTTACAGTAGGTTTATTATATCTTAAAATGTGTTTGGTGTACTAGTTAATATATTTTAAATTATATTTGCTTCCTTTTTGGTATCCATTTACATATGAAAGTGTTATGTTATCTGAGTGAATACAAGGGTTTGCCCTTAAGATTCAGTTTCACATTTAAATTTTTTCTTGATGTTGGAAATTAACTCTGATCTAAATCCACATATTAACTATTCTCAAATAACATTACCACCATATTGTTAGTGTAGGGATTTATTATTATAGTGAGCTAAACCTGCTAAATAATTCAGAAGTCTAGTTTGGTAAAGTATGAACCCTGTTAATAGTGGTAGAAGTTGAATAGAAACACTCTTAATTTGTGACAGAGAAAAATATAGTAATACTATACTTTGTTCAAAATTCTTGTTATGGTGGAAGTTGTGGTTTGGGAGTTGTTTGGCCCATCTAAACTGGCAAAGTGAGAATTAATCTATTGGCACTTAACTGGAATGAGAACTCTGCAATTTTAATAGTCATACTTTAGTTTTAAAACATATTGTGGGGCAAGTCAGTCTACAGAAAGTTAAACTTGATTTCCTAAGACTGCATTAGGAGTTGGATCAGTGTGACACTGATCTGAACATGAACATTATGCTATATGGTGTGGCAGAAAGAGTATGAACTTTTGAAAAAATTGGATGTATGTGTATAGGTGTGGTTTTTAGAAAGAGTCAGGAGGAATTCTGAGAATTAAAGCTAGAAAGATGGATATGAACCTAATCCCAGGCCTGCGCATTCTAATAAGGAGTTTGGACTTCACTGTAGGTAGCGGATGTAGGATGTGGATGGAGAGCTTTAATCCTAGAAGAGAGTCTGGTTAGATGCCTCTATGAAAGATGTTAAGGACCAAATCAGGAAGTATTCCATGAGAACAATGAGAAGTTTACTTATGTATGAGGTTTTAAAGAATTAAAATTTTTAGGAGTAGATGATTAAATCAGAGGTGAGCAGTAAAGGAGAAGTCAAGGTTGATTTACATATTGTTTATTTGAGGGATAGAGAAGATGGTGGTGCCATTTTGTGGTTTTACAGGACCATGAAAAATTTGATGGGGAAGATATTGCAGTCAGTATAGTACTTTCTTTCCTTTACATATGAGTATTGGCTGAATATAAACTTCTCGAGCTAAGGGGAGAATTTGAACTAGAAATAAAGATTTTGGCATCTTTGGGTGGATTGAGGCCAAGGTTATAGATTAAATTACTAGGAAGAGACATAAAGTGTAGGCAAGAATATGACCAAGAAAATATCGGAGAATTCTAACACTGAAGGATAGAAATTGGAAAAGGGAAATGTGAAGGAATGGTGAAAGGACTAGAAGGCAAAACACTTTAATTTAAAAATGGAAGAAAAGAAAGAGAGCATTTTGAAAGTTCTTGCTGAAATGTAATAAGTGATCTTTTCCAAAGCAGTTTTAAAGAAAATTGGTGTTGCCCCAAAGATGATTGCAGTGGGTTGGTGACTGAATGAGGGGTAAGAATAGACAGCAAGTGTATATAATGGTTCCCCATTTGTTGGGAGGGGAAAGAAGACATTTTGTCTGTATCCAAAGGAGAATTATAGACAATTGCGAGGGTTGTTTTTTATTTGTTTACTGCCATACTCACTTGTGTGCTCAAGACTGGAGAGGCTGGAACATGATTATAAGTTGTAGAAATCAGTCAGAAGTGAAATTGTAGGCAGAAGAAGGACTGGCAACAGAGTAAGTTTCCAGAAGAGATAGAAGGAGGTCCTTAGCTTGCTTGTCAAGATAACATTAACTATCATATGGCTGTAAGGAATTACTGAGAGAATATGTTCTCATTCACTGAGTTAAGTGCCTAGTGATAACAGGCACTCAGGAAATGTTAGGTCCATTCAGCCTCCAAATCCTCACTCCAAAAATGTGCCTTGCTGACTTGTAGTTTGCACTCAGATATGAATTAAATGAAAGTATTCAACTGCACCATGTGTTTACTTACCCTACACTTAATGATAATTTAAAAAGTGTTGAACTAGATCTATAATTCTTAATTTGCAGTCCAAAGCTATGATTTGGCTAATTTCTTTTTTCACTAAGTCTTTTATGACTGGGTCACTGATTATATAAAGCTTTACTAATATAATGCTTATGGTTCAGAATGATAGTGCTATGTGTTAGAGCTTGTGGACCAAATCATTGCTTATAGAAGTCAGAAGGAAGGGAAATAAAAATTCCTCAAACAGTAAGCTGAGCAGAGAATGAAAAAAGCATAAGTGTGTGAAGCCTTCTCAAAATGACTGAATTGCTCCATGGCTTGAAGCTCTTAGCTAGGACTGGGTTGAAGTATTACTGCATCTGATGAAATAATATGCCACTCAGGAGAAGAGCTGGTTAACTGTCAATATATAGAAAAAGAAATTCTGCTCTCATTGGTAAGACCATCACTTATGTGAGATAGTTTGACTATCAATGGAGTCTTTAAATACTTGAATCAATTGATTTATCTTGTTCTGATTCCTTGTTTATTTGACTTCCCCTGAAGTCTGTCTTTAGGGAGAAAATGGGTGATAGATGAAACCTCTAGTATTGTCCTTGTGGAGGTTATTTTTCCTTATAAATTAATAAGTTGGCATTCTTTTTATGTATATTCATCTCTGCACTTGGAAAAGTGAATTCGCTCTTGAGAGATCTTTTTTTTTTTTTTTTTTCCTGAATGTGAAGCCTCCATCTGTGTTTTTAAGCACATGAGAGTGAATCCTTCTCTCTGGAATGTGGTCAGTGAGGAGACACCTAGCAGCTTTTTCTTTGGTGAACATGTCAATCATTTTTCTACTGTGTGGATCATGGAGATAAGAATTTATACCATTCAAAGCTCTTGTTTTTTCTTTGATATTGTATGAAAACAGTCTATTCTACACATGAATGTTATTTTAATAAAACTTTAGGGGTTATACATATGAAATATATATTTTATAAGCATACATTGATATGCTATAAAATAGCAAACTATTTTTAGTGACTCTTAGTCTGTATAAAAGGAAGTCAGTGTAATATATAGGTTCATGTTGTCTGTCTTATTAGGTTTAAGAAAAACATGATGCATTCTAGTAATAATTCCTGGGAATTACAATTGTCAAGTGAAGTTGTTTTAGAAAAATATCATTTATTTTATAATCAATAAAGTGAATTAGAGCTAAATTTCCTCAGTGTGGTATATATCACAACTCCTTGTCTGCCTGATGAAATCATTGTTGTAAATCTGTCCAGGCCTGCATTCTTCTTATCTTTTTAGATAAATAAGGCTATGAATTGGACTTTATATTTCAGATATTATTACCCCATTAATATATTTTGCCCTACATGTGAATTTACATATACTTATTTACTCATTCATTTCTCAAGATAAAAAGAAACTTTATTTACTCATTTATAGTTGTACTCCATTTGAGTTTTTAGTATTTTATTTTGTTGTTGTTGATTATTAAGAAATGATTTGAGTTCATTTTTCCTAAAATACTTTCTTTTAATGCATGAGCAATATAATTCTGAAAATGTTAGGAATCTTTGCATTTTCCAAGTATATATTCATTTGGGCTGCTAGAAATTTTATGTATATTAAATTTTTCACATTTAAGAAATTAAAACATTACATAAAATGTTTTGTATATCTGGCCATTTTTACCTATCATATATCACAATATTGTTTTGCAGAATGAGTTCTATTGGCCATTTACATATTATTTTGGCTAACAGAGCTAGATTAGCTGCATTTTGGTCTTCAGAGAGATGGGTTCCTATTAGTCTCTCTTTTTTTTTTTTTTGACACGGGGAGGAGCACCAAATGAGAGGGAAGAGATCACCACTAACACAATTCAAGTCTTTTGTCTCTTGACAACTTCATAAAGGAAGATGAGAAACATACTATTTTTTTCTTGGACCTGAAGAATAACCCCAGTCTTCACTTCAGATGTTCTGAATATCGATAAAGATCATACAAAAAAATAGACCTATTGGTTAGCTTAAAAAAAAGAAACAAATTACTGTGAAATAATTAATGCAGCAAAGCTTTCCTGTAATTATTACTGTTCTGGAAATATCTCACTAAGTTGCCTTAGCTTTTTGAAAACTCTGCAACATCCATTTTTAAAATCTGGTTGGTAATCACATCTGTAGTGCATTAAATGTAAAATAAGTTCTCTTTAGAGCAAGATGATATTGTGATATTGCATATGAAAACATTATGTAGTGAATGGTTAGGGTGAAATAGGGAAACGCAATAAAATACACTTGGGAGTAACTTTTATAACAATGTGAATCTGTGTTGCTCAGGCATGTAAGTTGACACGCTCTTTTGCACTCCTGAATTTGCACTGAAGGCCAACAACTTTGTGCTCTCAGCTGATTGATTTTGAATTTTTCAAACTGATTAATGTTTTCATTTGAACGGTAATGCTGACTTTGCAGACGATGTGATCTTTTAATTAGCAGATGCTGAGATTAGCATTAGGGCTGAGCAGTAATTAGCATTTGTTCTTATAGTAGGAGAACACTATAAACTAAATGCTGCAGCAAATAGAGCTGCCCTGTCTTCTTTACATTGACTCTCTAGATATTTATGAGAGGCTTAAAATTATTGAAATGCTTCATCACTGTGGCACTAAAAGCATTTTAATAAATTGAGGATTCATATAAGAGAAAAATATTTTCAATTCTTTTATACTCTGTATATATTATATGTAAGATTCTGTTGTCAAGTTCACTAAATATTTCATAATGGAATTTGAACACTGTTTTGTGAAAGAGTAAATTCTTATTTGTATGTACATGTGTGTATACATGCATATGTATAGTTATCTGAAACAATCCAAAGTCTTGTTTTTCAGATTGTGTTTATTTCAGTAACACTAACTCTATTTCTAATGCTATTATGAGAATCAACTTAAACTAGAGACAGTAGAGTGAAAGGATTCAGAATTAAGGTTTGGGTTCATGCAAGCCTCGATTCAAATCTTTACTCTACCACTTCTTAGGGTGTGTTATTTGACAGTTCAGTTCTCAGTGTCTTGATCTGTAACATGAAGATTGTAATAGAATTATTGCGAAGATAAAGACTGGTATTTTACATAAAGCACAGAGTATGCATTAAGTAACAAGTAATTATTACTGTTTTTAAAAAACCTGCTATGTATATTAAGTAATATGCACTATGAACTATGTTTTTAAAAAATATAGAAAAATGATTTATTTTAGCTTAGTCAAGCTTAGCAAAGAAAATAATTATTAAACATATATAGAGTAACTAAACCCCTTAAATAAATATTCTTCTTATTCCAGGCAAGCAGGCTTTTTACACTGTTTTTACACTGTATGTCTCTACCTCCTCTCCAGAAAGCCTTGTCCTGTCAGTCGTTTGTGTCTATTCTAGCTCGTCTTCATATAGGAATTTTTACAGATAAATTGAGGTCTTTCTAAAACTGCTGCCAAACTGTGGCTCTTTTTTTTTTTTTTTTTTTTTAATCTAAATGGTTTCCATAACATGGTAGGGAGAAAAAGTCAAAGTATGAATGATGAAATAATCATATCTATTGAAGGCCTCTTATTCTAATATACCATGTAGACTCCCTTTTTTAAGTTGAAGTTAGAGAATGGGCAGTATTTTATAGCGATGCTAAACTTATGACTGATTGCTTCATGTATATCAAACTTCAACATGATGAGACTTTAACAGGTAGTATTTGAAGAGGAAATCATTACTAATTCCTACTGCCTCGAGAAGCACGGTCCAATATAATTTTTTTTTTTTTTAACTAATAATGGCATTTAAATAGCCCTAAAGTAAGTGTGTTTACATTCGTTACTATGGATATAACTGTCTCCCAGGAGACATCAAACAGAACACTTAAATTCTGAGTGAGCAGAAAAACTGTCTAAATCTCTATCAGTCTGTTTGTTGCTGCTTGCTCACTTAAACATTGAGAGAGAGTAACAAATGAGTCAAGGTAGAGTTTCAGAAAAAAAAAAAAAAAAAACAATAAATAAGGTAAAAAAAAGCCCCCAAACAAGAAGAAACAAGATGTGAGTTTTTATTTCTGTAAGGAAGTTTAAGTGGTGCTAGAATTGAATGTAATAAATATTTAACATGAAAAGAAAATAAGATTTTCTTTCAGAGTATCTCTTCCTTTGAAAGTAGGTGAAACAAAATATGACATTGTAGGAGAGCTTTTATTTTAGAATTAGAAAATAGTTATGAAATACATTCTTGAGAAAGAACTGGTTGTTATATGTTCATAAACTCGAATGTCTCTTTACACGAGTGTGTATTTATTTAGTTTAGCATCAAAAGATAATAAGATCACTGATTACTTGATAACCAGTTCAGATTTCAGAATTTACTAATTGGGGTGTTTTTCAAGTTGATCTCACAAGATTTCCTTATCTTTCCATCTCTAAGCAGGACCTTCTGTTCCACAAATTCAATATAAATGAAAGTACAATTTTCTTTCAAATAAAGTAGAGCTTACTTGAACATATATAAAACAGTTGTTAAGGTCTTTATCTGCAATCTTTTTCTTACTCTTTAATCTCTGAAATAAAATTTAGTTGAATAGGTGACAGTTTTCTATGTTTACTAGCTTCACATTTTATTAGCAAATTTTTGGGAAGTTTGATGGATATGTAGAGCCATCTGCAAGATATTTTGATAGGGAAATTCCCATGAACTACCAGCAAGTTTTTTGTAAGAGCTCATTTCTTACTTAATATTGCCAAAAGAAGTAAATTTTTTTAGCTCCTGCATTTACTTGTTTAATGTGAGTTTCATAAGAGATAATTTATCTTGTTCATTACAATGTTATACATAATACATGTTTGATAAATATTTGTTGAACGAGTTAATGAAAGGCTTCTTGAAACTAATGATAGTTATGATTTTAGTGGATATTATACCTATGATGATATATAATACTGAGCATTTACTGTTTGGTCTCTCATCCATTATTTCATTTAAATCGCATAAATTATGTTATATTTTTAGATAAAATACTGTATCTTCAAATATAGATCCATACAAAACAAAATTGGTGAGATTTATAGTATTTGATCATTTCTAGGAATAACCTGATATATTACCTAATCGAGCAATTGTAGCTCATATTTGGCCTTAAAGAATAGACGTACTTTAGAGCTAAGATGAATAACGAGATAGGATGGTGCAGTAAAGATGTTAGAGTCATTTTTGATAGTTTTTGTAATTGTTTAGGATACAAATTTTGATAGAAGCTATGTAGGTCAAGATAGATTCCAGAAGATCTTGAATGACAGGAATGGGAGTTTTTTACTTTATCAGGATATTGGACACCATATAGATTCTTGAATTAGCCATCAATATATTGAAACTACTTTCATCAGTACCCGTTTTAGCCAGATTCATCTATAAGTGGCTAGAAATGCTTTTGAAAGAGATTAATTTTCTTATTTTTAGAATGGATATTATAAAGAAAAAATTGTTTTTGAACCATGCTTTCTGCATTTGATTTTTATAAAATTTATGTTACTTATAAACAGAATCTGTAGTTTGAATTGAGAGTGACCTCTCTTCATTCTTGTCCATTTTAACTTGAACCTTCCTGAAATTTTAATAAAATGTTTTATATTTCATAACATATGTAGACCTTAAAATATTAAATTTGTTTGATATGTACATGAATTGTCAGAATGTATCTGATCATGTAACACTTTGCTCACCTCTCTTACCTATAACCCCTCTTTTCCTGGCCAACACTTAGTTATGATTGGATTTGCTTGATTATCTGTTTAATATTTTACTCTTTGTACCAATTGTAACCTCACTGAAGATAGGGATTGTGTCTATTGTGTTGCCCTGCTGTAAGTTCAATCCCCGCAGAGGACTGGGCATATAGTTGGTGTTCAGTAAATAGTTGTTAAATGAGGCGAATGGATGTCTTCCAGACCGATGAAGTTGTGCTTCAGTGTTTTTTAAACACACAGGATTGTTAATTGCCACAGGGAAGCCTGTGTTTAGCTATTAGAGTGCTACTGCAATTTTCCTTTCTTTTTTCTTTTATCCCATATTTTAATTTATGTTTGAATCAAAGGGCATTTGCATTGTTTTAAACATTAAGTCTCTTATCTATATGTAAGCTTAAAATTAGGATTAATATCTGAAATCCCAGGGAAAACCAAGGCCTGGGTTTATCAGTGAGGATATTTCCAATGAGAAACAGTTGCATGAATTTTTCATGAACATTAGAACTAGCAGTGCAGAAAATACATAGAAATTCCCAGTGCACAAGTTATCATTGCCTGAAGGCTGTTGGCTAACAGTTTCCCCCTGAACTGTTTAGGAATGTGTTCTTATTTGTTGGGTAAATGGAATTGCTATGATAATTTCATTTTTGCATACTGCCATTCTCTTTATATTTTATAAACACATTTTTAATATTTTAACATTAAGGAATATATGAATTTTCAAGTTTAGGAAATTATTATCGAACAGTTCTGTGCAAGGCCCTATTTAAAGGCCATACCAATAATTTATTGTCTCTGGCTTTAAAGGGTTTATTTGTAAGCTAGTGAGGGAATAGGAAAAGTGCTATAAGCAAACTACAAAGGGCCTTGGGAACATTGAGGAGAAATAATTTCAAGGGAATTAGTTAAATATTCATTGAAATAGGTGATAGTAAACATTTAAAGATAAGCAGAATTTTAGGTGAACTGGTAAGACCTCCTTGACCCCATTGTATATTTGGTATAGGGAGTTGACTTTCAAACCAAATGGAATTAAACACAAGCATCAGGTAGAGATAAAAACATCTACTTTATTATTGGTAGGACTCAATTAGAAACCACAGTCTGGACCTACAGCCAAATGGTTTACCAACTATTTCTCGCCTAGAGTTAAATTTACCCTGACCAACAGAGAAAAAAGACTCAGGTCATGGGCAAAATGTGACTTTTTATACCTTTCTCTTGTTATATTGAAGAATGTTGGTGTTAATGTCATACTCTCAATGTTCTACCCACAATTTGATCTCTGCTTCTTCAATGGACAGTGGTGACTAAGAAATGAAGAGATGTTCAAATATGTTTTTCTTCTGAGAATAGAAGTTTCTGCATGAGGGAGGGCATTAGGATTCCTCTGAACAGTTTATATCTTAATAAAAACTGGCTTAAGTTTTAAATGATACATTATTCGTAATATTTAAATAAGGCCTTTAGAGTTCTAATATTGGCTTTTCTTTAAAGCTAACATTTTGTTTTGAAGAAAGACTATACATTCTGGTTCCTCTTCCTTTAGATTTTAAAGGGAAGTCATGTTTGTATTAGTAGAAATCTTTGGCAAATAATGTTAAAAGGCTATTATATCTGATTTGTGAATGAAGCCCAAGGTTGATTTTAATATCATCATCATAAAATAAGTTAAAAGACATCATTTCATGGAGCAATCTGATAAAGCTAACCACACTGTTAATATTGATTTAAATTCAATTTTACTTTACTACTGAAACATTTTAATGAAATGCTATCTTTTAACTTAGGTTTTTTTTTTTTTTTTTCTATAGTGAAGGTAAATCTGTACTGGGAATTTGAAATACGATTCATCCATAGACTACTTAGATTAGGATCATTTGTTACTATCCAGATCTACCTTAACTTTCCCAACTTGTCATATTTTATAAAGCAAATTTTTGTGGGTTATAGACTTCAGTGTGAGATCTTTGGCTATGAAAGTTTACTAGCTGACTCGGTTATACTGATTTATGCAGTAGTAAATGTGAAGAAAAGGAAGCGATTGTATTTTACTTATCAGAAAACAGATTGGGAATTAAACTGTATTTCAGGTCATCTATTCTCTGGAGAATATTTTCCTTATAAAAAATGTTTTCATGATATAAATGCTCATTTGATAGAATAGAAATAAAAGTCACAAGAATAATATTATAGAAGAATTTGTTGAACTTGTTTTTTTTTTCTCCTCTGTGAGGTCTTAAAAACTATACAAGTAATAAATATAAAAATGATGTTTCTCTTTCTCTCAGATGTATGCATATGTAAATATATGTATGGTATGTTCTATAATATGAGTTTAAATCTATAATACTGAGAAAGTAAAACTAGCACTTAATCTTTTAGGGTTATTGTGCAATAACAAAATACACTTATGGAAGCCAAATAAAACTCATTATCGGATTTTTTGCTTTGGAGTGGATGTACCCTGAGTCAGTAATTTTGAACACATAGATGGAATCAGTTTCAAAAACCAGTCTCAAACTTGGTAGAACTTATGAATTCTGGAAGAAATGGAATATTAGAAATATTGAATAATATCTGGAGAAATAGGCAGCCTGATAATCTTCACCTCAATATTTGCTCTTAACATTGTGATATGGCTTTACTGGATGACTTTTGTACCATCTGTCTGCTTTTCTATTCTTTTATTTCTTCCACTCATCTTTGCTTATTATGTCAGGTACTTTTTTTTTAATGTTTGTTTGCAGAAGTGAACAAACTAAAAGGGACCTCTCCATATCCTCCTCTCCTTGCAGATGCTCTTCTGCAGATACCGGTGTGAAGAATTGGGCTGCTAACCAGTGAGGCAATGGTTAATGGAGAGACAGCATCCTGGGCATTCTTTCTCTTTCCTTCTCATCGTCTTCTCTCTGAAGCACATTCAGTTTTGCTGTCCCTACTTCTGCTTTTTTTGCCAGACTGTCAAGGAGAGCTGAAGAAAAATCAAATAGACTTGTGGATCAGTGCTATTACACATGTAAGGCTTTTAGCCTCAGCAGAACCTTGAGTACTGCTCAGCAAATCTTTTCACTTGTCTCCCAGTCAGCTCGCTTTCCCATCTATCATGGTCTTTATATTTGCATGTGCTATTCTTTTCCTGATATATTTTTTTAAAGAGTTCCTTTTCAGATAAACTCTAGTCATCCTTCAAGACCAGCTGGAATGTTACATCAATTTATGAAGCTTTGTGGTCTGCCCCTTCTTCCTGCCCATTTTCCCCAGGTTTCATCCCCAGCAAAATTAAGATATTTCTTTTGTGAGCTTTTAGCATATCACAAGTAGCACTGTGGTAAGTGTTTATAACTTTCTTTCCCACATGCAATTGTTGGAGGCCATGTTCATGCCTCATTAATTATTCTCAAGCCCAGTGCATGGCACATAAATAAATCAGTGCCTGTGATAATGTTATTACTCTCAAAATACCATCTGTTGGAGAAGCCAGAGTCATCGTCATCATCTTCACATTTGTCACAAATATCTTTCCTTTTATAATTATTATATTTTATTTTAAATTCATCAGTACATAGTAATACCACTGAGTGATAAACAGATGGAAGGGTGAAGAAATTGTTCAAAATTTCAGATAGGGCAATAAAATACCTTTGAGTAGATAGCTGTCTGTTCCTTTTAATTTTTAAAATAAGGTTCCCATAATTTTTGTAAGTAGTTACTGCCACAGTCTTTTAGCATTGGCATACTACCACTAATATCAGCTTTCTCTATGTTTCTTTTTTACTCTCATCACCTCTTCTCTTTGCTACTCTCTTTTGCTTCCCAATTATAACTCTCTTCTATATAAAATCTACAACTCTATGCAGATCTCAGTTTCATCAGCCACCTGCCAGCTGTTGAGAGAACAACTCATTTTTGTTATATGATGAAAGGGTAGGGCCACTGGTTCACAGCTGCCAGGCTTCTGGTTCTTTTCCCTCATCACCTTGAAAACTCAAGTCCCTTATGACATAAAATCAACCAGCTGCTATCTGTCTTATAACAGGTGACTAGGGAAGAGTTTTCATAGATGATTAATAACGGGACTACTTCTGAGTGAAACTAGGTGGTGCCTGACAGAACTTATATTAAGTATCAGCATCAGGAGTAAGTTTAGTCATGCTATACTGCTGCAATTTGGGAGTCTTAAAGGGTATGATTTTATAAAAAAGTTCACAAACTTTTAGGACTTGATTATTTGAATGTGCCCAAAGCTGTTTAGTTTTACCATACATTTAAATGTAAATATGTATTTAGGTTGGAACTTAGCAATATTAGCTTTGAAGATTTTCCAGTTTTATGAAAATTCCACTTGTTTTAATTTCTTTTATTTATTTCATGTTATTTATTTTAATTTTGTTTTGTCCAGAACAAACGAGGATTCACTATGCACTAAACAATAGACTTATGAAACTAAAATGATGTTTTAGTTTTAGTTTTTGTGATTTTTCTTTGTTTTTTTTTTTTTTTTTTTTTTTTTGGATAATGGATCGGAATTAAGATGAATGCTTTTGACTAGGATTACCCATTGTGTAGCATCAAATTTTTGATTCCATGTGATTAGAGGAAAGTTATTCAATTTACAGTATATAAATAAAAAAAAACAAATTGAATGCTACTACTAATAGATTATATTTTAGTAAACACTATGCATGATGATGTAACAATGTGAGATTGAGATTTTTTTTTTAAAGAAAAGGAAATAAATGCTTATCATCATGACTATATTGGCTTTCAAAACATGTAAAGTGATCACTTTTAGTTTTAGCTTAATTCATTTAGCTATTAATTTAACATATATTTTGAGTTCTTATGTTCTAGATACTGAGCTATATCCTAAGGATAGGAGTTTAGTACAACACACAAGAGCCTCCACTGTATTCTATTGTAATTCAGGGGTGCTTTTATAAATAGAAATATTGCCTGTGTACTTTCTTCTGTAGATGGGCCAAGATGTATATGACAATTTGTATGTTATAAAATCTATAAAATGTTTAGCTCTTTTTTAAAAGTTCACAGGGTATTCACTCTTTGATAGTACAAACTAGAAAACTTAGGTAGGTTTTTAAGTACCTTATAGTTTGTGATGAGAGTTAAGAACATTTCAAAGGACGTATTTTCTACCACAGGTCCCACCTATTGCCATAATTCTCAGATGTCCTAGAATGGTATTTAAGTATTGACTCTTTTCTGGCAAATTTTAGTCAGTTGCAGGGGAATTCTAGCTGAATAACAAAAGAATAGTTCTATCATTTATATTCTGTATAGTACCATATTTTAAATGTATTTTCATAAAAAAATCTGATTATATCCTCCCAACCTCCCTATAATTTAGGTATACCAGGAATTATTATTCCTCTTTCTTATTTAATAAAATAATACTCAAAGATGTCAATAATATTAACAACAATAATAATAGCTGTCATTTATAGATCAAGAACAAATGCTTGTCAAGAACAATACCAGGAGCCCAATGTTATAGTAACCATGGAAGTTAGACATTATTAACTTCTCGTTACAGTTGAGAAAATTGAAGTTCAGGTATGGTAGGTAAATGTCTCCCTTATCTAATTTATTGCCTAGTTACATCAGTATTTGGATTCAGATTTGCTTCTAAACTTCCTCGGAGTGTCTTTCTATCATATCATTGTGTCCCTCTTGTGTAAATTAACCAAAGTCATTCAGCCAGTTATCGAAACTAGAATGTCCAGATCTCATGGAATAGTAATTTGATGCATCATTCCCTGACCCATTATTCCTTCAGAAGTTATATACTACATGCCCACTGTATTCTCGTGCTTATTTTCTTGCTAATAGAATTAATAGCAAAGAAACAAATTTGATTTTTCAATTTATTAGTAATACTTAAAAATATGAAAGCATCCAAATAAACAGAATTAATTTGCTTTATGTTTTCGAGTTATTCTATTTACTCCAGACATTCCTCACAAGAAGAATATGGTAACTTAGTTTTAATACCATTTAAAAGTTTGAGGGGCAAACTGCTTTTTGTGTGAAATATAGTGTTTACTCACTGAATTGAAACATTCTCATTTACTTGTCTTTGCTTCTTTAGCAGTTAGATCAATTGCTACTGTAGAGTAAATTTTTTGTCATTCTTATAGATTTTTAGATTATCTGCTAAACCAGACCCATGGTGAATTGTTGAAATGCTTCATTTCAGAAAGTTACATATGACTAGGCATGCTCTAAATTGAAAAGTTAAATTAAATTACTACTTATATAACATTTCTTTCCAATACTTGAGTTTGATTTCTATTACTTACTAACACACCAGTGATTTTATTTATACTGCCTTAGTCCATTTATTGTTTGTTTAAAGTACTTTAAAAAAACAAATTTAACTGTTATTTTATAACCAGTTGATTAAACAGCAAACACTGGGTTAATATTAAAATATTGATTGTTTTACCTTTTGGTATAATTTGATCTCCAATAAAATCTAATCTGACATGATTTGTTTGTGGGTTGGTGACACATGGGCTGAAATGATTAATAGGTAAAACATCTAGAATAAACTATCTTATGTTTGTCTAAAAGACTCTCTTCTTTGAGACACCAACCAATTTTTCTTTTAACAGCACATCTAATCAATTTCAAAATGAAGAAAAATAAAGCCTGAGCCCATTTTGAAACTTATTTCTCCTTGAAATGTTCTGAGTGCTGGAACTTATTTTACAATTCCAGCTACAGTCTTCTAGCCTGAAAAGAAGGAATGAATAGTGTCAAAATCTGCTTTAAGAGAGAGTTTGTTTATCGAGCTACAGCTCATTTTCTCTTATCCGTCACTACATAAATAATACGTAAAATTTCTTGGTTGGTTGTATTCTACATGCACAGCATGAAGCTTAGGGTCAACTAACTAGCATTTCCGATTCTTTCTTAAGCTATCTTTTCCTTGCTAAGCTCCCTTCCCTATCTCACCTTCCTGCTTGCAATACGATCCAAACAGAATATGCGGTTTAGACAATTATAGTTTTCAGTGTCTATCTTTAAATGTGTACATTCAGTTTTGAAATGAAGTATAGGTCCTTTGCAGGATGAAATAAAAATTACAGTGAAGTACACTATTAGGTATAAATTGATTTTCTTTTTTTTTTTTTTTAAGAGCTTTCAACATTTTGTTTGGCAATATTTTTCCTGCATAGGAAGGATTAGCTGTGTCTAACAGAATTTATCAGAAAACCCAACATATTGGGGGCTTAAACAGTGTAGAGATTGCTCTCTCTCAGAAAAGAAGTTTATCTGTAGGCAATGCATGCTCTGTGTTGTCTTTGTGATGCTCGGAGGCCAATGCTTCTGCCTCCTTTAACATTTTAACTCTGGTTTTTATTTTCAGCGTCACCTCATGATACAAGATAGCTTCTGGAGCTATAGCTATCTCATCCACATTCCATATCGTAGAAAGGAAGGAAGCAAAGCAAGGAGGGCAAAAGGAATGCATTTTCTAGTTGAATCAACAGACTCTTAGGAAATTCCATACAACACTTAAATATATCATTAGATTGAACATTATAACATGACCATACCTAGCTGAAAGGGAAGTTGGGAAAACTACCAATTTTAATTGTGTGCATTGTCTCCTTATAAAATAAAGAAAAAAGAGGGAGAATGGATTTTATGTGCAACTAGTAGTTACTGTCATTGTTTATATATGCGATTGGCTACTTCTCTAATTTCAGTTTCTATAAAATGAGCAAAAGAGTATCTTACCCATGGTGTTTGTATGAGGGTTAAGGGGGATACTGAATGATGCTTAGTCCCAAAATACAGTAAACGTTACTGTGGTTGCTTTTTTTAATTCTCATTTCCTTTATAATTACTCTAATATTAGAGCAGTGGGAAGTCTCAAGGCTTTATGGAGTCTTATGATGATCCACATTAACTTGTAAATTATTTCACTTTTGGTACTAATATGTGCTTTGCAATTGGTGTCTCCTTCTATTGTTTCTCTTCTATAAGGCCTTACACAGAGTGTGTACGTTTCATCTTCATGCCCTATATGTAACTGAGAACTGTGGATTAGTCACTCCTTGAAGTGGAAAAAGATTAGCCACAGGAGCGATTAATCTATTCTGAAATTTTGGGACTACTATTTATATGGCAATGGACAGTGAGGGTCTGATCTGGTGGGCTTTAAGGAGTCCTTACAATTTTACACTATTGAATTTTACTGCCCTAGATACTTACTTGTTTTCCTCTCTTGTGTCCTAAAAATAGCAGATTATTCTGATTTGAACTACTTTAATATTCCCAACAATAAAATCATTTAGTGATACTTATAAAATATATTTTTGTTGTTGCAAAATAGCTATAGGATTGTACATTATTTTTCTTTACATTAATAGATTTTCAACAGGCAGCTTTATGCATGGAACTGGGCTATTTTTCCTCCCAAATGAGCAGTGTGTTACCTATAACTGAGTTCTCCCAAATAACTTCAGGGAAATACTGGTTCTGGTAATTTAGTTCGATGTCTTTGGGAGAGTACTTATTATACTCTCACAGACTCATTTCTTCATCAACAAAAATAGGAATATTTGTTATATTTGTTTTATACGTCTATGAGGAACAGTTAAATAAAATTATAAATGTGAAGTGTTAACATTGTATCTGGAGCAAGAGATTATTACAATTATCATTTTATTATGGATACTACTACTGTTACTATTACAGAAATGGACTTAGCTAATCTAATTAGGGTGATGGTCAATTTATCTATTGTTACATAGTGAACTATTTTAAATCCAGTGGTGTAAAACAACAAACATTTTATTATGCTCACAAATTATGTGGACAAAATTCTCATAGGGCACAGAGGCAGTGGCTTGACTCTCCTCCACAGTTGTCTAGGTCCTCAGTGGGGATGATTTCAAAGGCTGGGGATGCTTCATGTTAGAGGTCTGCGTTGTCTGGAGGCTCCTTCACTCAGGCATCTGGTTTCTCGGCTGTGGTGACTTGAAAGTTGTGTCCCGCTAGACTTTTGACTAGAGAACCTATACATGGCCTCCATGTGGACTTCTCTCAGCATGACGGCCATGTTTGGAGGGGGAACATTCAGAGATTGAGTGTTCCAAGTGACCAAGGGGAAACTGTATGGCATTTTATGACCTTGCTTCAGAAGGCACATAGCATCACTTCTGTCACATGCTATTAGCTGAAGTGTTCACAAGCCCTCCCAGATTCAAGGGGGAAGAGGCATACACCTTATATGTCATTGGAAGGAATGTCGAAAGACTTGGAGCCATCTCCAGGGCCCTACTGCTCCTTGTAGAAGGATGAAAAGTAGCAAGGAATAAACACGATTTGGTTTGAAAATAGTTTTTCTATAAACTATTCTAAGAGTAATATAATACTAATCTGTCACCATCTAGTACAGGCAAGCAGTTAAAGGTTTTCATCAAAGGCTTTAAATCACTGTAAATATAATCCTAGCTTTTAATTCTTTTAACCTTAGACATTTACACTATCAATTCTAGGATAAATCTTTCTTTTAAAGTTTAAAAGTCATTGTGGTTCTCAGCAGACATACTTTATTTTTCTCTTACAAACATTTTCTCTTTCTAAGGTTTTCATAAAAATTAAATTGCCTATTTTTAAAATGTTTAGAACAGTACCAGGTATGCCGTAAGTCCAATGAACTATCATGTATATAAAATACATGTAACTCCTTTTAAAAGACCATAAGGGATAATATTAAGTAAATTATTTTTAAGTCAATATAATATTTACCAATATTGTACGATTAAGATTAGCACTACAATATTTTGTCAAAAGATTTGAGAAATAAACATGTGACTTAAATATTTTAAAAGTCAAAATTCATTGTCAACAAATTAGTCATTTTTTTAATGAAAATGAATTAATATTCTTTCTAAAAGCCATACTTACAAATATATTTCAGATGGGATGTCTCATTAATTTTCCAAATTGATCTGTTATTTATTTAGAAACAACAGCATATCATCAAATGAAGTTAATAGTTCACTTGTTCATATTGTTGTATTTTGGATCATTTTTTACTTGTATTTCATTCGACTTAAATTAATTAAACACTTTTTGAAGGGCCTGGTAGCTCATTTCAAAACTTGGGATTATACCACCCAGTGCATAATGATACTCTTCTGTGCTTATTAAAAGCAAAAGGAAATATATTAACATTCAAATAACCCATACTCTCTTCTGCTCACTATTGAGCCTTCTATTTCATTTTTATTTATAATGACCTCATATTAGGAGCACCTTGCATAAATAATAGTCCAGAAATTTGAATAACCAGGGTAAACACGTCTTTTCTTGATGCTGTTCCCCTCTGAGTTCAGTGAGGACACTGAGGTTAAAGTGTGTCATGCTTTTTTTTTTAGTTATTCATTCTCAGTCTATCCCAGTTACATGACCAATTCTGACAGTCAACCTTGTAAATCATTCAGGAATCTGACTGCTTTTTCAAAACATACCTGAGCCTTTAGGCAGGACTCTACAGGTGATTGCCCCTGGATGTTTGCCTAGAGATGATTTAGGAAATTGTTTGGAAGCGTTGCTCTTCCTCAGCTATCAAAAATTAACCTGCCAGAAATTTGCAGACACAGCAATGTTAATAATTCTGACTCATGCATAAGACTTTTTTTTTTAAGCCAGCTATTCCAAATTCCAAAGATTCATCATTTATTATTTGGTAATTTACTTTTATATTTGTGCTATGAATAGGACATTCGTTATCAGCCTCCTAGACTGCCTCAAACCCCTAGGGTGTTGACTCAATGTAGTAGTTATTGGAGACGCATAACCAGTATTCTCTTACTGTAGTGGTAAACATAGTCCTCATTTGCTGGGAAAAAAGAGAAGAAAATATTTGAGACAAAGACTTACCTCCAAGGAGGACTATTGTTTGATTTCTAAACAGGCAGGAAATACATTGTGCTGCAGTATCCCCTTGGGTGTTCATTAAAGCATCCTGCCTGGGTCATAGCAGTGAGAGCCAACAGAGCCAAGGAGCTTCATTTGTGACCTATATATAACTTTGTTGATATGTTCAGTTTCACTCATTTGTGTATCTATTTGTGATTTAGTATATAGTCAGCCTTTTTATAAATTTACGCATTTCTGTTTATTTCTAGAATTATTATATACTTTATAATTAAAGCTTCAAATGCTTTGCAATTTTACATATAATTTAGTTAATTCTAACGCTGTCAGGACTGAACTAGATGATCTCCAAAGGCTTTTGCAGTTCTAAATCTCTATAATTCTGTGATCCTGATTATTTTTCTAAAATTAAACCTCTGATTTTATTACCTTTGCTTAATTCTAAGTGTAAACATTATCCTGATCAAAGTGATATATAAAGCAATCAAGTAGTGTTATCAATATTAATGTTTGAGAAAAGGAAAGCTTTCTACTTTTAGCTATTTTTATTTTAACCGCTTCTCAACATCATTGTGCATTTTTTTTTCTTCCAGTTACAAGAGTTCATTTACATTCAGATTCTTTGGATTTAGTCTAAGTGTGTTAATAAACGTTCACTGTTCAGCCCCCTGTTCACTCCAAGGATCCTAAACTCAGATACTTCAAGGGCCAAGCAGGTATCTTTAATGAGTTAGGCATCTATTGTTTAAGTGTTGCCAGTTCCTCTGATTATTTTTCAAGAATCCAGAAACCCAAATTTTTATTGTTAAAAGTTCTACTTCCTTAGTGATGTCCAAAATTATGTTAAAGCTATGAAAAAAAAAAAAAGAAGGAATAAAAATGGTATGACTCCACAAGACCAGGTCTACAGGTTCTTTACTCCCAATTTTAAAACCCAGGATGCTCTTCAGCTTCACCCTGATAGGTATTCCCGCTGCGAATCATCTCCCAGGTAGACCCTCCCCTTGGAAATAGGCACTTCTCGCTGCTGGGTTGTACCAGTGTGAACCTGACTGGAAACAGTGATTATTCCTGGATTTTGACAGAAGTCCCTCAGTAGTAGTTACCATGCTATTAAGTTCCTAAACAAATAAATGCCTAACTACTGAACTAATATCAGGTTCACAGGCCTCCAGGATTCATGCTGATCCTCTGGTACCTATACACTCAAAACTCTTCTTTTTGCCAGTCACTTTCTTTCTTGTGGATCAGCCCAGAACTTTTTACATGTTTTCTGATTCAGTCTTCATCTTTCAGAGTCATCCCTGCTCTTGATTCAGTATACATCTTAGCACTGAAGGTTTCCTTCATCCTTATCATCTTGTTTCTGTTATAATATGCCCCTTATCACTTTTAACACTCTCACACCTTTTAATGGAAAAAATAAGATGGATAATGTACCCAAAGTAATTCAAATTGTAGCATAGATATTGCGACCATGCATTACATTAAAGAACAATGTGGTGGCCCGATATCAGAATGACATTGCCTGACCATTAAATTCATTTGTTATTGGCAGTCAGTGTTGATATCCTGTTGTTCATGAACATAGACTTGCTCATCCGTGAAATTTTAAAGGAAAGTTCTCAAGAAAGGAGCTTATCTTCTGAAGTAGCTCTTATGGCACAGAAGTTACAGTTTACATACTGGTGCATGAGACTTCGTGAAATGACTCATCTGGTCTTTTTATGAAATGGTTTCACTTACTAAACATCAGTTTTATTTTATCTCTGTATTTCCCATTTCCCATTGTGTGGACAACACTGTCATGAGTGACCTTGCAAATTGCCTTATCGAAACCAGTTAAACTCTTCTGCATTTCCCTGCTATACATATCTGATATGTTATGAAAGGGTGGTATTATAGTTAGAGTTGCTACTTTGGATTATTTCCTCTGAAGGAGACTTGCATTATTGTCTTATGTTATTCTGAGGTTCTATTACATGCATGTATTTTTCGCCACAGCGTTGTGAAGAGGTGCTATTATTATCTTTTTACAGAGGAGATAAAGATATAGGGAGTGGAAATTACTTGCCCACATTACGCAGGTGGTGAACTAGTCCTGGGAGGTTGAACACCGAGCACATACTGTTAACCATTGCACTACACTATGTGTCATTTTTGTTTCAGATAACTCATGGTTAGCATAGCCAGGGTAGCCCCTGGTAAACAATAAACCATTTTCTAGCATCATACAAATCAAGTCCTAATAAGTTGTTATGGAAGCTTTTTAAAGAATAATGTAAAACTCTTCTGCCAATATTTTGAAGAATTTGCTGTTTTCTTCTTTTGCAAACTGAAAATGTATTTGTCTGTCTGCTTAGTCTTCTGGCCCCTGTCCAATCCTTTAAGTTCCTTTAAAGATTACTGCAGTTGTTAGATCTATTTTTCAAGTCTTCTCAAAAAATCAGGTCCTTTGTCAAATGGTCCAGGAAATGGAAATGCTTTTCCAGCAACTGTTTCTCAAAAACACACTTTCTTATCTGTAGCTTCACTTTTCATTCCTACCAGTTTTGCTTCTGCATTTTTCAGTCAAATAGTCATTCTCTGTGACAGAAAATTCTGAGACAAAATGAATATCATTTGTCTATAATGTAATCATCCTTTTAATTATTCTTTACCTTTTATAACATTAATCTCAAAACATATGCCTTATTTCTTTCCTTGCTTGTGGGTATTTGCATATCGTTTTAAATTATAGCAGCACTTTTTTGTATTAAGCTGATAAAGAGTTTAAAAATAAATCAGAGATGATCTTTTTTTTTTTTTTTTTTCAAATCTCAGTAGATTTACAAAAGCAACAAGAGCTGGTACAAATAATTACCAACATTTTTTTTTCCTTCAGCATGAGCAGTAAAAGGACATGACAATTCAGAAACATCATTTATATCTTTCAAAGTGATCTTTTGTTTGTTTGTTTGTTTTGTGGGAATTCGTATTGTGAGTTAATGAACACAAAATCCAACACAGGAAGCACATTTTTGCTTTGCCAATGATTCACTTTATGTTAATTTTTACCACCCATGAAATATAATCTAGAAACAAAACAAGTTAATAAACTCCAAAGATGATCAAGAACATCCAGGATAGAATCACATTAACATGTAATCCTAGTTAAATTTGTAGTGCATTTGACTGACTATTTGTAGTCGTATATCCTATAATTTGTATTTATGGAAAAATAATCTGCACCACTGAAAAATTGAATTTAATATTTTTTTACTGAAAATTGTAACATTTGTGATTCTCCTTATTTCTTATGCTTGAAGTTTTTTTACAGACATGCACATACACATACATACACAAAAGCAAATTTTAGAATGAATTGAAATATGAAAATTAAAATGCAATATTTCCCAACTGAACACAAAAGCGTACTGAAAAAGTCTTCTGTACATTCCACAAAGCCAATGACAAATCATGCCAATATTTCTTAGAGTCAGTTTTATTGCAAAATATATTCAATACTTTTACTTTACCTTCTAATATCTTGAATTCCTCAGGATTGAAATGAGGTATTTCTATTAGATCCATATTCCCAAGTCTATTCCTGATACATATGCCCTCATGTGAATAATATCATTATAGTCTGTGATAGATCACAATGTCAAGAAACTGATCTTGGTCCAATTTTTAACTCTGTTGGATGAAATAAAAAAAAATTCATTTGCTTCCAAATTTTGGAGTGAGACAAAAGACAGCTATTTAAAATAATAGTTGTAATATTTTTTATGGTTTCCAATTAGTGCTGTTTATTATTGTTGTTTTAAAAATCATTATAATCTTCTGGTAACAAGTTTATATTGTGAGGGCCAATGAATCTATTTGTTTAAGTTCTTAGACTAGATAATGTATTACAAAAGATCAGGTTTCTTTGAACATGGTGTTAGATATGTTAACAAGGGTAGCTCAAGAACACTTGAAATGTGTATTGTAAATGCCATTTAAAAAAAGATGGGGATAAGTATTAAAAGTCAACTAAAAATCCCACTACTGAAGTATTTTGGTAAAAATGATTGTTAACAGTCTTGAAGTAAAAAGTAAAACATGCTAGTATTACTGTGTTATCACTAGTGTTCTATAGTCAGTTTATATGAGCTTATTAAAGATTATTTCACTACAAAGTATTTTTGGATCCATTTTGCTCAATGGAAGTGGAGGTGTGTGTGTGTGTGTGTGTGTGTGTGTGTGCATGTGTGCACATGTACTTCTGGGCAGAAGGTGCAGCAGTTTGTGAAGGAAAAGTGTATGTGGTCTCAACTGCCTATTTTTGTCTGAGAGAAGAGGTGAGCAGATACGGGTTATGGTGTCCCAAGGTCTTAGCTTTAGCTACCACCTCCCTATTTCCACCATGACTAATATGTTTTTATAAACCGTCGCCTGAGTTTTAGCATTTCTACCCTACCAAGACTAAATACTTAGAATCTCAAGGAATCTTGCTTGTTAGCACTAAATGGACTCACGGTCCACATCCCTTGGTAAATGCTTGTAGTCCAGATTCCAGTTAAAAAAAAAAAAAAAAGGCCTCCTTACAAAAGAGGATGTGTTGCTGTACAGACCACCATGGTTTTGGTACTCATGTTTACTTTCCCATCTATACCAGATGCCTCTCTACATAGAACTCTTGTAATATTTAGGACCCACCAGCAACCTCTGGGCTGCATAAGCTTGTGGCATATGTTACATCATCATAAGATGGTTCGTGAGGCCTTAGGGTCAAAGTTTTGATCCACTCCTTTGGGATGTATGACCTTGGGGATGTTTCTTTATTTCTCTGATTTCCTTCCTTGTTGAAGGTCAATACAAATAGTACCTGCCTCCTGATTGTTCTGTTAAGTTAAATAACATAATGCATATAAAGTGCTTAGTTTTATATCAGGTACATACTAAGAGCTCCCTCAATGTTATTGACATCATTTAATTGTCATTGACACTACTGAAATGTTGTCTAACTGTTGAATTAATAAACCTAGGGTACTGTTCATACTCATCCTTTGTAGCTTCTAAAACTATAACATCAATATGTCTATACTTTAGCAGTAATTACATATTATTTGTACCTATTATTAAAATAAAGTAACTCAGTTATAGAAGTTATAATTAGATAATACTGAATATTGCAGTGCAATAAAAATAGTCCTCATATACTTTGCTTCCTTAAATCCCATATGTAAGATAAGAAGATACTAATTTGGCCTTTCTCTCCAAGATTTTAAAGCATTCCAATATTTGCCTCATTAGGTCTTAATATCACTTTAGGCACACTTCTCCATCAGTTGAGCTTATCTCAAAACTAATTTAGGATTAATTCCAATAAAATATTTCACCAGTATCTTCTCATTATCATTATATTTAATTATTTTTTAAATCAAGACAAATGACACAACAGTTTAATAGAAGACCGTCACTATTCAGAATTGGTCCGGCTTCTTCCTCAATCTAAGGAACTAAGCAAAGCAATTTTTCTCACTGCCTAGAGTCTTTGCAGTTTATCCTTGCAATGTTTGTATTGCATGAAGTCTCACTGAGCTGCAATTAGTCCTTGCCTTTCACTTACATTATGAGAGAAAGGAGGAAAATGGCAATGTTGCCTTTTGCATCTTTCTCTTGTACTTTGTCTTCTTTTTTCTTTGAACATGTTTATATTTGAAAATACTTTCATTAGAAATCTATGAGATTCTATTATAAAGTGATGTAAATCAGTGCAGACTCAAATAGGTTACCAAGATATATGCTAGTGACATATTAGATTTCTTCTTTTCTACAATTGCAAAAATCATTTTATGATTCAATTTAGGAAAATTTGAATAAGTAATTGGTATCTAATAGTGCACCAGAGGCTTCAGAGATTCTTAAAAAAAGTATAAAAATGTTTCTTACAGTCAAGGAACTTCAAATTTTATTGGTATTTATGAGACATGTATGATTAAATGTCAAAATATATGATAGACATACTAGATAGTAATACCACATGAGGTTAGAGTCAGAAGAGCTCAGAATGATTCAAATATTTGAAGATAGTTTCATCAAATATTAACCTATAAAGACAAAAAACACTTGAAGAGTGTTTGGAACCCAATAATGGTTTGGTTGTTTTATACTATCTGGATGAGAGAGAGAATAAAGGACCCGAAAGAACTGTGTAAATTTTAGTATCTCCTACTAAAGCCATTATAGGAAGAACCAGATGAGATCGTGCACATTCAGGGCGGTATGGCTGTAGACAGGAAGAACTGAAAGCATACATATCTGTCTATCCTTTTCCTTGAGCATTGCTTTGATTTACCTATTAATAAATAATGAAATGACTGGAGATAGTATAGACGGTATAGACAGTATATGTCAGAAGTAGAGTATAAGGGTAAGAAAAAAGGCTTTGGTGTAGACAATGTGGCTTTAACTTTTATTTTTTGATATTTACTGTCTTTCTGATTTTAGAAAAGGTATTTAATATCACTGAGTCTCATGTTTTTCATCCATAAATATGTATTTCAGGGTGGTTGTGAGAATTAAATAGGGTAAGTAAAAAGTACTTACTTAGCAGAGTGTCTGGCATAGAATATACCTCAACACATACAAATTTAACTATGACTTGAGTTAAAGAGACTTGTTTAGGACCTTTGTAATTGTGTGCAACTGAATCTAGTTTCTTCTTCCATATTAAGAGAAAAATATCAATTTACCAAGATGTTTTTAAGGATTTAAATAATTGGTATTTTGAAATTGGTCATGGTGTGTGTGTGTGTGTGTGTGTGTGTGTGTGTGTGTGTGTGTGTGTGGAGGTGGTAGGGAATGTTTGTCATAAAAATTGACAAATGTTACAAAATCATGGATGTTTATTTTTTCAAGAGCTGGTTTACAAGAACAGTACTGATTAAAAGAGAGAAAGGATTAAACAGTCACACCAAAGTGTGATACAAAGCATGATACAATGTTTCAATGTAGTATTTAGAAGGACATTGGAACTAGCCAGGGAGGTCAAGAAGAACATCTCCTTTGAAAAGAAGTAATGACTAAATTGAATTCTGAAAGGTTGCAGCAGCAGAAAAAAGAGATTATTCAGTGGGAGACTGAAAAACCAAATTGACAAACTGGAATTTATCTGAAACCAGATGAATCTTTTAACATTAGATGTTAAAATAAAATCAAGGAGGTTATGGAGGAGGTGGCAAACAAAGTTTCATGTGCAATGACAGATGAAATTTGTCAACTCCCTATTTTGATTTATGAATTTTATTCTCAGTTTCATCCAATTCCAAATGTATTGAACATATATTAAAAAGAGTTAAATAAGCACATGTAAGATGGTATGGGAAGAACTTTGGCTGATCAGTGCACCAATGAAGTTAACACTCCAATGCTTCAATGCCAGCAAGAAATTACTGAAATTTTCAAGTCATCATTTCCAGATAGTATACAGAATGAACTACATATACTAATTCCTTGCAAGAAATTTAATCTCAGCTATGACCTAAATTGCCACAAGTTGGTTTTAGATTTTTGAGAAGTTATTGTATTTCATTTTCCCCTGGGCTGGTCTTCCCTTGGTCATTGTTTCTTAGGCCCCACAAATGCTCAGAGGATGCTTCTAGGATTATCAGAGCCTATTTTCCAGCTCTCCAGATCTTTATTGTCTATTCTCACTGTTCCTATGGATCCTACAACACTAGATAATGCCTCATAGATAGAATTCATGATTACCTTAATAACGAGATAGCTTCTTTTACATCTAGAACATCCATAAGCATCATTGATGTTGGAGTAGTGATTTGAAAAAACTGTAGGCTGAAACTCAAATCTGTTTCATTATTTATGTGCAGAGCTTTGCATCTTTATGAAAGGCTGACCTGGACCACGCCTGACAAGGAGAGAGCCTTTAAACAGCATTTGTGAGCTATGCAACTGAAAAATTGCAGGTGATCATTAGCTCCATAAATGGAAACTGCAACCATCAAGTACTGCAAGAAATGGCAATCACTTTTGCTTGCATGTGCCAACAAATTGATAATACACAAAGACATCCAGAAAAAGAAATTCCTAGATTTTCCAAAGAAATAGATCCATTGGAGGAAACAGAAAACAATTAAAGCTTTTAAGAAGTTAAGCTATTGAATTTGAAGGTGAGCTAGAGAATTTTACTAAGCAGTTTCTACATTCAAGCAATGGAGAAGAATCCTAAAAGAGAGATTGCTTTGATATAATCATCATAAGAGAAAGTGGAACTTGGATGATTTGGGACAGTCAGTTGTTTTTATGAAATGACTTTAAATATGAATTGTATGCACATGGGAAATTCTTGTATAGATTCTGGTAATCATCTACCTCAAGATCTTTGCATTTCTGACATTTCTGTAGAGTGGTATGATGTCACTTTAGTTTTAATTTTAGGTTAAGGAAAGCCTATATTGTTTGTGTTAAAATGATAAATTAGTTTAAAAGCAACAGGACCAACTATATGACTCCTCAGGGGTGGGGCCTTTCTCTCAATTGGGGCTATTTTTGTTTTTGATTCTGAGGAACTCTGCTTCCTGGAATCCAGGAGTTAGAGAAGGCTCATTCTCTGTAAATTTTTATTTTCATTTTGTTGTTCAGAACTAATTTTTGATGTCGATTTAATGGGAATAGTCACTTTTTTTGGTTTGTAAACAGCATTATTGTAATCATCAAAAATAAATAAAATTAAGTCTGGAAGACTAGGATTTGCCATGCAAAGTGAGAGGGCAAAGTATGGCAGAAGGAAATGTGTGTAAAGGTCTAAAGCTAAGAAGATTTTTCTTTCGAATAACTGAGTTCAATGGGGCTAGATCTTAAGTGTCTATGGGAGATAGAGATGTTAGGGAAAGAAGAAACTGATGAAGAGGTAAAACAGATCAGAGAAAGGCTTAGTAAACCATGGTTAGAAGGTTTGACTTTCAACATTATTCCATATTGAAAGAAACAAGTCTTATCTATGAGAATCGTCTCATGCAATAATAATATCATTTTTATTTTTTAGCAGTGCCATCGATTCTGGGAAATTATGGTCATTCATAGCCATCTATGTGGTATGGTCATTCAGCTATCTATAACTTCATTATTATAATACATTTTTCTTTTTTATGTATTAAGTATGTTATTTTTTTAATAAAGGCCTTTGTGAAATTTGGTACGCTGAGTATATGAATTCTGTCTGGTAATAGTAACTGTTTTAAGATTAGAAGATGAAGTTAGTTTGGCATGACTTTCCTGTCCTGAGAATTACTCTTCCTTCTGTAAGTGCTAATTCTATTTTATAGTTGTATTAATTTTACTGGGAAGAAACATTAATCTCACCACTGTGTTATTTGTAGACTCTACTCCCTTGGAAAAATCCTTGCAATGTTCATTTTCACATTCTCTGAACAGTATATTAGTAATCACCACTCTCAGATCTTTGACTGACCTGGACTGCTTCTTGCCTGGCCCAGCATCCTGAACTTATTTAAAATAACTTCCTTGGTTTCTTCCCATCATATTTATTTGGGGCTCTAGTTTCCTCCTATCATATTTATAATAGCATATTTGATATTAAGAACATTTACCTTGGTTGAGAAAAGAGAAGGAATATAGGAGTTGAAAATTTCTGTCTCTTCTCTCTAATTTTGTTCTACTTTATACAATGCCACCTGTTCACCAAGAATCATGGACTTATCTTCTTTATTTTGAAAACTGAGGAACTAGTTTATTATTTTTGTCCTGCAATGCACTACCACTACTCTTAAGAACCATTATAACTCAACCATGAAATGATATGTTTCTTAAAATATTTCCAGACAAACTACCAGCACTTCAGGTCTCAGAGGTAGTACAAGAGAAGATTTATAAATAGCACCCAGATATATTAGGGCTACATGTTTAGACAAATTTAGACTCTCATACAAAGGTGAAAGTTTCACATTTGAAATTTCTGTATATTGTTGAATGCAGTCTTGATTATTTAGTCACCAGGAGGATAATGAATAGCTGCATTAAAAAATTAGGTGAATGTAAAATTACCATAAAAAACATTTCAGCCTCAATTTTCTTTATGCTGTTTTACTCCTAAATATAAAATATAACATCATTAACATTATTAAATGAAAATAATTAGAATGAGATTTATAACATGTAAGCTCTTATTTAGTAGAAATTGAGGGTTGTAGTAAAGATACCCCTAATTTTCCCAGAAAGAAGGCTTTTTAAATAATGTATTAATTTCACATTGGCATTTAAAAGAAGTTGGGCTATTCCCATGGAGAGGAACCTGGTGATTGGGGTTTAATCCTTTTAATGTTAGCTGTAATTAAGTATATATTATAAAGCAGTTGTCTTTGTATATAGTACCTTAAAAAAAGACCCTGGAAATGTCTTATCTTTATAAATTTTTATATCTAAGTCTAGCCCTTCATTTTGGAGGAAGAATAAATACTTCTAACCATTTCCCATTTGGATGGAGTGTCTGTCTACCATGAAGTGCCAGAAAACGGCTTAAATGATATGTGATATGTTACTAATGAGGCATTCAGTGCAGTGTAATTATGACTATGTTACTTGGTCATTTCAAGTTGTATCCATCAAAACTGTGGGTACTCATTTTTCAAATGAATTTTAAAAAGTTTCTAAGGCCAGGAAAACATAAGTACTGGAATAGCAAGGAAAAAACTTGCTATAAACTGGCCAATAGCAAATGTAATGTAGAGAGCTTCCTGGTTGTCAATAAAATAGCTTTGTTTATTTATCCATTCAGAGTAGATTCTTCTTCTTTGTTCCAGGTTAATTTTGACTTTCTTTGATATAAATGGAAATCATTTTGAGATAAACTTGTTGGTATCCTTGATTATCTGTGTGGTGTCTGCATGAAAAAAGAAACATAAATTTCAAGAAGTTTCCATAATAATTAACGGACACAATCAAACTGTCCAATTTATGAGTTGCTACTCCATAAATATTTTTGGTTAGTTTCTAACTTTGATTTTATTTGGTCTAATAACAAGTATTGCTCTATAGTTAATTGTTGATAGTTACAGACACTGATTTCATTCAATTAAGCTGGTAACCTTTTTAAGAAACTGCCTGGGAGAAAGCCAAGAATTCCAGTCAACTGGTTTCTAGGGGAACTAAATTGAAATTGTTTTAGCCTAGAAATGTTCCATGTAGGCCACAGCTGTGTTAATTAACTTTTTCCTTAAACTATCGTCTATACACAAAACTCAAAATGGGCAAACATAGCAAAGGACCATGTTATCTGGATTCAGATTTTGCTCGGAGTAATTATAAACTTGGAAAGACATTATAAAATATGTTGAGACATATAGTAAGAGTATGAAGGGTGTTTTGACTAAATCACATTAAAATTCAGATCCTCCCTCATTCTCTTTCTTTTTAAAAGTTACTGATGTGTGTATTTAAAAAGCAAAACCAATGGGTATTACACAAAAGTTTGTCAAATTTTAAATCCATAATGATAAATATTGTGCTTGGAAGACATTAGGAAACTCGGTGAAACATACTTTTTCTTAATGAAATGGAGCTTATCAGAATGATGACTAGTACTGCTAATACCAAAAATTTGTTTATCTTTTGTGCTCTCCAGAATGGGAAAGGGAAAAAACACATTATGTTGAAACTGTACATTATGCTTCGGGGGAAAAATTATTTCCTTAAATAAACAGAGCTTTTTGAGTAAGTACCAATATAAGCCAGGAAGGCCAAGGTCCTAGTTCTGAGTAACCACATGTGTTAATGAAGGGCATCTATGTGTCATGGCTACAGTCAGTTATCTATAAAGTTGTATTGTTGATCAAGCTAGTAAGATCCAAGAAAGTATGAATGAAATTTCGCAGTCATCCATCTCTACCTGCAAAAGGTAGAAAGACAAAAAATAAGATCTTCGGACATGCTCATTTGAATGAGCAGTAGTAGATATTATCTTTCTATACAGAATATTTGAACTAATTTTTATTCATTGAATTAACTTGATGAATATATATTTCTTGGATATTAGAATCTACCAAAGAATTTGCTAAAAAACCATTTGCGACATAACCACAGATGCTGGGTTTTAATAAGAGAAGCTTCATCTGTTGATGATCTTTATAGTCATCACGTTCACTATTCAAAAAATTATTTCCAAAGTGGTTTTGATTGGCAGATTTTTTCCTGGCTCCATACATGAAAATTCTAGGCTCTATCGTCTAGGTTTTATGTTTACCTCATGATAGTAGCAGTTATTCCCTATCTCCTCAGGCTAAAAAATAAGGAGATTAGTTAATAAGTGGGCTTTGAATGATGACAGAAAAATGTAGCAGTTATAACTTGTGTTGTAAATAACCTCTAATCTCTGTGGGTAGAAGCTCCAGGTAATGTAAGATAAAAAAAAAAAAAAAAAAGTATAACATCACGGTTTTGTTAGGGAAGAAACAGTGAGATAATTGGTTAAAATGGATAAGTTTTGAAATCTACTAGCTTTGAACAATGATGAAAAGTGCTAAATCAAACTGGCTTTTGAATAAAAGCAATATAACATACTGTGGAGGCTGGTTCCAGTAAGTGGAAAGTCCTGGCACACACAGTAAGATAATATGAAAAATTAGCTTCAATTTAAGATTTTTGACCTTCAGCATAATTTCATTCAAAGTTAAGAGAGATTAACTTAAATAAATAATGATCTTCAAAATTTGCATTTTGGGATGTATTTTTCCCATTGTCCTTGCAAAAACATACACATCGATGCACACAGATATTTTGGAAAAATTATCCACAGTGGTGCCAATTTAATAAAGATTACTGACATATTAACTTTTGAATTTTACATCTTTTAGTCTTGATATTCTAGAAAGTTTATTCTGGGAGTTATACTTTGATAAAAAAAACAAATAAAAAAATACCTTGATAGTAATTTATACCATTTCATGTTAGATATTCATTTGTATTTTTGTAGTGATTCTAACAGTGTGATTACATTTTCAGAGGCTCTCTGGGCTTCCTTCTTCATGCCTCCATAGTGACCTTCATGCCTCCATAGTGACCTTGCAACTCTATCCTAAGGGTCTTTCTGACCCTGGATTGATTCTTCACCTCTTGGTCTTTCTGGCTTGGGAGTTCTTTAGACAGAGCTTCGCTTTCTATGCTTTCTCATTGCTTCACTACTATATTACCTTTTTGAATGAATTGAGGGATACTTTCGAAAGATTAAATTATGCTCATACACATTCATAAGGCAGAATACAGAGCTGCTTCTTTTATTTGGGGGTATTTTTTTTATATATAGAGAGAGTAGGGATTCTAGATGCTTAAGAATATGCCATTCAATTTTAACATTATTTCTGTTAAAAAAAGAGATTTGCCATATATTGCTTTGCTTCTCTAAATTCTTACCAGATATTTTTGGACAAAATTTGTAGATAGGGAACGTTCTACAGTGGATCCCATATTGAGCTTTGTGGTACATTTTTATTTTTTTGTAAACTATTATAAAGATATAGGGATAAGAATTTTCAGGAAGTAATTTTTTTTTGATCTAGTCATTTAGAATTTAATGCTTATTCTTATAGAATGAAATGGTTTTATATGTAAGAAAAATCCTATCATTTCAAAAATATTTAACATCTGACTCAAAAATAATTTTGATCCAAATTAGAGTAGTTTAGTAAATAAAGTGAGCCATGGACTAATGTCAATGCCTGTGTTCTCCAAAGATAAATTCACAGGAACATTATTGAAGTAAGGCAGTGGAGAATTAGTGTTCAGAATTGTATTTTTAATTATGAAAATATGCTAAACTATTGCTAATAAATGAATTTTAATTTAATTTTGAATATATTTTAAATTTTGGTATATTACACTTTGTCTAAGTATTATAATACTGAGCTTCATAATAATTTTGATGTATTGGATACCATATTTTAAAATATGTTTAGAAGATTTAAGCAGACTCCAACAAGTTGCATAAATTAATGCAATTACAATTCTAGTTGGAAAATGATGCCTTCAACTGTATTGGAATACATTTATAATAACCTTTTCTGAAGACAGCTATCTCATCTAATAAATTACTGGCATGTGATATTTAAGAAGCATTAATCAGCATTTAAAAAAAATTCAATGAGGGTCACAGCTTCAACTTAGCATGAATAAGTCTCTGTCCTCTTACCACTGCTTCCTTCCCCACCACCAAATAGTTTATATGTTTTTAGTAAGAGTTGCACAGAGAGAGTACTTGTAACACCAGTGTGCCATGATTGATCTCAGAGACTGGCCAACCTAAAGACACCTTCTCATTATCCATTGCCATATCAGTCCTGGAGAGCTGAGAAGGGCCAGATTTGATCTGTTTGCGCCTTGTGTCAGTTTTTTCATCTTTGTTTTGATTTTAGCTTACCTAAAAGCTAGCTTCAACTTTCCAGCACAGACTTGAAAGAACATTTAACATGAGTTGATAATGTAAGCTTGGTAAATAAGGATGCTATCCTTTTTTGTTGTTGTTGCTTTCATGCCTACAGCATTTGGTCTTCCTAGGTGGTCTCCCATCCAAGTACTAACCAGACCCAACCCTGCTTAACTTCCGAGATCAGACGGGATCGGGCTTGTTCAGGGTGGCGTGGCCATAGACTATCCTTCTAATAACATGATTCAGTAAGAAGAAAAACAAAGGTGCCTTCTTTTCTGTTTTCCTCTCTCTCGTTTACTAGCTCATAAAACCTGTATGCTACTCAATTAAAAGGCAGGCTGTACACGAACTGAATCTCTCTCTTTCAGAGAAGGCAATTTTTGTCTCAAATTGGAATAGAGTGTGGAATACTTTAATTGTATTCAGTTTTTTTCAGTATTTTGGTTAAAATATTGTAATTATATAGTAAGTAGTTCAAATGTATCTACAAAGAGCTGTTAAAATGCTTTTAAAAACACAAAATCCTAATCAAGAGAATTTTGTGGAAGTATGGGAACATGCTCTTGGTCCAAAATTATGGCAAGGAAAATGTGATGACTGACCTTAAAATTTATTAATATGTATAATTATTGAATTGGCCAATGATCCCATGTAAATGTATGCTTGATTTTCAAAAACATATAGATTTAGTTTTTAGAGATTCCATAAAATTTATTTTGCATTTTTAATAAGACCCATTTAGTAAGTGATCAAAATGAAAAAGTATAGGTAGTTTAGGGAAAAAAAAGTATGACTCAGTTAGTTAATATTGCTTCAATTCTTTTGAAAGTTATTTGAGCAAATAAAGTTAACTTCTCAGTGCAAAAGTCACAGGCCTACTATATTCCACTTTGAAATAACTGCCATTTTTCTTTACTGAATTCATGTTTTTCTTCTATGTAGATGCTGAATACAAAACTTTATCTCAAGAATAGTTATCTCTTTTACTTGTTGATTAATCTAACTAAATCTACATCTTCTTACTATCATTATGTTTTAGCCTAGGCTCTAATAGAGTGTATAAGACTTTATTGGGCTAAGCCGTTTTTCTGAGGTAAATTTTGTGCTGTGAGAAAGTTACTCATGTGTCTTAATTTCCTATGGAAATGACCTATGAAATATTTAATATCAAGTGGCTAGCATGCCTTTTTAGAGCTAATAACCTACTCTAAAAAGAAAGAAATGGCCTTTCAATTTTATTTCAGTTGTGTGTGACATTAAAATATGACACCTATTTGGAAAGAGACTATGTAAAATTAAATGTTAAACCTGTAATACATCATTCATTAATTGTGTAAGATAATTTCTTGAGAAATACTGCTCCTATACTATAGAAAATACATAATCAAGTTTTTGATATGGCAAACTGTATTGATTCTTTAAAACTAAGGACATTTATTTTGGGAGCATTCAGGGAAAATGAATAATTTTGTCAACTCATTCGTTATTTGCCCTTTATACTTAAAGTTTTAAGAAGTGAATGGTGAGTGATAGTATATCCACTGTTTCTTGGGCATTCAGATAGTAACTTGTTCAATTAAAATTCTTGTTAGGTCAGACATAATGGATTCTTGTTGTTACTTTAGTATTTGTTCAATGAAAGGGATCAATATTTTGGCCCCAAGGGAGCTACACTGATAAGAGACTCTGCAGTAAGTCTCTCTGTTCATTATAAACTTTCGGCTGGCAGGTGCAGTGTCTGCTGTATGACTAATTTTAAGTATAATATCAATGTGGAACGAGAATTCAGACATTCTTTTTTTCCCCTTTTTAATAGAACATATGCTTTGTTGGTGCATTTTACATTCTCCTCCCTGTTCTCTTGTATGTGCTCCTTTTAGAAAGCATTTCTAAAAGAGAATTTGAGAATAATAGGTCTGATTTTGAGAAATTTAACTATCGTGCACTTGAACTCTGTACAGAGCCCATTTGTTTCTAGTTCGAATAGATTAAATCTTATCATAGTAGTGTACAGACTGGTTGTACCAGATAGGTAGAAAAATAATCCTCCTTCCTTATCACACTTACCTTCACCAAGGTTTGAAATATATCTGTGTTTAAATTTAATGAAACTGATTGTGATATTTCTGAAGCATGGAATTAAATAAAGCCATATTAAAATCTATTTTGCTTTGCTTCTTTGAGCACTTTCAAAATATGGCCTAATGCTCTATTCAAGTAATAATGTAATTTGCAGAACAAGCTGTCAGACTGGACTAGCTCTAAATTTGGCTAGAGCCATTATTTAAAAAATTAAACCAAAATGCAAGTCCTTGTCGTTCACCAGCAAAAGCTTACTCAGAACATCACATTTAATCTAATAGATGATTTATTAATTTACCACTTAATTCATCTGAGTAAAAGATTTAAATGAAATCATTGATTTGAGAGCTAGCAGGAACCTTTACAAATCATTCAGTTCTGCTCCCTTATTTTACAGATAGAGAAACTGAGACCAAGATAAATTAAGTGGCAAGCACAAAGTTACATATATCAAAACGTTGCTAGAGAAACCAGTTCCCCTAAACATCCAGTTTTCTTTTCAAAATATCATGTCAAAGAGATTTGCTACTGTTTATAAGAAACAATAACTGTTTAACATTTATTTATGTAAACCAATTTGTTTTCAGACCCCAATTTACTTAGAATTATCAGATTACAAATAATTTAGACCCATAGAGCTTGCAAAAACAATCACAGTTAAAGGTCAGAATATGTAAAGGTTAAATGTTAGAACCCAAGAAGTAATAGTTATAGCCTCGAAGCCTGCACTTAAAGTTGTAGGCTCCTGAGTGCATAGACCTTTGCTTTTTCTGTTTTCTTAAAACCTGAAAGGTTAAAGTACGCACAGAATGTTGTTGCATGACTGATTAAATTCCATCGAGGGTGGGAATTTGAGAGTATTTTACATGTGACTAGCACCAATATTTCTGACACTAGAATTATATTATTTGTATGACTTTTAAGTTAGTACTGTTAATGAGAAATAAATGTTTATCTGAGATCAGACATTCCTGGAAGCACATTCCTCTACTCATAAAGGTCCTAAGTGTCATAGGATAGTGGCAATTATAGTAGGTTAGACTTTGCATGTAATACTGCATTAGAGATAGGAGTGAGTGTAAAATGCAAGGGCAATTGGAGAAGTTGTCAGGAAATTAATGTTATCGAAAGCATGTTTTTCTTATTACTTCAAATGGGGAGATGAAATGTAAGAATGGACAAGAAATGCAGAGTGTCCTAAACACCTACTATTTATAGAGGCTCACACAGTAAAAAAGAAAGCATCTTCTTAAATATGGAGTCTAGCCCTTGCTATGTCAGAAATACCTGATTTTATTGTTGGGACTTTTCTGATCAATTCTTTCATTGATCATAGTTATGTCAGGACTGAATTTGGAGGACCTGGTGGTTTGTAAATTCTCTTCATATCATGCATATAGGAAATGGTAATATTTCTTTGCTACATTCCTTCCTAGAAAACTGTCTCATAATAAACTGAGGAAGCCCGTGGTTAAAGGAAACAATAGAAAAGCAATAGCAGTTATTGAATGTCTCTAATATGAGACCCCTAAGAAAATGTTGAAGACAAGTATTAGTTTCCTTTTTCTATAAAATTAACGCTCAGGGGATACAGCTAAGAAGTGGTAGAACCAGAATTCAAATCCAGGTCTTTAGAGTCCAAGTCAGGACTGTAAACTCAAATGCCTTTAGGTGCCAAGAAGGCACAATGAAATTGTGAAACCTACATGTGTTGTAAATCTTTGCTCTTCACAGTTATATTACATTGAATATCTAACTCCATGTCCTTCAACATTGAATATCTAACTCCATGTCCTTCAAGATTTGACAGACTTGACTGTTGTGCAGTTTTTCAAACATCTCATCTTGCACGAGGTTATGCTATGGCATTAAGAAATATAATTAATTACTCTAGTGTTTTCGGTGGCTCAGAATAAGAATACTGTTCTTTTGTGGCATTTCAAGGAAAACAAAAGAAACTACTAAAGGATGAAATGGGTAAGGAAACAGAGAAGCCTCCTCCTCCTCTGAACTCTTTACTAAAGACAGCTGTGTTCCAGAGCTCACTAATTTAGGGAAGAGTATTCATTGCTTTTAAGCTTCAGATTATTCAGAAGCAGCATTCATGGTCAGCCCAGAATTAATGTGTAAGTGACCTTTCTCAGAACCCGGACAGAGGGAAATGTCACTTATTATTGAAAGAGGTAGATTTTTAGATGCCACGAAACTCTCTTGCTTCTATTTGAGATAAATGGTAGAGGGTTTCCTTTTCACAGATGTTCATTCTCGTTAGAGGATGAATGGGTGATATGTAGTTTCATCTAACTCTAGATTTTTGCTGTTCATTTGTGTGATGTTTAATACAAAAAAAGGGAGAAGAAAACGATGTGTCCATTTAACAAAGAACCCTTCAGTATGTATTAAATTTACCATTAGAGGTGGAAATAGTTTTTTTAAGTGTTTGATCTTTATGAGGTCTTCAGATAACAGAATGAATTCACAGTCAATTCAGTGAATTTTGGATATCTGGGAATTATTTAGCACATCTGATTTCTCTAAATAATGGTGTCTCATAGGACACTAAAACATTTTACTTTTGCATATAAGTGCTTATGCTGAAGGACAGCTTCTATATATTTTTTCAAGACACACTTCTATGATATTGAGTTTTGAATTTGTGCATGTTCATTTCTTAGATTTTAGCACAACTTTTAAAATTTTAATGAAAAAAATCTATGTTCAGAAACATAAGTATGTTCAAAAGTCATATGTTTTAAAAATAAACAATGAAAATGAATCTAAAAGTAAAGATAGGGTAATATATTGTCAAGCAAAATTAAACGTAATTTATTGGCAAGATTAATATTGCATTCACTTATATAAATCAAATATCTGTGTAATTAAGTCCTGTATTCTATCTATTAAGAACTACAGGGTACATTTTACTATTTGAGAATCCTTTTTAAAGTAAAAAAAGATGTAGTCCTGATTTTCATTTCATGGAAATGCATTTTGCTAATATTTCCATAGAGAGCTCGAGATAGACTGCTAGTGAGAATACTGTTTTGGCCTCTAAGGGACACCATGATGTGATGCTAACTGAAACCAGCACGAATTCTGCTATGTTATTGGCATATGTAATATTTAGAATGAAAAGTAGATCTTTAATGACCATAATTATCAATGATATTGAATTTATCTTGATATTTGTGAGAAAAATATCTTTATTTAAAGCAAGAGTTTTAGAGATTATGTGTAATCAGATGCCCATTAAAGAGCATTCAGAATGCTGTATAAAGTATATTCTACAAAGACCGTAGTTGATGTTAAATGAAATCTGCTTTAAACTATTATGTGATATTCTGAGTGTACAGTACCCTATACTGTGGAGTCTAATGTCAGACTGCCTGGATTTGCTTCCTTCTGCTTGCTAGCTCTATGGGTTGGGTTAGTTACACTCTCTAAGTCTTGATATCCTCATTAGTAAATAGGGGATAATAATACAACTCACTTTTTTAATTTCTTTTTTTTTTAATTTGTTTTGAGCGATGAGATAAGATGGTGCATGTAAATGCTTAACATGACATCTATCATAACTGCTACCTTACTTATTTTTGTTGTTCCTGTTGTTTATAACAGAAAAGGACACATGTTGACTCAGGACCAAATTTTAGTTTACTGTGTTGAATTTTATTTGATTTGGAAAGGAAAATAAATATTTAAGTGATACCACTGTTATTAGTCTGAAGTTCTCTTTAAGTATGTTATTTGAAGGAAATTGTACGATATAGTGCCTTTTTGCAGTTGGCAGAGGCAAGTCACTGCCCTGTCCCAAATAAGGAGAAAGATAGCTTAATGACTCCATGTGGGTGGGATAGTAGCCACTCTTTCCCCAAATGTTCTTATCCACCCAGCCATTTCTGCAGAGTTGTACAGAGGTGTCCTGTACTTGCTGAAAAAATAGGCTTGTATGGAAAGGCCTTGTGATATATTTGGTGGCATTGAATTACTACCCTCTGTTTCTCAGCCGATGTTAAAAGACAAAGAAAAAAAGAGAAGTGTCATTAGAACATGGAAGCACAGTTTTATAAAAGCTGTGGTAAAATTTTCATTTATAACCCATCCCCTACTGTACAGCATGTGACAAATGAGAGGAGAATGGCTTCCTCACTCACTATTTTAAATTTACCAATTTGCAGCTGCATATTATAAAAACATTTAGAGTTTTTAACAAATACTTTCTCTGTTAACTAACATCTGTCCCCTCAAATGGAATTTATGGTACAAGTCTTAATGGCACTTTGTTATATACTTAATATATTTTTAATAGATATTTAAAAAATATTTCCTTCCACAATTATACATGTTCATTCCTAGGCATAAAGAATGTCATTTTAAGAGAAACTGACATAATATTAATGGTTTAAAAAATTGTGAAAATTCTGACTTTTTCAATAAATAATCTATTGTCTTCATAATCTTGGTTATAGTAAAAGATGCTAAAATGACCTTTGTCTTTTACTAAAAGGTGAATCTACACGCAACATAATAAATGAGCACAGAATTAAGAAACCTTAAAGTGCATATGTAGCAGTATTAGAGGAAGAAGCTGCTGCAATTTGAATAGATTTGGCAAGACAATGTTAGCTAAAGTATGGAAGTCTGAGATATATTTGATGACAGAGTCCTGGCATAAGTAGTTTTTTCTACCTTCAATATGAAGAATTCCCAACAGTTTAATGACCAATATAAAAGTGATAGATTTTAACATTATTACGTAAACCATGGGAGTGACTGCCATCTCCAGTATGAAATTGAGGAGTTTCAAATTGTACCTCATTAGTGAAAGACAAAAAAAAAAAAGAATATGTTATGCTCTTTAAACTTTGTTGGCCCCATATTGCAAACATCTAATTCCCCATGACACTCAAGGGCAGAACTGTTTATGCTGTGTTTAGCAACTTGTCCCCTTAGTATCTAGTCTAGAACTCCTCAGTGAATGTATTAAATGAATGACCGTACTTATCAGAATGACTGATTTAAAAAATAACATATTTAGCGTTCATCATGTGTCTTCTCTGTAGATTTTTTTTTGTTATCAGAGCTAAAGTGCTGGTCTGTAAAGAACACTAGATGGACACTTATAAATCTGCCCCTGGCTTTGCCACTGACTAGTTTTGTGACTTTGGGAAGTCTCTTTCTTTTATGGAGCTTCATTCTTCTTTCTGGAAAACAGTGGTCTAGAATTGTAACTGAGGGCACTTTTAGCCTGAAACTTTATAGAGGATAGAGGTAACCTGCTATACTGTTCCCAGACAGAACAGATTGGCTATAGACCTGGGACAAAGTAAATATTCTTTGTTGTCAGTATAGCCTGCTGTACTATTTAAACCTGCACTTCACTTCCTGTTGTTATCAGATAACTAACTCCTCCATTACACTGTAAGTTTATCTGAGGGTAGGAATCTTGCCTTTATCAACTTTGAATGGTCTATCAATATTTTTTTATGCCTGACAAAAATGCTTTATTCAGCAACAACAAAAAAGTACCTTTTATTAATAACTAAGTTTCTAAGAGCATCTGACTACATGTGGTAGCTGAAGGGTATTTACCTCTGTTTTGATAGGATGTGCATACACTAGTTCATGTTGATGAGGAGTTTACTGTCCTTTTTCTGTATTATCTCAAGGGAAGCACTAGGCCTCTAGTTCTCCTGTTTTCCCCAGGAATCTTAGAATGTTCTGCATGATCTCTCTAGTTTTCAGTCTGTCCCACATATACTTAGAGGATATGTGGATGTTGTAGTTTACCATCTCTCTCACTAATTCTCATTGCTTTGCTCCAGCCTGCTTGATTCATGGACATAAATTGCCTGGTTCCTGCGGCCCTTTGGTGTGAACCATGTCAAGACAGATCAGACTGGGCATTTGGTTAGTTACATATCTAAAATAAAAGTGATGTCTTTTCACCTCAGGGCAGACCCCATTGAATCTATTTATTCTCTTAAAAATAGAAGTAGAAAACCAAGATTGAAGAACTTGACATTGTTTCAGAGTTCATGATATAAGAGTGTGGGCTAAAAGCAGAAAGATGGGGGCTTTATTCTGGCAAAATAAGGGGTAGGTACCTGAGAGCAAAGGCTGTTAGACAAAGGAAGTTGATTATCCTATTCAGCAAACTGGTCTATTTAAATAAAGTCATGCTGCTGGGCAGAAAAGAAAAATATTTTCCTTAGTATCTTCAAAATGTTGCTGTCTACAACAAAGAGGGCTCTTTCCCCATCGTAACTCCAGAGCTTCCTTGACTAACCTCCATTGAAAGCATGTCGCCTATAAATCCAGACGTTTTCAAGACATTTGTGTTTTCAGTCCATACATCTTAGATTCATATATGTAATGATTGCAGTATTAAGGGGTATATTTTTTGTTCGTTATAAATTTACCTATTTTAAACTTAAAAGAATAGCATTCAGTTCTGCTACATATGGGTTTAGCAAATATCTATTCCCACTAATCATGATTTTACAGAATTTGATTTTATTTATTCTCTGTTTCTGACTTTCTGGATTATAAAAGTACTTTGTTTTGCACTGGGATTTCACAGGTGTATTTAAAGAATCATTTTGTATTACAAACTGTGAAATCTCCACTGTTCATTTCTAATTCATTTTCGTCAATTTAATTGATAATGTGTAACTGAGCTTCATTTTATATAGGTTTGCCTATTTTCCTTATTTAGATGGTCTTCCCCTTGTTATTTTTATTTTTCTCAAGCTGAAACATTTGTAAGAAGATAGCAAAAATTTAGGAAAAAACCTGCGTTCAAATTCTTTTTTTTCTAAATGATTTTAACTATGGAATCTTAGACTTATTACTTAACTTTCTTAAATTATATTGTACTCATTTATAAGAGTTAATACCCAACACGCATAACAGATATTGTTGTGAGAATCAAATGACTAATGATTGTGAAAGAAACTGGAAACTTTGAAGTATTAATCAAGTTTAAATTTTTATTTCTTTCTTATTGTAGCTGTTAGAAAAGAAATACCCCAGACTTTGTTTATTTATTTAAAAAAAAATATGGCTGGAATTTCAGCAAGTGTTTTTTAATGGTTTCTGGCAGCCTATGGGTGGAGTTCAGAATATGTACATTCCCTGAAACATTACTAGGGCCAGTGACCTAATTTCAGTTTTTGGCTCTGCCATACAGTAGATGTGCAATTTGGGGAAAATAAGTCATTTAACCTCTTGAGCCTCAAGTTCCACTTTGTGAATGGTAACACAGGCCTGACTTAGTTATAGGGATCAGAGTCATGCATGCGAATCTTAGAATAGTACATAGATGAAAGTACTTCAAGAAATGGTTGATACTGCTTTACCTTGATGGATATAGATGACATTTGAAGTACCTAAAATAGGACATGATCCAGGTAGACACTCACCAATGTTAGTTGTGTTTTCCCCTTCTCATTACTTTGTGGACTATTTATATTTATTGGAAATTCTATTTTTTGATCAGAGTTTCAGTTACTTAGGTAGAGTCAACATTTTGGCATAGAATTGACCAGAAGCCTGAAACCAAAATCACAGGGATGTAGTGGAAAGCATGTTTGAAAAGGAGTCTCAGAATCTTAATTTTAGTCCGAGGCACAGCTTTCCAGCTGTGTTCAGGACAGTTTACTTAACCTACCTGGTATCCACCTTTCATTAGTAAAAATGGGATAATAATATCTATCCTGTGTATCAGCAAAGACTGTTGAGGATCAAATAAATTAATACCTGTAAAAATGTATCATAAGCTCTATTGCACTATAAAAATAAACAATGCTATTATTCATATTAGGCCAAGCAATGTAAATATTAGGAGGGACCCTTCAAAAGAAGACAGATAAACCTTCAAACCTATAGAAGACATAATAATGGCCTAATCTCCTGAGTGAAGACAGCCAAGAATTTATACCTGCTGGGCAAATTCTCACTTGTAAGGCTTAGTGACTGTGTGCAGTCAACAATTTCCAAAGGGCTGGTCAGGAAATTAAGAGAGCAGATTAAAGTGAAATTAGGTAATGTTTCCTTTGGATCTTTATACTTGAAATTGTTCTGCTGAGACACAGCTAATCCTTTCATTTTTTTTTAAAACTATTATAGATGAATTTAGCTGCCTGTAGTTGTGACATGAATCATGTTTATATTCTGAAAAGATAGGTCTCTTTCAACTGCCCTTTCTCTTGCTCTCCAACATGCAGCTAAGATCTAAAAGTATCTTTTTTCCTCCTCAAGGGTATTTTCTTCTCAGATTAAAACTCTAGAGTTCTGAGCAAAGATTATGGATGAGCAAGTAACAGATTTAATTTTAGCTTTTCTAAGACTATTAAAGTATTTCTTGTATTTCTGGTAGTCTTTGGGTGGAAAATAAGAACCATGACATCAAATTGCAAAATGTTTTAGAAAGCATTGCAGTAATATTTCAAAGGGAAAAGAAACACTTTATTAGCAGAGATGTTTTTGAGCGCATATACAAAAAGGATCAGATATGAGCACAGTACAGTATCAAAATGTAATTTATACCATAGGTTTTGTACGTTTTCCATACAGACATGTCAACTGTAATTCACATTGAACAAAACTCCTTTAATGATAAATTCCTTATGTGGCTACAATTTAGTGCCTTAAATGTTGGTGCTCCATGTCTGTTTATGATCATAAAAGAAAAATATTTCAGACTCTGGCAGATCGTGTCTGTCTAGACTGGTCTCAAAAAGGATATTGTATTATTTGATAATGGAAGTTGTAATATTTCATCTTAGGGGTAGCTCCCTTTAAAATATAGTAACTATTTGCACTAGGTCATGAAACCAAAAATATTTAATTTCTGAAACTTAGTTTCTTATGTAAAGAAACTGCTATATTGAAAATTAGCTATTCATTAAGATTTCGGAGTGGTATTTTGTTCTGTTCACCAAATAAGGTAAAAATATTTGTTTCCCTGAACAGAATTCATTTTCTCATATGAACTGGCTATCTTCCCATTCATCTATTCTGAATATATTTACTGAGTACCTTATACAAGTGCTATAACAGGAGAGACTGTTGAAGAATGTGGTCAAGAAAAGCATCTTTAAATAGATGACATTTAAGCTGGTCCTTCATCTATGTAAGGCTGGACTTTATGATATCTAAGTTTTCATCTTTGATTCTAGGTGTAAATGAGTAATATAATTTTCTATGGCTGGCTTTGCCATGTTTGTTTATGGCTTTCTTTTCTAGTTTGAGAACTTTCCAGGTTTTTGCTGTACTTTCCATTTCTTTTCCATTTATTTTTTATTTTATTTTATCCCCCTACCCACCCCAACACACACCTTCATCCTTGCCCCATGACAAAAGCACTTGGATTTAGGAGTTTGATGTTAAGTGTGTTGTTCTTATATTGGTTCTGTTAATAAATGTGTGATTATGGCCAAGTCACTTAACCTCTTTGGATCAAAGTTTCTTCATCTGTAAAATTAGGATAATTTTGTGTTGTAATTACTTCATGGGTACTAGAAAGCACTTAATAGTTCAGTGTTGAATGTACTAATACATATGAAGGGACTCGGAGAAGTAGAAAATACGTTAAGAATATAATGTGTTATGATACATTTACCTCAGGGAGGCTGACATTATTAGATATAAACCCAGATGATTTACTGTTCTCTAAAATCAATTTAATTTTTTTTTTAAGAAAAAGCATAATTTGATGGAAGTAAAAGAAGTTTCTGTATAAGGTGTTTTTAATTCATTTTACACCTAATGTACTAAGCTGTCTTTAAATATACCATGTTTCTTTGAGAGACCTTAATGGAGATTAAATATTGGATAATGTTAAATTAAAATCCTCCAAATTCTGGCTTTTTATTATCTAAGAATATTTTTCCCCAAAAAATTATTTCAGAGTAGATTGGCTTTCTAGATTACAAAGTTGTTTTTGTTGTTTAATGATTAAAAAGTTACCCTATGTCTTTTTAAAAGGAAATAGACACTGACCACAAAAGTCTATGTAAAGATGTATATTTTAATAGCAAAGTATCAGAATCAATTTATATATCTAACAAAAATATTAATTAAATATATTGTGATAGGTCTACTTACTGGAATGGTTTGTGACAATTGAAAGTGTTGCTGCAAGATTTACACTTATTACCTGGAAAATATCTGTTATGTTTTACTGAATAAGAAAGATGGGTCATATAACATGACCTACTTTTTAATAAAATATATTGATAGATATGATCATATAAAAAGTTCTGGAACACTGTACATCCAAATGTTATTTTTAGTTAAGACTTCTAGTAATTATTGTTATTTTTTATTTTTATATATACCTTTAGATATGTCCAGAATCTTGAAAGTTAGCACATTAATACTTTATTATCAAAGATATAGAGCTATTTTCAGTTTTTTTTAAAAAGATAAGATTGTTTGAACTATATTGTCTAAATTAGATGCTATTCCAAAGACCAGTAAGATTATGATTTTCAAAACCAAAGTTTAGCTATATGCATTTTTGCTATTATTTTTAAGCTTTTCACAGAGAAACTTCGATTTGTTATGAATCTGGCAATATTTTTCTCACCTAACCTTTTGGTACCTCAGGAGTAAAATCTCTTGCACATAAAATAGTATTCTAATGAGGAACTAAATATTTTAAGAGGACTCAGATGCCTATAGGTTGCAATGTTTTTTTACAGTAGAAATTGTTAATCATTAAGTATAGCTATGGGGACTTGATCCCTGGATGAGGAATTAAATAGTTAAGAACAAGTATGAAAAAGAAGGCAGGATTTAGACATCAGAATAATCAGACTGAGGTACTCCTTCTCTTTGAAGTACTCATTCCTTCTAAATGCTTTAAGGTCAAGGGACCAAGAGCAGGAGAGAATAGGGCAAAGTAATTGTGTAGAATTTCATTTTTAGATCTGAGTATGTTGGCTGACCTTGACTAAGCATTAGTTGTTTGTCTGGTTATTCTTTTTGCACAGTATTCCATTTCTTTAAATTGATAGAACCATAACATTGATTTGTGAAAAAGTTTTTAATAGTATTAGATTAGAAAAGTAGGTATTTTTCAAGGTTAGAAAATCCTTTCAATTTATTATTGTCAGTATCATCTTTCTAGAGCCACCAAAGTGAATATACTGTAAAAGCTACCCACTTTGTTTCTTTGTGCTGGTGAGGCACTTGGCCCTTAAAGTCTAGGTTTTCTAACTCTGGAAACTACATCCGGCCTATTTTTTATTCTTTTATCTAGACTCTATATCGGGTGGTGACTGATGATTTTGCTTGCCTTCCTAAAATGGAGCATTAAATATAAAATAAAAATTAAAAAGTGATAACTTCAATCTCTACTATTCATTCATTAAGATGAAGTTTGGGAATAATTTGCATATCTTGAAGTTCTAAGTAGAAGGCTTCATAAATAGTCTATAAAGAATGCCATTTATATGTCTATTATTTCTCTGAAGTATTAATAGCTGATAAAAGAATTTTTCAGTCAAAGAGGATTTAAAAAGTTAAGTCTTAAAATTTTGGAGATTGTATTTAATGGCTACTTTCACAAGATCAAATTTAGGACTCGAATGAGGCTTTACATCACACTTAAAATCCACATTTGGTTATTAAATTGATTGATAATTATTTTTATATTAATATAAGATAACTTTGTCAGGATATTTTGCACATGTGGTTGCGTAGCCTAGTGGAAAGGTGGCTTTGGGAATCAGGAAGTTTCATTCACAGGGCTTTGAAAGTCCTTGATAACTTTAACATTTTATGAGTTTTTTGAATAATTCTTTGGATGAGTCGTAGCTTCATTAAAGAGATCCAAATGCTTTTTGTATTTAGCATAGTAATTTTTAAAATTTTTTAAATTCCATACTTACACATCTTTTAATGTTATCTCACACTGCTTAGACCTGTTGAGACTGAATATTGCTCATAGATTTAAAATAAGTAGCATTGGTATAAATACAAATCTGAAATTTCACAGTAACTTAGATTTAATATGGATCTATAGACTCACAATTTAAGTTTAATAAATAGTTGAAAACTATTGTCGAGTGTGACAACCAGTAATTATTTCATTTACTCACAATTACTTATCAGACAAAGAGTTTTTGTTATCCATTGAAAGACTTCAGATGTGAACTTCCTCTAACTATGAAATATAAATTTTCATATTGGAGATCAAATCTCTTTTGTTTAATCATGTATAAAATGCTTATTAATACTTTTTTTTCAGTTTCCTTGACTATGCACCTAGGGTGCTGGTGAGTCCTTTGACTTGATCCTTATGCATTTAAGTTTTCATAGTCACACTTTGCAAATCCCAATGTCAGTGTCTTGCTCAGCACTGCTCTGTGCTACTCTATCAACTATGCTCCAGAGGTGGTGAAGCAAGACAGTCATTCATTTTAAACAAAGGAAAACTATGTGTTTTCTAACGTCACCTTTAACCTTGATTTGCTTTAGTTAGTGGTTTAAAAGAACCCAATTCTGAGCCTGACTTTGTGCTGGAAATTGTTGTAGATTTTGTGAAATGCTTGTTTTTTGTTTGTTTGTTTGTTTTGTTTTGTTTTGTTTCATTTTGTTTGGTATTCTCTCTACATTCCAGTGAACTTGAATTCATAATATTGTACCAAATAAGCATGAAAAGGAGGCTAGTTTCTTTTAGGAAATAAAAAAAAAAATGACTTGCTTTTACTTGACAAAAGAGTGTTTAATTCCTTCAAAATTCTTTAAAAAATGAAACTAGATCTTAAAGATATAAAAATACTTTTTTTTTATATGCTGTAAAGTTTATCCTCTTTGTGGTCAACTGTTTCACAGTATCTTGGCATAGGGCGTATTTAATGTATTTTTGAAAATATCCTTATTTAAAACTTGATTTATTTTCTTTGGTTCAAATATTTGAGTCCATGGAATTTTTCACATGGATTGCAATGCCAAATTCATGTCATTCTCAGAAAACAATGAAGTTCATTTTTTGGTTAGAGTATGGATTCATTTGTTTAGTTTTTTTTTTTTTTCAACAATTAAGATTTTCACTTATTCATGAAAGCTAGCTGGCATTGACAATGAAATTTTAAAAGAATGCTTGATTTTTGACATATTTTTAAAAGTAAAATTTGTTTATTTTCTAGAATATTTTAGAGCATTTGAGATGTGTGACAGTTATTAAATAAGAGAAGATAACTTCAGTGAGACACTTTAAGATGATGCAATATCTATGTAATTAAGGCATATTGGTGAATTATATGTAATTACCCAGAGAATAGGAAAACTATAAATAGTTAAATATAATAATTCAGTCTGACATGAATTTTTCCCTCTTTTATATATCTAGAGGGGAAAAAAAACCTTGTGGATGGTTGTAGATTCTTTTATAAATTCCTTATATTCATTGAATTTTTTTTTTCAAAGTAGGATGTTCTTTCTAGAGGTCCTAATTTGAATAAGGTAAGAAAAAAGAAAGGGGGTGGCAGAAACCCAAAACTCAACACACACATACACTTTCTAGATATATAATGTTGGAAATAATATTTCTTTAAAAATTATAAAATCCATCATTTTTCTTTTTAAATAGAGGTCACTAGTTTTATACACACATCCTTTTTCAGATTTTTTTGCTCTTATTTTCAGTAAACAGCACATCTGTATTCTTTAGTAATTATAGAAGTCAAAGACCTCTCTCAATTTATTAGAAGAAAAAAAAAGTGTCCAGCTTTACTTTCATTGACTCATATTTAATGATTTGATATCAGCAACCCTTATTTTATTCATATTACTCCACTCATACAGTAGGGGTTTTTAGTATGTAGAAAAGACTATATTCTCTGTACTTGAGTAGAAAACACCTTAACACAGCAAGGTAGAAACAAAGTAAAAATTTTTTATAGTTATTGTAGTCGTATTGTAGAAGTGTAGTAGTGTAGAAGTTGCACTTTGACTACCATTTGCCCCTTGAATATTTTAGAATTTTAAGTAACAGACAGCTACAGTACAGTTTTCTTTTATACTGTGGTCTTGCCTCTAGGAGTATAAACATATTTGATGATGTTGTAAAGGTGACACATCCTGTTTCAATATATTAGCATTTCCATTTTAGCACGTTATAACTTTAATGTGTTCTTAAAATATTAAAAAAAATTACTTGCAATGAAAATAAGTGTTCACTCTAAGTATTAGAGGTAATCTAACTTATTCTTTCTACAGTGTACAAAAATAATTGTTTGGGTAAATGTTACTGTTTTATGTATATGAATTAAGCTATAAATGAATTCTGTAAGCAGCTTTCTGAATTGTAATCAGAAGCATAGAAATATGGGCTATGCTTTATCTGACATTTTTAAAATGTTTATAGCTCTATCTTTGTAGAAGAAATTGATAACATATGATTATGGATTCAGATTCTTGGTAACTTGAGAAAAACTTGTTTTCCTTGATAAATAATACTTATTTTTTGGTATATAACTTTAATAAGCTAGAACAAATTATTTAATATCGTTTAAATTGTTAAGATATGTTTGCAGATACTATAGTTGAAAACTTTGATGATGACTTTAGGAACAGACAAAAATCTGATCCGGGTGACTTAATAAAATATGTGAATTTGTTCATTTAAATAATGAATTCCAAGGGTATATCTGGCTTCACACAACAGCTTTAAGTAAGATTCAAGAGATATGATCAGAAACAGATTTCTCTTTCTCCATTTCTTGGTCCTACTTCCTCTGTGTTTACTGTTCTCTGGTGATTCTAACATTGTGGCCACAAGGACCAGGACTACATACTTTATCTTTAAAATGCTGATGAGAAGAAGAGTCTGCATCTGGTATTGTTTTATAAGTGTCCAGGATCAGTGTTATTTTCTCAGATTAGCTTGATTTGAAGAATATACCTATCCTAATCAGTCTGTAGGGCAGTGAGGATGACATATACTAATTGGCTGATGTCTAAATGGGTTAACTCTAGGTAGACCAGTTTCCTTTGCTGGGGGACTTGGGGTAATATTTAGAAAAGATAATAGATGCAGGGGTGGCAACCAACAGGTGTTCACTGTAGTAGTAAGTGTGTTTAATTTTTGGAGCTAATGGACATTGAAACTATCAGTGGGTTGAGAGGGCTTCCTATGTGTTTTTATGCATGTGGACATTGACATTCACCCCTTCCCCTTATTTCATTCATATTACTCCAACCATACAGTGTATTGGGAAAAGTGGAATGGGACATTATAACAAGAGCAGAATGTAATATAATTTTTTTAGACCTCCTCCTAACCTGGAGCTATTTGGAGAGAGGCATTTTCTAATTTTATACCATCAATAGTGTAAGAGAATCTTGTGGGGAGAAAACCTTGCTTTCTGGCTATAGTGTTCCTCCTCTTATCCAGTCCCTAAGATAATTTTATTTAACCAAGTAAATACCTCTACTTGTATGAATCATTTAGGAGATTTTGGCTCTACATAACAAAGACCAAACTAGCAGTGGCCTTAACTAAAAGGACACTTGTTAACCTAATAAGAGTTCTAAAAGAAGGTGGTATCTGTGATGGTTTGTCCTTGCAACTGAGACATCAAGGGCCCAATCTTTTTCAACATCTTTGGTGTGTAGTTTTGTTAACTCTAGTTAGTAAGTTGTTTTTCAGATAACTTGACATCAGGTCCTGACGTAAAATAATTCAAAGATAAAAATACAATGTATTGAACAAATTTTGTTCTGAAGTCACCCAGAAATGCACCCCCCTCTTTACATCTCATTAGCTGGAGCTAGGACACATAAAAGTTCCTAGCTGTAAGATAGACTGGTAAATAAATATCAGGCTTTCAATATCTATTGTAAGGACTGTGCCAGGTAGAATGTGAATTAAAATAGTTGTGTGGCCAGTGTCTCCCACAGCTGCTCAAAGGAAACAGGAGACAGCTCCCTTGTTTTGTGTGGGGTCATGAAGTAAGAAGCCAGTTCTATGCTGAGCACTTTGTATTGAGATCCACTTTCTCTGGATTAGTTTTTGTACTTTTTCAATGGTTTTGAATTTTTAGCAAAGTGACATTTTAATAAAATAGTTCATATAACAGAAGTGATTATATTAAACTGTTATCATTACATGCTTCATCTAAAGCACTGGTAGTGAAAATAGGATGGGTCAAAATAAATAAATCATGTAAAAAGTTAAAATTGCACATACATATGCATGCATACACACAGAATATTATATACACTAAGATACGTGTACATGCTGCCATGCACTGTGGAAGTATACATTTTCATTATGTAGCATAACTGAGGAATTCTAGTCATTTGAAATAGCCTCATATTATTTTCCTTTCATATCCTGATTTCCAAGCTTTTCTTCTTTCATAGGCTCAAACAGGTACCACTATCTTGTCATTTGAATTATATGATCACTGTAATCTATTAGCAAGAAATGCTTTAGATATTTTTTCACCCTTAAAAATATTAGCGTCTTCTCCGAGAAATATTTCCTTACTGTATTTTGTACCATCTTTTCCTTTTTCTCACTTTATGTCTGACTGATGAGATACCTATCACTGTACCAAAATTTAAAAAATAATGACATAAATAATTACTTTCACTGGTCATTTCAAACATTAGAAGACTTAATATGTCACATAATAAATTATAGTGTTGTACATTATAGCAATAATTATCTTTATGGCATGTCATAATTTGTATTCTAGTAAGGTACCCATTTGTAGATAAGTTCTAATATTACAGCTTTTTTTTCGTGCCATGTAAATCAGAACTTCCAAATCAATGTTTTTCAAACTTTGAATTATCAACATATATATTGATATACTAGAAATTATCTTCATGATTGTTATCCTTATTTAGGTTGGATAACTTTAAAAAAAGGAACAAAGGCAAATTTAGTGATTCCGATGTAATGTAAGGAGATCGATAGGATACTGAAAACAGAATATCTAGGCTGATAACCCAGCTTACTAGTTATGCTTTGTAACCCTTGGGTCACTTACTTTTACTCTTTGTTCCTCAGGTTAATTTTCTATAAAATGACACTTATGAAGATTAAATGAAATTACCCATGGAAGCAGTTAGCAGAATATTAAAGTATGATAAGAACTTAGTAACTTTTAGCACTTGTCATCATTTAATTTGTAAAATGTTTGAAGTGATACTTAAAACTATAGTATTCTATTAAAAAATGAAAAACAAATAAAACGTGTCCCTCTGATTACCAAAGAAGAGTTGTGGGTCTCCATATGTCCATTAATACTAGATTATTTGTATAAAAAGATTCGAACACTATTAGCTTCCATAATTATATTTAGTCACAAACTTACATTGTTAGTGCCACATTTCTTTAAAAATTTAAAAATAAAAATAAATTACACTTGACATTCAATATTATAGTGTATACAGTGGTTAGACATTTATATAACTTATGAGGTGATCTCCTTGATAAGCCTAGCAACTACCTGACACCAGAAATAATTATTACAATATTATTGACTATTCCCTATGCTATAGTACCACATTTCCTGAATGCATTCATCCAAATCAACCACAACTTTTGTAACTTTCACAAAATTTATGAGATTAATTTAGATTAGGTGACTTCTTGGAGTTGTCATTTTTTTTTTTTATCAGAACACCTAGTTAGTTTGAAAAATAAAAAAATTTAAATAGTTAATTATAAAATCCAGCATCCTAATTATATGGTATTATCATATAATTAACATTTTAATGTATTAAAATGTTCTTTCCCTATTTCTCTAGGTTTACACACACAGATGTACACACAATGTTGAGGAATACAGGATTATATTTGAGATATTTCATCCTTGTATATTATTTTATTTATAATGAGTTGGGCCTTGACCAAGTTGACCACAGATTAATTTTATGTTACCCTAGTGGTAAATCTGTAGCACATTAATTTTTTAGCTCTAGAAGTTATATTTCTAAATATAAGTAATAAAACATATTATAAGTACAACATATTATAAATGCAAACTATTATAAACAAATAAGCTTTTAAAAATGCAAATGCTTGATTTCTTAAGGAACAACTGCCTACCTTTTCTTTAAATCACTTAGGGTCACTAGTGAAGATACAAATCTTGACTGAAAAGGGAAATCAGAAATTGGTGAAAGAAAGATCATTGCCCATGCTATTATGTTTCCTTGTAAAGAAGAACTGTGCTGTATTTATTTTGAATTTCAAAAGCCTAGTATTTTTACTTGGGTTAATGTGTGTGTGTGTGTGTGTGTGTGTGTGTGTGTGTGTGTGTGAATAAATAAGTGAATAATTTAATACAGATGCCAAAGAATAACTTATTATGAAAGATGTTTATTTGCCTTATACCTTTTTCATATGTAAAACAATGACCAATGTTGAGATAGGAATATAAAATGGAATCATAACTCCATACTGTTTTCCATAGGAGCTACACCAATTTGAGTCTCACCAATAGTGCACAGGGGTCCCCTTTCTCCACATTCTCATCAACACGTGTTATTTGTCGACTTTTTGATAATAGCCATTTTGACTGGTGTAAGTTGGTATATCATTGTGGTTTTGATTTGCATTTCCCTGATGATAGTGACATTGAGCCACTATCAACAGTCAGTTGGCCATCTGTATGTCTTCTTTGGAGAAATGTCTTTTCATGTCCTCTGCTCATTTTTTGATGGGATTATTTTTTGCTGTTAAGTTATATGAATTTTGTATATATTTTGAATATCAACCCCTTTTCAGATTTATCATTTGCAAATATATTCTGCCTTCACTAGGTTTGCTTTTTTGTTTTGTTGAAGGTTTCCTTGGCTATACAGAAGCAATCTAGGTGTCCATCGATAGATGAATGGATAAAACATGTGACACACACACACACACACACACACACGGACACACACACACACACACACACACACACACACAGGAATATTATACAGCAACAAAAAAGAAATGAAATCTTGCAGTTCGCAATAACATGGATGGATCTAGAGGGTATTATGCTAAGTGAAATAAGTCAGGCAGAGAAAGACAAATACCATATGATTTTGCTTATATGGGAAATCTATAAACAAAACAAACAAAACAGAAACAGACTCATAGTAACAGAGACAAAGCGATGGTTACCAGAGGGGATAGGTGGCGGGGAATGAGTGAAAAGGGAAAGGGGATAAATTTACATGGTACAGATGATTACCAGATTAGTGAGGTTATCACATTGTAAGGTATAAAAATGTCAAATTACTATATGTACATCTGAAATGAATATAACCAATATAAGACTGTATGCCAACTATACATAAATCAATAAATTTTAAAAAAGGATAAAGCCACAATACTGAAGTCAGCATGAACCTCAGAAAACAGGTACAACTTATAGAGAGGCCAAAATCTCATCATAATTAAAACAACCTTAATGCTTTTGAAATATAATCATTTTTCATTATGATTGAAGTATAACATGTAATTCTGGGAATGAAAGTAAATTCAATCTGATTTGTTTATTTCAGTGGAAAAGTCTTGTAAATTTGATGACAACAGGAACGTAACAACATAAAATGATCTCTGGGAGTTTTGTAGCTATAGTTATAAGACCAGTAACATTTTCTACAGCCTATCTGGAAGGCAGCGATAGTGCTAATGGGATCAGATTATCGTTGAACCAGCTAGCAAGCTTGTATGTGTTTATAATTATTTTTTGTTTATATAGAAATGTGCTTATGTGTGTGTATATGCCTCTGTATCCATAACTTGAACATTTTTTTTAAATGTGAATTTTCAGACTGCCTACAACATAGTTCATTCATGGCTATGCTATACATCAAATGCGTGGTGGTATTGAAGTGAATAATATAAATGATGGAGTGTCTGCCCGGGGGCCTTCTTTTGGTAATACTAAAGTTAGATAGTTGGAGTCAAATAGAGAAAGTTCAGGAAGCTGGGAGGTAGCCAGCTGTAAGGCAGGAAATACTCTAGTTTATAAGGGTTAAGAAGTTTAGATGCTTTTTCTCTGTTCTCAAACGTTGAAAAGCTCTATTCTCAGAATGCTCTCCTTCTTCAGATTGTAGCACTGGAAAGGCAAATAGAACCACCTTGAAAACTAAACATCATTTTAACAAAATGTGCACCTGAGAGGCTTGACTAGCGGGATTTCCGAGAGGACTCAGGTGAACTATCTTCTTTGCTTCCTGTTTCAGCTCCACCCACAGCTAGTTGTCAGACATAAAACACTTGCCTCAGCAGAGCAGTGATGAGCAGGGAACAGAGCTGGAGAACTTTTGAGACACATTGTATAGCAATTGGAGCTTTTATGTGGTTGAAGACACCAAAGTCAAGCTCAAGTGCTGGTTATATTGAAAGGAAAAGAGCAACAGAGCTGACTCACCAGAAGAGTACAGATACCAGGAGTGGAGAGAATGTTTGTGCTTCCCTTCCTTTTTTGTCTTTTAAACTGTTATTACCATAGCTATTTGAAAGGGATCTACATAAAACGTGATTTCTGTTAGGTTTCTATAAAATATGTTGAATAAAGCCTTCTGGATTTTACCTGCAAACCATATGATTTAAAGCAGTTGCTCAGACATTTCTAAAATTGATTTGTTTTCATTTTCTCACAATGATGTTAAAACTATACCTTTTCCTATATATAAATAGCTGAGGTACTCAGAATTCAGACTTACAACTTATTTTGCTCATTATGATGTACACATTTGTGCTGAATATAATCTTAGCAAACGCCTTACCCATGCATTCCACATCATAAACACATTCATTAATGATCAATTAATAAACTCAGATAAGAATGTTCTGATTAATGCTATATTGGTTGATAATACCTACAGGAAAGTGACTGAATAGAGAAGCATATTCTGTTCATTTCAAATATTTCTTTACTCACTTTCTAAGGAGTGAAACTATTTGCAAGTCTGTTAATAAGAATTCAGACCTAGCAAGCAATAAGCGTTGCTGAGGGGTCAACCAATGTGGAATTACTTTTAAATTCTAGCACTGACCTTACTAGTTGTGCTATAGAGCAAGTAACTAAATCTCTTTCCATTGGTTTCTCTACTTCATGAAAAACTCTCTTGTGGTTTTTAAAGATAAAATAGGTTAATGAATTTAAGGGTTTTGCACAGTAACTGGACATACTATAATTTATTCATTCCAAGATCTACATAATATTCACATTTTAACATATCTGAGGTTGGATGATTCATAATAGTCAATAGTCTATCAATTTAAATGGGAACATACTGTTTTCCTTAATGGTGCATAAAATTATGTTTTTTCTTATAATCAGAGACATCTTATATTCATTGAAATATGGTTTATAAGATGGCATATAAAATAACATTCTGCCCTTTAATGAAAGGTGTTTTAATATCTTACAAATATGAGAATTGGTGCTCCCTAACCATTGGTTTCCTTTCCTCTTCTTTAGAGCTATTTGATGTTGTTAGTCATTGTTTAATACTAAAGGCTATGTAAGTCTCAATCTAAGCTCCTTTTGTAGTTTTCAAATTAAATATATTTATGTACATATGCACAAATTATTATTGATGAATAACATATAGACCTCATATATTAAGCAAATAATAAAAGTCTAAAATTTTGTAACTGAACATCAAGTTAATAATTGCTATGATTTTACTAAATCTATGTTTTCCCATTCAGTACTAAAATAAAATAAATTTATTTTTGCACCTCACCATTTCCTATAAAATAGTTGATCTTGATATAATACATAGGAGTTAAAAAAAATAAGACGCCAGTGTGGCATTGATAGTGTATGTTATGTGTATTTTTCTAGAGTTTCTCATCTAAAGTAAACTGATTTTTGTGGCTGAATATTACACATATGTGTAATTTATATGTGTAGTAGGATATTGTGAAGTGAGTATTAAATTTTTCTGATAAGAAACAAAAGCAAAGCTGCTTTAAGAACGCATTTTTCTGTTGCTTTGGCAAATTATTTGATGAGGGAGACTTGTGTTAGAGTACAGTGATGAAAAATCAGTATTAGAACATGACATGTAGAGAGTCACAGGAAATGAAACAGAAGGTAAAGTGACTCTTACTCAAAACAAATCTCTCAGGTTAACTGAAAATCTTGGGCTGGAACAATGACAGACTCATTGCCCTTTTCATGGTAAATTCCTGCAAACCTAGTTTATGAGGGAGCTTTTGATGCCTTCGTGTGCCTTTCATCAGATCTGTAAATTCAGTAGGTATATGAAATAAAAAATCAGCAGTTGGGAGTCAGTTCCTTGCCTTACATTTTGATAGATAAATGGTTTAAAAGCCATCCACAGTAGGGATGATACATACTGAATTAGAATTAAGGGATTTATTTGAGCTTCTTTTCCCAGAAAACCAAGATTACTTTGTGTCAAAACAGTGACTTGAGAAAGTGTAAATAGTAAAAGGCTTTACTTGAAACTTCATTTGGAAGTGAAGACTCTCGTAATTCCAAAATATATCATTATAAGATATGATTTCGTGTACATTTATTTTTGAAAGTAAGTAGCTTTTGACAAAGCAAAACTTGTGGAATTATGTTTATAAAACATTACTTTGTGAAAGTAGCCATGCTCACATATATGATTTATATGTCTATTTGAGTCATTAAGTCAAATCAATGAGCCTATTTTTGAGTCTGATATTGTTTGTTATACTTTTTGTCTGCAGAGCTAACAGTTTATTTTCAAACTGTTCTGTTTTATTTCCTTGATAAAATGGATGATTCTGATCTCTGAGTGGCAGTACTGAAAAGCATTACTGAAGAGATTCCAGAGATATTTTTGGAAAAGGGAGTCTTTTTGTTAGTGCTCCTTGAGTTGCATTGAATAGACTGCTACCTAATCAGTGTTATGAGTTTGGTCCTATTCCTTGTAGATGCAAAATTGCAGATTTCAAGCCTTTGTCAGTGAAATGGGGATGTTTATATGTACTTAAAAAACTGTGGGAAAAACAAAAACACGGAAAGTTAATTTCTAATTTATTAAAATTGATGATAATTTTGCTGCACTTTAGTTTCTACCTTGGAACTTTTGCAAAGGTTTAGGGTACAGTTTTTATTCATAACAAAATATTTTTTTTCTTTGTTTTTTACTTTAGTCATTTCCATTTAATTGAAAACACAGTGTATCCCAGGGTAAAGGAGGGCTTTTGAGTAAGATATCACTAAATTTTCAGCTTATTTTTCACCTTTTCAGATTATATTGTTCTGTCATTTCTGGTTTGAGGTGTAAGTGTGGAAAAATAATTTCCCTTCTACCCTCCTTAGTTCTTAGCTGAGAAGCCTGTAATAAAAAAGAAATTACCAAGACAAAAAAAAGTTTACTGAGATGTATACTTCATGTATAGATACCTAGGAATAAATGAGTAACTCCTCGAGGTGACTAAGAGTTTAGTTTTAAGTACCATTTTAATAGCAAAAGGGTAGGAAGATGTGTGCTTCTTAAAGGAGAGTAAATGATATTTTAGGAAAGATAATCAGGGCCTTTAGAAGAATAAATGGGAGATATGATAGTTTGTGACAAAGTGTGTCTGGGTGTGGTGTCAACTGCAATCTTCTCTCCTGTGAAAAGTGTCAATCTTCCTTGGATGATGAAACCCCCAGGGAGGGGATTTACAACAGTTGAGTTCTTTTTGGAAGCTCTGTCTTTAAGTAGATATAGGGAGTTCAGAGAAAGCCTTTTCCTGTGTTTGCTGTTTTTCTTGTACCTGCAGCTGAAAATAATCAGTATTCCAAATCAGCATATTTTGGTGTGGGATGTCCTGAAATCCTACTCATATTTCAGTGTAGTATATTTGGCTACCCTTTGAAGGTTTGTTTTAATTTTCTTAGGAGAATCTTGTAAGGATTAAATAAGATATTCTGTGGAGTGGTACTTACACCTGTTTCTACTATTGTCACCCTTGGGGCCAGATTGACTTCAGTGTTGCCACAACAGTAGGTGGGAGGGAGAGGGTTAATGACAGCGTAGAAGTGTAGTTAGCATTTTCTCTCAGTTCTTTCTCAAGTGGCACTGAGGAATCACAGGTCATTGGGATTTAATAGTTTTATTAAAAGTATATTTCAGAAAGACAGATAATGCCCCAAGGAAGCACATGGTCCTAGGGGTGTAACCCAAGGCCACAAAAAAAGAAAGCCTAGAAAGGCATAAAAGAGCTTAAAGGGCCACAAAAGGGCAAAAATGGCAAAAAAAAGGAGGAGGGCAAAGGTGGGAATGTCTGCCTTATATATGGGCCCTGATGGCTGGTTCCAAAGGCATTCCTCGGTGATTGGCTAGTGAGGTCATTTTGATTGACACTTGGCTGCTATATAACGTTTTGCCTACTGCACATGTATTTACCCAGAATACAGTCTGTTATAATTAGATTAATGAATTTCCAGGCATAAACCTAGTATTATAATAAAGCTTAAATTGTAGGTAAATTAGGGTAGTACCTTCTGCACAGGCATCTGTAGCCATATAAGGCTAGCTAAAACAATGATCCTTCTGTCCTTTGTCTCTGGGGATGTAGGAGGGATTCTCTGATTACCAATAGAGTGTTCTTTGGGAAATCTCTGGACTGGGCCCTTATTCCTTTGTTCTCCCTGTCACTTATATCTGACTAGTTACCTAACACTATTACCACAACTATCACCGCTACTTACAGTATTAGAACATTTGTTTTGCCAGGATTTCTGTTATGTGTTTTACTTGCATAATGTAGTATAATCCTTCAAATAGTCGTTTTACATGGAAACTGAGGTATAAAAAGAATCAGCTCCTCAAGGTTACATAGGTAGTATATATAACAGCCAAGGATTCTAGCTAATTTTTTTGTCTTTTTAATGATTTACGATACTTTTGTTACCCAGTTTGAGTATATGTTTTAATTATTGAATATTCTTAATTAATTATCAACCTATCCATGCAAGTTATGTAAGTGGTTTCTATTTCTATGTGCTCTCCTTTATTTTTTGCAAAAGGCATGAGTATATTAAGAAAGCTATCGTGAAAATATCATAATATTAAGAGAAATAGTATTAGATTAATTCCATTTATACCTTGTTTACCAGCCTACACTTGTGATCCATCTACTTAGGCACACAAGCTGCTTGCTGAATTGTACTGGTAGATATAACTGTAAATTCCTCTGTACCCTATTTTTGAATCATATAATTAAACAAAAGCCTTTGAGTCTTCTTTTGTTGCTTAGAACAAATGGTTAGATTTAGGAAGTATAGCTACTTTTGTTATTCACAAATTCCAGAGCCTTTCAAAATTTATCATTCACATTCTCAGCTCTACACACAATCAGTCATTATGTCAGCAGCTGCCCAGGGAGCCTCACTTCAATTCGTTCATCCAAATAATAACCATCAGGACAACCATTGCCACATTAAAAATAATAATAAAATTCTTAAATAGCAAAGATCTTTACTTATGTAGTTAAAAGTTAATCACTTATATTCAGTAGAAATCCCATTGTACATTTTGACAGGTAGGGAAAAGCAATAGCTGTGTTGAAAGTTAAATTGATTAGATTGATGTGTTTTAATAATAGAAAAGGTTATAAAGGGTTCCATTTCCAAATAAATGACTTCAAATGATTTATTACAGGCTACCATAACTTAATCAGATGTCGGCTTTCTTTTTTTTGTAGTTCAGCAAGTGAGCAATCAAAAATCTCTAACTATTCGAACAATTATAAATTTTGAAATAGCTTTAATGCACACAAATATCACAAGTTCACTTTTCTGCATTAGAGATAATAAGCACATTACATATTGAATATTTAGCCAGCTTTTGAATATGTGATATATTTGTGATAAAATTAGAAAATAATTATTTTAAATTACAAGGTGTGTTCTTCTATTCTTTTCGTACCCTATGAGCCTTCCCCATCTTTTCTCTCTTTTCTTCTTTTCTCCTTCTTTGTCATTTCTGGCATTCCATGGCATATCACTGTTCAGAATATTGAAATAACACTTTATATATTACTATCAAAGTATGAAATAAATATTAATTTGTATAGCATCAGGGACATTTTAATAGAACTCTTTTGCATAATATCAGGCTCTCATTATTTTAAATGTCCTTCATTATGTTCTTCTCTACTATGTGTCTTAAATGAAAGCCCTTATTTTTGTCAGCAACCTCACTTAATTTCCTACTTATTCTAAAATTAAAAGAAATGAGATGTAAATGCCAACTCAGAGTTTCAATTTGCTGGCAATTTGCTTTTAAACCACATATGGAATTGGAGACATCAATCCATGCACAATGTTGCCACCTTCTGCTGAACACTTTACATCCTTGAAAAGATCTGTTTTACTTTTGGAGTCAGTATCAACTTGAACAAATGAGGGGCCTTATAAGGATTTAAATTCAGTTTCGGTTATATGAAAAAAAAAAAAAGATGTATATGTCAGATGACCTGAAGACTCATTTTCTTTTTCTATGATGTATATAAGAGCTGCTGGTAAGAATCTGAATAACTCTCTTTAAAAATTTGTGGTATATTTTCTCTGTTGGCAAAAGTCTAATAATTAGCAGTTCACTGTTAATTAACAATGGAAAGTTATAGAGATGATTTTCTAAAATGTTACCAAGAAAATTTTTGTGTTTATAGTAGAAAATGTATATGGCATTTATTATTATTATTATTATTATTATTATTATTATTACCTCTTGTCTTATTTATCATCAAATATTGGGAGGGATTCAGTTTTCTTTTTGTAGACAAGCATAACAGCATGCTGAAGAGTAAATTTATTTTAGGTTTAGAAATATATTTAGTTTACACTTATTAATAAGGGGTAATTCTCACAATTTTCTTATTTATTTTAATGAAAGAACTTAGTTGAAATTTAACAACTTCTTAAAAGTCACATTTACTGAGTAACTTTTCATCATATATAATGCCAAGATTTTAGCTCCATGTGATCTCAGCTTACTGGTGTTATGGCCTTCATTCATTGTTTCAATGCAAATGTTTCTAAAGGGTTACTATGATTTTGCAAATACTTCACAAAATAAATATGCATAAATCTGATACAGGATTAATATGAAACTGGAATGGGCCAGCCTAATGAATGCCAAGCTTAATGTACAATATATTTTTAAATAAATCATACCATAAAATTGGCAGTGTGTAAATTACATAGTTATCATAAATCAATATTTCTTAGATTGCTCGCCTTAGATAAAGGGTAGCACTGCAGAGGCTACTAAATACTTGAAAGTAAACGAGAGGAAGGCCATTAAGGTGAGAGAGGAATACCCACTGATGAAAGGAAATGTTCAGAAAATTATTATGAAAATTGAGTACACAGATTACACATCCCTGGACAGTGGTTATTTAATGCAGAGTACATGGATGAATGAGATGGCTCATGCTAATTTTCACTATGTGACTGTTACAAAACTGAGTTAAGATAGTGGAACTGTTTCTGTAAATTTGTCCTAATGCTTAAGAAAGAGTTCTCTGGATTGTAACATTGTTAAAGTAGTTTCTTATAAAGATTTTGAATTCATTGATAAAGCTGCAAATCCTGATCTGTATTCTAATCTCAATTTGGTATAAGAATTAACTTTCATGGAAGATACTGGTAATCTCTTAAACATATTTCACTATGAACCATCTAATCGTTTTATTATAAAAACATACATTGCCATCCACTTTACATTTGTATTGGATAAATGAAGAAAAATATTAGCTAGCGATAAAAATATTGTGAATTTAAAATATCACTTTAAAATATTGTCTATACTGGTAAAGTACGATTTGTTAAGAAATATGAACACTTTTTTTTTAAAGCTTTTCCACAGGATCATATTAACTGCCAGGAAGTTTTGCCAAACAGATTTTAAGGGGAAAATTAGGCTATCCTAACTGTCCAAATGTTTTCTCACGTTTCAAACAAGCAGCTGCTGGGAGTTCTTGCCAGTAGTAAACCTTTCGGGCAGATTGTGAGCAGCTGCCAATCTTGTGTCAATATTTTAAATTCACTTGTAACCATCTTAACTGGTGTAAAAATTTCTCTTTCCCCCAAAAGGGCCAACAGATAACTCTTTTTGATGCTTTGCTCTTTTTACTCCCCTAGTGGTGAAATAGCCAAATAAGCACATTTAACAGAGAAAAAGATTTCTTTGGGTATTAGGAGTTAAGAACAAATCTCAATTTGCATGTTGATGAACATAAATATGTAATAACAAAAATAATAACAGCAGTAAGAAAAATGTAGAATAAGATATAATCTATGAATATCTCAGTGAATACTTGTATAATGAATTTATTTATTTAGTGCATATTGCCAGAGCTTTTTGTAAAGAAGGAAAGTCTAGAATTTGACCATCAGAAATTTACCAGTCAAGATTGGCAAAGGCAAGAAATACATGCCTAGATTTTTAATATCTATTAAACTTAATCACAGGAAAATAATTATTTGCTTGAGTCAGATTATGATATAAAGATTTTATCATAATCTGTAAGCTAAAGGAGTTTTCTTTAAGGCAGATAAAAATTAAAAGTTTATGGTATTATTGCAGATGTAAACTGAGATGAAGAAATTGGCAGATTATGCTTGAGACCAGTTTGGGTGAATCTTTGTTTCGTAAAGCAGGAAGATTTTATTAAAAGAGTGATGATGTGTAACAGTGGAGTGAGGATGATAGGGGAAGAGATAAAGAAACAATGAAATGAGAGCCATGTATGAGAGGCCACTTGTTTGCTTGGAGAATGAGAATTTGCCCAGAGTTAAAGATGGTGAATTGCAAGGTACTAGTGGAGACTTGGAAGCAAATGGTTCAAAATCCATCCTGTCCTTGCATGTTTTATCTAAAAAATACGTATTTGGGATTTTTTATTAAAAGATGAACAGTTTGTGGAACTTAGCATTGTTTACTTCTCCTTGAACAATTTTCACTTTCTTTTTCTTTTATTTTTGCATAGTGTTGAAAAAAGTTTCTTTAGTCATGGATTTTTTTAAAAAAAATTTAATGTCACCTCTAAAGTTTTATGGTTTTTATTACTAAAGTTCAAAAATGGCTGACATAAGTCATTATACATATTAATAATATTTAAAAACATTTACAAAATGAAATTTTAACTCATTATTTATGTTAGATTATGAGATGTAACTACAAGATAATATGACTTTAAAAACCAGACTTACAGAATTAGTGCAATTAATGCAAATAAGACATCTTTTAAAGTACTCATTTTGGAAAACTACACTTGTCTAGTGATGAGGATATTGTTGAATCATCTTTAAAACTTTTAATTGAAATTTTCTTTATAACCAGTAATGGATAAGAAAGTAAATCAAACTATTTTGCTGAAAACTATATGAATGATTTCTGTCACTCACTTACCTGGCTTGGCTCAAAACATATTTTTACCTTTCAAAAAAATGAAATCCACTCCCAAAAGATACTATACTATTAAATGTAATATGAACTTAATTGGTATCACTAAAACATTAGTGATTAATGAATATGAAAATTAATTTTAACAGGGTCCCTAAATTCAAAGACAGACCCCAATATATTTTTAATTAAAGAAAAATTTACTATTATCATTGCATAAATTTTAAGGTGACTTACAAGTAATAACATTTCTTAGTATGTATAAATTCTAATAAACATTTAAAAAATAAGTGATTATTTTATAATATCAACCATGTGACTATCCACATTTATTACTGATGTAATGAATTTGCTTCTTGAGAGAGTAGATTAGATACTAATGTGTAGTAGACTTTCAGGGCCAGGGAGACAGAATGCCTGTTTTGAAAGCCCATCTTCAGCCTTTACTAGCTCTGTGGTTTTAGGGGGAAAATCACTTCTTTCTGTTGCTCAGTTTCCTCATCTGTAAATTGGGAATAAAAATAGTGTACCCCTTATAGGTTATTTTAAAGATTAATAACAGTACACATGAAGTGCTTAGGGTGGTGCCCTGCACATGGAAAGTGTTATCTAATGGTTGACAGTTATTAAAGTGTTGCCAGACTTTTTTTTCCTCACTAGCAAATTTAATATAAAATTATCCTATTTGTGATTTTCACCAGAAAGTAGTTGTGACCAAAATGGTTTCTGGAAAAGTACTGTTATATGACTAAAAATGTCATTTTCTTTGATTGTTTGGAGTATGATACATCCAAAATAAAGACTAATTAATTACATGCGCATACATTTTATAGTTTAGGCGACAGCATTAAGTGTCTCAAATATGGGATTTTTAAGGTTAGTTAGTACAGATTTTTTTTCTTAGGGTTTTAAAATTAATAATTCTGTGTTCTTAAACATAAATGGTAAATTTTATGAATATTTTCCCAAACTGTCTAGTATAGTTTGATTATCTTATTTAATAAATACTAAAGAATACACACCAGTTTTAGATGGTTATATAAAACATGGGTTGACAGAAAAATAAATATATATTTAATTAAACCTTGCAAAAAAATCACAATTTAAAGAAATGTACTTAAATGCAACACTGAATCTTTGCTCTATTCACAAGGCACCTTGTTCAGTATTAGCAGATGATAATAGATAGTTTGTGTTTTCAAGGGTGTGAACATGTTCCTTCTCTGCCTTGGGTAGCAGCTGTGGCTGCTGTGCACAGATGTGACAGACTCTCCAGGTAAATGAGAGCTACAATGTTGTTTGTGTAGCCACAGCTGATAATTGTAGAATATCTGTGCTGTAGCCCTCCTACCTTTCTCTTCTGCTACACTTGTAGTGGTAAAGATTTTATTGTGAGATTGGTTTTGCCTTCACGTAATTGATTCAATCCTTGTTTCACATTCTGTAGTGAAATGCATTTGATTTTAATCCAATAGTTGTGCAAGTCTCAAAAGAATACCCACTGTACTACTGTAGAGGAAATTCCCTTTGCACTTGAGATCATGAGGCTTCCGGCTTTTTTGTTTATAATATTGGGTAAAGTGAAGAAACACCCCACTCCACCTTTGAGTTATGCTGCTGAAAAACAAACTCCTGAATGGCAACAGGCAGTAAGGAGGCCTTTTTAAAGAAAATATTTTTAAGTTCTATATTTGAGATTTTTTACTTTGAATATTCTCACACTTAATAACATGAATTTTTTTGACTTTTGTTTGCTAATTATTTCTTTTCTGTTTTTGTGTTGGTTATAATTTTCAGATTTTCATTTTAGGAGAAGTGTGTGTGTGTTTGTGTGTGTGTGTGTGTATGGGTGTGTGTGTGTGAGAGAGAGAGAAAGAGAGAGAGAGAGAGAGAGAGAGAGAGAGAGAGAGTGTGTGTGTGTGTGTGTGTGTGTGTGTGTGTTCATTCCTTGTAATATTCCATTTCTGTGGTTCTGATTATGTCTGTTTTTACAAGTTCCAAAGGGCTTTGGAGTAACTTCTCTTAGATGTCTTCACATTGATTTAAATCTCATAAATGAGTATTACTAGCATAGTGAATGCTTAATGAAATCCCAGAGCATTATAGATTTTTGATAGGAAGGTTCTTCCCATCTCAAGATAAGAATCACTTGAAGTGATTCTGACACAGTCCTGGCAGTGACTTGTTTCAACAGTGCAACACTGGTGCCTGCATTAAACTCCTTTGTCATGGATACTACCACTCAAGTTGTAGGCAAAGAAAGCAGAGTTCTGGGACATAGTTATAATTCATTCAATTATAAGACAACATTGAATTATTAGATTATGAAGAGAAAATTGTATTATTCAAAATCAAACAATTAATGTTTGTTACCAATCACAGACCTTGTGCCTTGCATAAACCATTTACAGGAATGGTTTGGTTACATAAAACATAGATAAACAAAAATAAAGATATATTAAACCTTGCAAAAATATAAATTTAAATAAATACATTACAACTCAGGAATAATTTGAAGCACTTAGTTCTTTGAGACTATACAGATCTTGCAGATGATTTTCTTCAACAACATTACTTTAAGTCTATAATAAAAGGGATACAACAACACTTAAATTTTGAATATTTTTTTTGAAAAATGAGTTTTAGTCTGCATTTGCTCTTTCAGTGGTAAGACACATGTATTAGAATTTCTTCATTTTATTGTTGTAGAACATGTTTAGCATCTTCACATGTTCCCCTTCAGCGGAGAGTTCAAGTTTAAAGTACCAAAACATCTGTATTACATATGATGTTGTAGAATGGATTAAAATATCTGTGAGGCTCCTATTCACATAAGTATGTATAGTTGGTGTAGGGAATACTAGAGTTAGTAGAGTCTGGGGCAAACTCTTTCTAAAAGGTTGGCTTTTATTCAGCTTTAGTGATTATTGTCTTGAGGAAATGTGGGTTCACTCTTACCAGATCAGATTTTTAAAGAGAGGGACATCTAGATTTCCATGTAAACTTTCCTACTGAATCAAACTTCTTCTTTCTATATTTATTTAATAGTAAATGGTTCATAGAAAAAAAAGATATGTAGTATCTATTCATAAAGCCTGTTGGTTTTCTAACTCTAGATCAACCTAGGTTTTAAAAAATTGAGGCATGATTAACATAAAATAATATGAATACCTCTGATGTATTCAGTGATTTTTAACTGTTATACAACTGTGTACCCACTACCTAAAAGAAGATTTAGAACCTTCTCATCACCCAGAAATTTCCATACTGACCCTTTCCAGTTAATTCCCCATCACTCACTTATGTAACTGTTTTCTAGAACTTTATTTTAACAGTTGAAGCTCAAGAGCTGCAGGTGCTATTGCACTATCTCCTCCTATAAAGAAAACAAAATGAACTCATGCCTTCGGTCAATGGGAGAAGGAAAAGGAAAGTATATTCGTTTACTGCTTACCCTATGTTAACCACTTTATTTCCATTATTGAATCCCATGTGAAAATATTCTGCAGTTTTTGAAGCATGGTTTTCTAGATACAGAGACTGAGACTCATAATGAAAATTTGACTTGCCCAAATGCCAAACAATTCGTGACCAAGGTGAGAAAGAAAAACCAGAACCATAATTTTAAAGTTATTTTTCCTACTGCTATAGACCTGGAAATATATTTTTGAAAATTAATATAATAATAAAAAATGGTTATATATGATTACCACGTAATGATGACAATATCCGAAATATCTTGATCATTTACTAATTGGCTAATACCAATCTGAGATAGTTTCCACCTTTACATTCACATTTATGAGGTAGAATTTTTATTTCTATTTAACAGATTAGGAAAATAGAAATTAGAGATATTAAGTATATTGCCCGAATTCACATATCAAATGAATCATGGAGGCAGATTTAAACAGAGATATTTAAGACTAGACTACTTTTTATAAAACTATTTTGTTGTTACATTTTAATGTTTTAATATTACTGATTTTATATTTTAAAATAAAACTTCCTGATGAGTTATTTATTCTATGACAAATGTTCATAAATTAAAATATCAATGGATATAAAGTATGAAAATATGCAAACAATATGTTTCTAAAAGTATGGAAATGATATGGACAAACGATATATATTTCATATATAAACATAATGTGATATTATAAAAAATCATTAAAAGTGCAATTAATATGTATAGCATATTGAACTACAGGGTGAGTTCTTATAATCCAGACTTTGGATGATTAGCAATTCAATTTTTTTTCAAATTTTTTGGGGTTGAGTAGTACATATTAATCACACACTTATTTTCATCTCATTTGCGAACCAATTGGGAAATTAAGATCAAACTGTTATTTTTAAAATTGTCAAGGCTAACTTAAAGAATGTAGCTTGTATGAAATAGCGAAGTTTCCAACTACATCTGCCTGAAATTTTGTCACTTGCCAGTTTATAGAGAGAGGAGATAGAGAATCAAGATTTTTCTGAAAGCAAGCACAAGATTTGTCTTAGTGACTTCCTAGTAGGAAGAAAAAGATGCTATAGACATGTATGTCTCTGAAAAAGGCAAAGGGCCTTTTGCCTTTGGTCAGTGTGACACTGACACATTGACTCACTGAAAGCTAATGACTTAACAATTCTTTCTCTCTTTTGGAGGGAACAAATATGGGATGGAGAGAGAGAGAGAACACTGCTCCTGAGAATGGAAAGGTGCTAGGGAAACACCAGCATGTCCCTGGAAGTGTTGCAGTGAGAAGAGGGGGAGGCGGGAAAGGGGCCCATCTATATTAATTTGCTGCTTATTGTTTTTAGACATCTGTTTGTGTCTTCATACTTTAGTATTTTTAAGACTTCCTTCAGAGGACACTTAGTACACTTCACCTGTTCATTCACTTGAGTCTACTGTTAATTCATCCTGGTACCATAACTGCATTTGAAATTCACAATAAAATAAAAACCATTAGTGAAGGCATCAGTCAGTAATAAAAATAAGGTCAGCAAAACTTGTACTTTAATTAAAAAGTGGGGGATCTTGAAAATGAGATATGAAAGGAGTCATAACATAGAAAAATTAAAATGCATATGTAAAACTGAATGAATAATATTTCTTAAGATTTACTTTGTTTTAAAACGGTCTCTGAAACTTTACTTTCTATAATAGATGGCAATACTGAAGGTTTTAAAGCCAAAGAGGGATGAGTTTTCATAATCAATATTACTGAATGGATGATAGCATATCATAGCTTACTGTTTTACTTGAAAAGATAATACAGTGAAAGAAACACTATTTTGTTTTTTCATTTTATTTTTATTTTCTATAAAATAAAGTGAAAATATATTTGTTTAATTCCTTCAGTTATATTTTTGCTGCACATTAGAGAAAAGAATACTCCTTCGAATTCTGTGACTTTAAAATTTCAAGAGATCAAAATTTATTTTGAGCCATGAAAATGTAGAGATTTGAATGGTGCTCATTTCGAATTGATTTTCCAGAGGGGAGAAAAATGTGAAGGAAGAAAGAAAGTCACATCTGTCAATTACTTTCTTGGAAATCTATTTGAATTCAGTAAATTAAGAGACAACCTGATCTACTATGTAGTTCAGTATCTGAAGTCTGGACATCTGGTACCTTAATTTGGCTCTGCCATAGTTATACAGTGGGGATTTGGATAAAATTGTTTAAACGCTTTTTTTTTGTCTCTACAAATTAAAATGCAGGAGAGTAACTACTGTTTTTTTTTCACCAGCACCTTATCTGCTCATTGTCTATGTGAGAAATTCAGCAAGACAGTTACTTTCCGCATAGTACTTCCTATTGCTGTGTAGCAATGATTATTTATCCACAATAAAAAATCTCTTCCTTAGGTACACAGCTCTTCTAATAAATCATGTATAACATAGCAGTATCTACAGATACAAATAACAACTCATTCTTTAAAGTAGTTCAAAGGAAAAGAAGGTAGATTGCAGATAATTCATTGGCTCAGAGTATTGGTTTTTAGTTGTTTTCATCAGTACACCTGCAATAATAGATGGACATTATCCACAAAAACCTCTCTCCGACAATCTTCCACTTAAATACAATGGAAAATATGATTTGGTTATCCCATAAATTATCTTTCCAAGAAAGCGAGTTGTTCTTGCAATAGGATGGCAGATGGAGTAGCTTTTTACCAGTAGGGGGGTTTTGTTCTCTGCTGCCAAGGATATTGAGGAAAGATGGAATTATGCTAATTTATCTGTTTTTCTCCTTTGCAAGCAGTTTTATGTATAAGGAATTCACTCATTTTGGGATCTAAGTTATTATTTTTTGGCACTTGATACTTAGCACAAATTGTCTGCTGATTGTATATGTGCACTGTTTAATCTTTAAACATTACCTATAAATGCAATATCTGTTAAAGGGTCTTCTGCTTATTGAATTTGAAAAAGTCATGGGAAGATTAAGTCTGGAAAATTTTCCAAGTGGTCACTTGCTGCTCAGTTTCTAAGATCATGTGCAGTATATGAGCACTCTTAGAATAGTAGAGATTTTATTTTCCCTGGCCAAAACCTAACACACACACACACACACGACCAACTCTTATTCCAATTAACCATTTAAAGATTATTTATTAAATGACCAGATTTATAAAAGAATAGAGTGCTTAGACTGGTAACCTACTCATGGTATTGGTTTCTGATATATATATATACACACACACACACACACACACACACAGATAGTTTTGCTGTCTCTCCTGACTTTATACATCCTACTAAAATACAGAATGTATATGTGTGTGTGTTTTCTTTAAAGAACAATGCCAATTTTCTATTCTTTGCCAAGGGCGTGGATTATTCCAGGGTGAAGTCAAGTGATCAATCCATTGGAACACATGATATATCCTGCTCTTTGATGCCTTCAAAGAGAATATTTTGTGAGAATTATCAGTTTTCTCAAGCAGTCACATGTGTATTGAAACTACAAGATAAAATCCAAAATCCTTTGAGCTTTTTGGGAATAAAGATAGCATGTTAAAATGCTGAGCACTCTCATTACAATTACTACTTTCTAAAGAGGGCTTTTTTTTTTTATGCCCTCTAAGATCAGCATTTTTTTTCTTTCTTTCTTTTTTTTTTTTTAGAATTTTATTGTTCCCTTTTCTTTCATCTGCTGCTTTTTACTTGTCCTACCTCAGGGGAAGATAATTGAATCACCTCAGAATGAGTGCTTGTGGGCCCTACAAACTTAGTGCCTCTAACTAAATTATGCATGTTACACAGAAGTTAGAAAAACTGGAATGGGTATATTCCAGTCTAGGTTGTGATTTATTAGGTGTCTTGTACTATTTTGATACAAAAGGAATAAAAAAGAATATCCAGATCTTTAGGCAAGTACATTTTACTTTGTGTCAAATTTCAAAATAAGTCTGTTTTTTGAACTTCTCATCCTGATTGGTGAATGATTCTGACAAAAACAAAAACAAAGAACAACAACAACAACAAAAAACTACTATTTTTAGTGCATCAGTATATTTAGTGTATAGGCTGTGTTGTGACAAATACAAGGTTTTAACACTAAAGATTTGTTTACTGCTTGTATACAATGCATATCAGGTGATTTTCTTGGGCACTTCTCTAAATTATTATGTATAAACTCAACTTGCTTCCATTTTGTTATTATACCTTTAGGAATATATGGCTTCTAACGTTTCTCTAATAGTTCATTTAAGCCCTAAGATTCTCAACTGGGGGCAGTTTTGCTCTCCAGAAAACATTTGACAACGTGTGGAAACATTTTTTGATTGTCATAGTTGAGGAGGTGCAGTGTGTGTGCTACTGAAATATTGTGAGTAGAGGTCGGGGATACTGCTAAACATTCTATAATGCACAGGACAGCCTCCCACAACAAAGAAATATTCACCTTCACATGTCAGTAGTACTATGGTTAAGAAATCCTGCTTAGCCTTACTGTTTTTCAGTCTTTGTTGAAAATGGAACCTATTATCTAATCATTGACATATTTATTCAGTCATTGGATACTTATTGGATAACTACTACAATAAGAAATTGTAATTAATGTTTTTAAGCTTGAGTACACATGTGGGGACTTGATATAACCTCTAATATCAAGGAAATCTACCTAAGGAAAGGACATTTAAGATGAACTTTGAAGGATAAGGAATAGTGAAAGTTATAAGAGTGGCATGGGAAAGGGTGTGGAAAGGGAAGAGTATTGTAAGCAGAGCTAACACTCCCTGAGATGGATGAGAATCAGGTTCAACTTCAAGAGGAAGAACTGCTTGATTCTTGGCCAAGATCTTAACTCACAGGGGCCTTGTCCCTGGATCTCCTCCCTTACTTCTGATCTGATATCTAATCCCATGGTTGGCCGTGGACAGTAAGCATTTGATTTTCTACCCCAGTTCCAGGACACAGAATTTAAAGACTGTGATTCATAGGTTTCCCCCAACCACTCAAAGGAGTCAAATGGAAGTTCTGATGTCCAATATAGACTAGTCACAGATACCTTGATGGTGAGCCTCAGGATGTTAGGCAGGGGCTCTGTATGAGGTCAGGAACTAAGCCACCAATGGCAGTGTTACAAAGTGTAGTTCAAGTGATCTTGAAGGAGGAGCTGCAGAGGCAGAGAACCAGGCTGGGGTTGATTTTAAGTGTTAAATATGTAGATTCAACAGGTCTCTTCCTCTTATCAGCAACTTACGGATACCATGAAAGAAAGTTAGGAACCTAAATACATAACAGGAGCCAGACTTGGTTTGCTTTTGTGGGCTTTGATTGCTGTTTTCTAAATCACCATAAAACCATATCTCAGTCTTATTAAAGAGTCCTTGAGATGACTTCTTAGCAGCAAGTTAAGTGCCAAATGGACTTATAGGATAAGTTTCTCTCATTTTCTCTACCATTTTCCAGATAAGTGTCACGTGTAATATTTATGTACTGTTACTGGGGTATAACAACAAATGAAAGTTTATGACTGCTCTCACGAAACTTAATTCTACTTGAGGCAGACAGATTATGAAAAAACATATAAATAACTTACTGGATAAAATAATTTCAGATTATGTTAAATATGATTAAATAGTACAAGGTAAATGTGCGTGGAGTGATCTGGAAATGAGGCTTACCTAGGTTTTGTTAAGGAGTAAGATTTGTGATACGATCCAAAAAATGAAAAAGAGGAAGCCATTGAGGATCTGGGGGAATAGCAAATGCAAAAGCCCTGAAACACAAACAAGTTTGGCTTATTTCAGGGCAGAAAAGGCCAGTTTAGTCGGCATTTAGTTTGGTAGGCCAAGTGAGGTAAAGCAGAAAGTTAGAAAGGTAGACAGGTGTAAAATGTGTAGGGTCTCAAAATGTCACAGTAAGAAATTTGAATTGTCTTCTACTTTCTTGCAAGTCTTTTTAAAATTTTATTAAAAAAAACGAATTACATATCTGATTTACATTGCGAAAGATCATTCTGGTTACTGGATGGATAATGAGCTAGGGAGTTGGGGCAAAAATAGAAGGCAGATAGCTACAAGGCCTCTGCAATTTTCTCAGTGAGAGAGAGATAATGGGAAGTTGCTAGAAATGAACAAAAAAAATAACTTGTATGATTCAGGAAGTAATTGGGAATTGTTCAATTCATGTTTTTTTAGGACTGTTTACTTAGTGATTATATTAAATATTTGAGTACATTTTTTGCTAATATACCAAGTATCTGATATATAATGCGGACTCTATTCTCTTTTGCTCTCCTATTTCCTTCCTTATATTTCTGGGAACTTTGTAAAGGGACGCAGAGAATTTTAAGTCATTTTTCTAATGTCTCTTTTTCAGCACACATTTATTAAACATAGTAGTAAAATTCCCGATAATACAGAAATTGAACAGTGTAAGTTGATTTCTTTTTTTTTTTTTTTTCTAAGGTTTTGAAACTTTTAAGCTTCCACCCAGACTTACCTTTTGTGGGTGTCTATCTGTCTATCTATCTGTCTATCTATCTATCTATCTATCTATCTATCTATCTATCTGTCTGTCTATCTATCTATCATCTATCTATCTATCTATCTATCTATCTATCTATCTATCTATCTATCTATGTCTAGAAAAGCATAAGAGAGAAGTAAACCCTGAAACTTATAGATGAAAGCACTATTGATTTCTGAATTCCCTTACAGCTCTGAAAACTTTAGTTACCTTTTGATTGTATGATTGCTTTGTTATAAACCACAAGGCTAAATTCTGTGTTGTTCAAGCTCATGAGTATGTTTGTTAGACTAAATCTGGGAGAGTCTGGCAGACTACTATCCTAGCTACTGGTATTAAAGTAGCAGCAATTATTTTAACTTTTTGAAATATAAAGCAGATTTTCAATGCAATCACATGCAAGTACCCTAGTAGATTATAAGGTACTTTTGACACAAAGATTAATAGGGTCCTTACAAAGGCTTTGCATCATGTCATAATTCAAGGAGTGGTTAGAGTACATTCATTATGTACTGCCAGGATCCTTAAGAGGTTTACAGAAGGGCTGGAAATGGATCTCCCTAGATCAAAAGCTATTAACTTCTTTTTTCTTTCTTGCATAAGGTATACATTAGTAGGCTTTTCTTTATGTATTGAGTTTGGTACTTTTTTAAAGGGCACAGTAAGAATAATTGTGAAATATGAATGCAGATGAATGGAGAGCAAAGTAGCTTGTTTCCTAATTTTATATACATACATACATATATATATATATATATATATATATATATATATATATTTTTTTTTTTTTGATTGGGGAAGAAAAAGCAAAAGTGAAGATTGTAGCTTCTATCCTCATAGAGTAACCAGAGACTATATTAGCCTTTCAGTCTGCCACACTAACAGTTATAATAGCAAAATACTGTATCTTAAAATCTTTTTACTATTCTTCATCCTGACCCGAAAACTCAAAAAGAGAGCTATTATTTCTGTGCATTATATAAAGTTAATGGGGGTATTATTGCAAATAAATTATTTTTTCAAACTCAATCTACTTAATTTTGGAAGGTGATCCTTAGAAGTAACATTGGACAAGGCGACTCAAGATTAGAAAGTTTAGCTCAGGTTTTGCTAATGAGCCAAAATTCTACTTTCTCAGAACTCCGGTGCTTCCAGCAGCAAAAGCTGCCATAGTATTCATCTTGCATATATAGCAAGGTGTGTTGAGAATCAAATAAGGTAATGTTTGAAAAAGTTTATAAATCACTAACTCGTGTACTGTCATTATCATTCTCATGATTTGAGACATCACTCCTTTTCAGAAGAATTAACTATACACACTGTCTGCTGAAGTTTCCTCACTGTTTTATGGAGTTAGTCCATGCTAGTCTACAAAATAATAAATACACTATGAACATATTCCTGGGATAAGCATCATCAGGGTCTCTTATCAGGATAACAGCTTAATATCACCCCACTACACTACAACTACAATTATAGTGCACATCAGAATTTCCCCAGTTACAAACTCTAAGATTTTGAAAATATGAAAACTCCCTCAGTTAAATTTTTTTTTCTTGGCAAATTTAATATTCCAAAATAATTTAAAATATTTTAAATAGAATTATTATATTGACAGTCACATTGCTAATTAAATATCATGTTTATTTAGCAAATATTAGTTGTCAGATATTTGACCAGTTCTATAAATACTCTAACTCAGTCATTATAGCAGTTTTGTATTATTATGTACATTTGAGTTAAAAAACAAATGAACAAACAAACAAACAAACAAAAAAACAGGTGATTTGTAAATGGTGTAATTGAGAACCAGGCTGCCTGATTTTAAAACATGCATTGAAATATTACCTTATACTACCTCATCCCAGGGTCACTTTTGGTGAAAAATCTAAGAACAATTTTAGATAGAAATGATGTAGTGTTTTCAAATATTCAAAAAACACTACTCGGAAGACACATGACAGTCATTCGCTTTTGTTTCATTCTGAGGGAAGAAAATTTCAGTCCTCACTACAACCTCTGAGAATAAATTACTAAGTAATGTGATAGATATCTTCACATCAATATTACTTTTTGTCCCATATGCCCAAGATATTTAAAGTTTGTTTTTTTTTTAGTTTTTATTCTGTTAAAAACTCTGGGTGTATTTTACATGTTTACACTTAGAGCTAAGAAAAGTATGAGAATGTCTGGCTAATTCCTGAAAATTGACTTTAATATATTGTCCAGAAATTTGTCCTCGTTCTCCCATGTGTTACAGTTGATGTGCAGTTCTGAATATACTAAGCCTGTAACTTTTTGAATCAATAGGCATAAATTCAACTCCTGTAACCTGTTTGAGAATGTGTCGTAAACTCTCAAATGCTATATAAATAATTACATTAATTATATTATAATGTAATAAACTATAGATCCTTGGCAATTGAGTAAGGTAAGGTGCTCATATCTACCTAACTTTATTAAATTTTAAATATAAAAGCTACTAAAATATGTTCATGTGCTTTGAAGAATGGTTTCTGTTCTGCTACGGACTGAATTTGCATCCCTACCCCCCTGCACCACCAATTCATATATTGAGATAAAATCTCAACATAAAATTTTGAGATTTTAAAAATATTAAATATGCAATTGGAGATAAAATCTGTAAAAAAGAGCGATAAAGGTTAAATGAGGTTGTAAGTATGGGGCCCTAATTCAATAGTACTAGTGACCTTATAAGAAGGGAAAGACACCAGAGCTCTCTCTTCTATGTGAGGACACAGTGAGAAGACAGCTGGCTGCAAACCAGGAAGAGAGGCTCAGCAGGAACTAAATTGTGTGGCACTTTAATCTTGGACTTGCTACCATCCAGAATACTGAGGAATAAATTTCTATTGTTTAAGCCACCCGGTGTGTGGTATTTTATTATGGCAGCCCAAGCTTACTAATATACCATCTTCAATATACTGTGGGTCCCAGGCCTGGCTGTGATCCAGGCTCACGGCTAGGGACAGGACCCCGGATTTAGAATGTTACATTAGTGTAGTAGGGCGCCCACACCTAAAGTATGTAAGCATGCTTCAGCTTACTGTATCATACACATGTGGCAGAATGCCACTATTGTACTCTGATATATGTGGAGCCCATGTGGTCCCCTGGGGCATTAGAGTGTTCCCCACAATAGAAGCGCGCTCCTCCCAATAAAGTTGATGCCTGCCGTTTCATTCTCATGTCGGCCCCTTTGTGCATTCTTTCAACTGGGTGTCTCACCACCAAAACCTTCTCTTCTCAATCAGCTCCACACTGACATTTACCTAAGAGTGATTGTAAGAAATAGAATTAATAGTAACTAGTAGTAAGTTACATAAAAACAGAGAGGGTGGCACATTGACTTTAAGGAATTGGATCACGCTGGAGTGTCAGGTAAATGCTGACATTGCGGTTTTGAGTGGTTACTCAGGTAGAATTTCTGTGTTGTAGCCTGAGGGAGAATTCTTTATCCTTGGCAAACCTTGGTCTTTACTCTAAATACCTTTAACTTCTTGGATGAGGCCCACTCATATTATGAAAAGTGATCTGCTTTACTTAAAGTCAACTGATTTTAAATGTTAATCACATTTAAAAAATACCTTTACTGTGCCATACAGACTGATGTTTGGTCAAACAATTGGTCCTCAGAGTCTAGCCAAGTTACATAAAATTAACTATTATATTGCTGTAACAAAGTACTACAAATTTCATGGCCTAAAACAATGCAAATTTTGTACCTTACAACCTGGAGGTCAGAAGTCTGAAATAGTTCTCACTGGCCTAAGGCCAAGATCTCGGCTTTATGGAAGTTATAGGAGAAAATCCTTTTCCTTGTTTTTTTTTTTTTTTTTTCCAGCTTTTATAGGCTGTCCATAGTCCTTGGCTCATGGCCCCAATCTTCCATCTTCAAAGCCAAGTTCTTATTCTGCCATTTTCATAATTCTCTCATCTACCTCCATCTTCTTTTTATAAGGGTCCTCATGATTATATTGGCCCTACCTGGATAATCTCATATAAAGGTCAGCAGATTAGCATCCTTAATTCCATTTGCAACCTTAATTCTCCTTTGCCATACAACATAAGGTATTCACAAGTTCTGGGGCTTAGGATTTGAACATCTTGGCAGGGGTATTCTGCCTACTTCACTAACTGAACTTTGTGGTTAAAGACGCATGTGGTAATTGTTAAGAAGAGAACTTTCTTTTGTTGAAACCACCTGAGTTGGCAGTCTCAGCTTTTTCTCCTGCTTATTGAGCTTATCTGGCAGGTGACTTCATTTTGCCCCAGTTTTTTGGTCTATAAATTGAACTAATAGTTTTTGAGAGGATTAAGTGAGTTGATACTTCTAAAGCACCTAAAAGAATGATTAGCACATATCAAGAAATCAATTTATTTATCCATTATTGCACTCATTACAGATTTCAACTTTGATTGTTTTAGAGTATTAAAAGTAATATAATTGGTGAGGAGGAAGGAGAAAGATATAATAATAATTAGTTTCTTCCATAGCTTTTCTTTAGGTTTTGTACATTTTGGGATAACTCACCTTTTCTGTTTTAAGTTATCTGAAGACATAGTGACATTTTCTCTCCCTATATATGTGTACCTACCAAATAAAAAGTACTTCATCCCTGGAAATGGAAACAAGTAGAGAAAGCATCACCAGAAGAGTTAAAGGGCATATTAAAATAAGAGTATTTGAAGGAGAGGTTGATTGTGTTCTGACTATCTTTTGATTTGAAGATGGAGGTAGGAGTTCTAGAAAAAGATATAATAAGTTAGGCTTGATTATGTTTAAGAATATAATTAAATATTAAATTTTCTCATAGAACATCAAAAGCAAAACCCAATTAGATTACAAAATTGACTAAAGACATAGATTTGTGTTTGCTTGCAATTTTTATTGTTGGAAATGAGAAGTAATCTGCCAAATATTTTACCTATTAGCATCTGATATATTACCTATTAGTAGCTCAATATGAAAATAAGGAAGCAGCAAATATGATATATTATCTTTATATTGAATTTGAGAATATTTACAAAACATTTTTAATTTTAAGATTTTTGACAACAATGGCCACATATTAAACTTTTTTGCATTTTTCTTTCTTGGCAATCAAATTCCTTTTTATGAAAAATATTGTGAATGTAGAACTTACATTGGCATAGTTAGAGAGAGTCTAAATTTTAACTAAGCACATAGGTAATATAATTCATTAAATCATACATAAAATAGAATGTTAAATTCTAAAAGCCTCAAATGGTATCCCTATTATCATTGTTATAATAGAGTTCTTATTGTGTGGAATTCTGACTTTATAGATTACTTCACTGAATGCATTGCTTAAAAATAGCATATATAAAATTTATAACAGATTTTGTACTGTTATTTTTATTTATGTTATAGGACAATATTTGGATATTAACATATGCTCATATACCAAGGCAGAAGTACTACTGAAATGTGAGTAGAATGAACTTTTTCAGTAGTTCAATAGATAACTATCACTTTGAAAGTTGCATGCAAATTCTCATTTAACAGGTTTTTTCTTTCTATTTTTTTCACTTAACAAATATTTGTTGAGCATGTTCCGATACTAATCCTAGGTGTTAAGGATAGTTTAACAAAACAGAAAAGATTGTACCACTATGCGTTTTACATTCTAGCCTTTTTTTTTCTAACATAATTTTAATCTTCGCCAGTCATTTTAAAGTAGTATTCTTTTGTTACTGGATATATAAAATAAATTAGAGGAGTAAAAGAACATTTAATGTAATAAATTATTATGTAAAAAGTTAGGTTTGAACTAATAGGATTAAATAGCTTATGGTGAAATAGAAAGAGAAAGGGGGTGTTGTCTGAATAAAAAAAATTTGATTACTTGCATATTGCAGAGCATATGTCCTTTAGTAATATGAGAACCTATTACATTGAAAAGCATAACTTCTATATAAGAAATTAAGAAAAAGGGCTACAAAGAAACTGGGACATAGAGAGTTAAATAGTTTGCCTATGGTTATACAGGTGAAAAAGCAGAACTCTTCACTGAGACTGGAAACCAGGTGTGCTTCATTCAGATATAAGTCCTCTTAACCTAAAAGAAACCTCACTTCTTGTTTTTTTGTAAGTTACTCCTTCTCCCCAGTGAGACACTTTTAGTGTCTGTAAGCTATTCATATGCACTGTTATGAGAAATTTAAAGTTTCTTTGGCCACATTGTTAGTGTGTATTATCACAAAGAAGTCCTCTGAACTCATAACCATTATAACCTAGTGGGATCCACATGCAGGTAAGAAAACAGGCTCATTTGTCTGTAACTTCATGGGAATTCTGGGATATATGATTTAAATACAGGTTTCAAATGATCACTTAAGCACTTCATAATAGTATAGAAAATAAACATTATTACTTATTTAATTTAGAGAGAAAAATAGATCCCCTATAAATAGTTTTTTAATCAAGAAATTTAATTTCGAATCTTCCTAACATGAAATCATTTTTCATAGTTGAAATTCATTTGTAACTTCTTTCCTTATTTTTCACATACAAGGAAAAATTTTGTCAATATAAAGTTTATTTTGTTAATCTAAAAACTGCTATATATTAAACAAGATTTTACAATAAGCATTTCTTGAGTAGTTACTATTTGTTATGTGCTGGGTATAAGAGGATGAATTTGCAAATCTCTTTCCTCAGTAACTAAATATTTAGAGATGTGTTCACTTCATTTAAATGTTATCTGAGACACATAAAGAGAAATCTTTGTTATGTTTTATTAGATATTTTCATTAGAGAAGTATTTATAATTATTCATTTAATTTATTTTAAAACCATTACAAAAGAAATAATAAAAAAATCATATAAAATTCAGGCAGCTAATTTTACTTCTAATAGTAACTATAATTATTTATTTAATATGGCAAAATGTGTAAAATTTGATTTGATAGTTTTTTTCTTAGGACGATTTGATTTTGATTACAAATTGTTTTTGCAGTGTTACTGATATCCAACAGACCACTTATCTAGGTAAAAATGTAATTAGAAAAAAAGAATTTCACATGTGATATTAGAATATTTCTAGCCAAGAATTTTCTGAGAATTGGTAATATTTGAGAATGGTATTTTTTGCCCAATTATATTCATGTTTTATACAATAAGCTCTAAATTCAAACATGAATTTAAATTTATACGAGCCAAATTTTTGGAAAATATGTAAGACAAATTTGAAGATGTAAGGTACAAAAAACATTTATTACTTTTTGTACTGAAGATTATCCACAGTCAAAGAAAGGCACATAGTTAAAGTAGCATATTTTGGTAAGCACAAGACTTAAGTCATTTAACAACACATTATTTTCAGTGAACTCTCCAAAATATTTGGAAGAGTTTCTTTATGGTGTTAATATTAGTGGAGAACAGAGCCATCATTATTAAAAATTATCATTAAACAATTTTGTTTTTGCTTTGAGAAAACAACTAATGTTAAGGAAAATAATACTGGTTTATTTTATGAGTTTAAGAATGGCGAATGGGTAATTCAACCGAAAAGGCTAGATTTGTGTTGGAAAATTTAAAATTTACTTCCTTTTGGGGAGCTTTTGCTCAGATGCTTTGGGGTAAATTTTCAAACACAGTGTGTGTTAAGATTGAACCATGCAACTCTCATTGAAGTTAATGGGAATCTCTGGGCTAAATCTGCTCATGCTGTGCTAAAAATGTACCCCCTAACGTTTGAATAGTTTTTCAGCTATCATCGACGCTAAAATAGAGTTATTATGGTCTACTGTATAAATGTATATTTAGATAATTTTAACAATATTTATTTGATAAAGGGTTATGTGAATTTTTATATAGAGCTCAAATCTAATCTTCTACCTCTTAATGTTAAAAATAGTGGTATTCAGTGAACTAAACTATACATTATACTTCAAACAAGACAGAAATGTTATGTTTCATTTTGACTTTATTTTACTCTTTGCTATAATTCTGAAAATAAGCCACTACTGCACAAAGTGAGAGCACCCAGTGGATTTGTTAATGTAATGCCATATGTTAGGAGTATTCTTAGTGCTTCCTTCTTTTTCCCCATTGTCCTTATTTTTAATTTAAATACATCCAGTGCTTCGAAAACATTTTATCTAGTGAAAGCTATACATAGAGTTTCACTCATTTTTTCTTTCATTTTGCTGGTTGAGGCAAAGTACATAAATATATTCTATAAAATGTGCTCCTAGCTCTTTTTCTATTTTAGTACAAGTAGATATTTTATCGTTAAAATGCTTTGCCATTCTTTTTTAAATGCTTGAGTCAGAGAAACTCAAACCTATTGCAAAGCTAATTTATTGGATATTTACTGTAATAAATAGTCAACAGAAAATTTTTGATCATTGAAGAAAGACGATAAAACATTTCTTATGCAGTACTTTCTGGTTAACAGGCTCCAAGTAAGATACATGCTAAGTTTTGCTTTGATTGTTAGTGTTTTATATTTGTTTAAAGAAATGTTGTTATAGGAGGTTTCAGAAGAAATATTAGAAGGAAAGGAAATCTGAAACTATGTATTAAATGAGATAGAATATCATAGTGATATAGCATATTTAAATTATGGAAAAATAAATGAAAGTATTATTGAAGATATTTTGACTTAGAAGTATCATAATATAATTCCACAACAGACTTAATTTATAAAATTTGGCTTTCCCTGTGTCAAGAACACTTTCTCTTTTTTTCACAAGTAATGTTATTGAATAACACTATCCAGGGCTCACTCACCATTATATACTCTTCAAGATTGAAAGATGAATAACATGTAATTGGAGAGAGATTACACATTTAAGATCAATAAAGATTAGTTTAGACTTATTGAGTTCAAAGTGCTTCTAGATGCCACGAAGAAGTAACTTCTAGTCAAATTAAAATTGAAAGTTCACAGTTTTGAGAGAAGTTAAAGGGACAGATTTTGGAGTCATGAGCATAGAAGAGATTGTGAAAATGATAGACAAGGAAGAAACAATTTTAAGAAAAGTGAAGTGATCAAATATCTAATATTCTGTAATATTATTGACATGTCAACTGAGAAAAGGCAATTTAATTTATTAATTCATGAGCACGTTCAATAGTTTGAAAAATATAGAACTTAGGTTCTAAAATATTAAGGTGCAAATGGAAAATGAAGAAACTAAAGCTACCATTAAGACTCTCAAAAATTATATCAAGAAATTGGCCATGAGAATAAGGAATCAAGTACAATGGTAGTATAGTATAGAGCAGGAGTTAGAAAATAATTTTTGTTGATTTGGTTCTTTTACATGAGCAAGATTTGCATATATTTTTCACTAGGAAAATGTGTTAATTTATAGTCTAAAGTGAGTCACCTCTGACAGTGAAAAGGGGCTACTGGTATTTACTCCAGGACAATAGGCATATACTCCAACTGTGCCCAACAAACTAGAATATAATAGATACCCTATTTATAGGTGAAGAAATTAATTTTTAATTCTAATCTGTCGGGTGGACAGGTTGGGGTAGCATAGAAAGCTTTTAGGATTCTGGATGATATATAAAATAGAAATAATTTGACATTAATTCCTGAGATTATTGGATCCAGTGACACTTTCCCAGTGATTGGAGCTGAGGCAGTGATGCTAGTGCTTGGGGAGCGGCTGCAAATACAGATGAAGCTTTGCTTGCTTGCTGGCCACTCACCTCCTGCTGTGCAGCCTGGTTCCCAACAGGCCATGGACAGGTACTGCTCCACAGCCTGAGGGATGGGGACCCATGGCATATGACGTTGTAAACAACTTTTACATAGACTTGTATGCAGAGCATATGAAGGGATACGACAAAGAGAATACAACCTATTACAAGAGAAAGTAGCTCGAATTGCAGTATTTTTCTTTTAAATTCCAGGTATTTTTTTTCCAGATATAATACGGGACATCTAAGATGTATATAAAATTTTATTTGCATATTTTAAGTCTTTTTTTTTTCCCTAAAGTAGAATATTTTTCTGATAAATATGGTCAGAATGTTAGGTGATATGATTGGCTTCTCTTTACACTAAAGGGGTCTCGTTTGGTTTGTTACACTTTTGAATTTGCCTGGTCTACCTCCTGCCTTATTGTATACTGTTTTCCATAGTCCCTCAAGCTGAAAATTTATCTCCAGTCAATAGTGTGCAGTGATTTACCTGCTCCATAATCATTCCCAATCTGTGAATGAAATTCATGGTGGGAGACTTGACTAGTATCTCTGTTTGGTCTGACCTGTATTGAAAGGGCTGTCAAGCTGCCTGAAATTTGGATGCTTTGGATGTTTGCCATAAAGAATTCTTTGCTCACCAAAAGAGCTAAAATTAGTAGAGATGAAGGACTGGAGTTTATTGATTTCTTTTTCCCCTTGCTCCTGAACAGCTAGAAGACAGGATACAAATTTAAATGCGATACCCTTGGCATTTAAGTAAAATACTCCTCTACTCTTACAAATCTTCCCGATATGATATCACATAACTTTATAAAATAAAGAAAGTTTTATAATTAAAAAAAGGACCCATTTAGCTAGCTAATAGAAACCCAAAGAGATTTTCGACTGTTTTTGTCATTTCTTGTACGTGCTCTTGAAAGCTGATAGTAATCAGAGTTTCCTTTCTATAGGGATCAAACCATCCTTTGTTTGAAATGAAAGTCAGTCCTTTGATGTTCCATTGAGGATTTTTTTTTCTCTTGCTCTTTTTTTGTGTGTGTCTAATTTGTTTTAAATGTAGAAATTAGATTTTCTCCTGATTTATCAAAAAAAGATAAATGCTCAATGAAAAGCCAACAATACAGAATAATGTAGAGGAGAATAAAACATCACTTGATATCTCTGTTTAAAATAAATTTAGGTCACTATCATTTTAGATTTCTCTTTGTGCTCATATATTGAATTGATGGTGTTCTGTAAGCTGCCTTTTTAACTCAACAGTATGTCATGACCACTTTCTAAGACAGTAATTATAGGTCTATGTTCTCTTTTTATGATTGTAGAGATTCAGATATTTAAATTATTTTCTAATGATGGGCATATGGAGATGTTTTCAGTTTTTTAATATAAACAAGGCAGAGGAATAAATTTGTCTTATTCGTTGGTGTTCGTAGAGAGCCGTTCAAGTTGTCTGAACACATAGAGATGTGTTAGCAGGGGACAGACGCACCTCTTAGAACCTAAGGATGTTCAGTGGAGTTGGGCCTTTTTTAGTGCTTGGAATCAAGACATAAATTGGGGTCACTTTAGGGCACATTTCATTCTCTTAGTTTCTCTTTGGCTTCTACTGGCAGCCTTGTATCTGTGTATTTAGTGAAAAATGGCTGCTATACTACATTTCCTCACAATTTAAGGTTGTTAAAGGTTTTCATTTGTATTTCCAAGTTCCAAAGATAGGGACAGTAATTAGTCACCCTGGGTCAAGTGGCTCTTGCTTTTCTAATCAATTATAGGTTCAAAGGAGCAGTAACGCATAGCCTGTGCACTCAGTAGGGAGAATGGAAGTAGTACATGATGATGGAGAGAATACTTTTGCATGTATGTATTTTTGTGTTCATCTCATTATAACCCTAGGATAAATAACTATAAGTAAAATTTTAAGATAAAAAATACATATTGTAAATTTTAACATATACAGCTAACTCGATTATCAGAAAGATTTTTCCAGTAGACATTCCTTCCAATAGTAACCAAAATGCTTATTCTCTTTGATACTTATATCAACAACACTTAATGTTTTAACTTGTAACCTAGATCATAGTCAAAAATTATAACCAATTATGTTTCACTAAAATTTATTTAAAAATGAAGTTAATGTTTTATATATACTTCACAGTGTTTTTTGTTCTATTTAAATTTTCATAGGTTAATTTTGTTTTCTCAATTTGTAGGAGCTTTTCCTTAATTTTTGGATTATTAATACTTTATCTATCATTGATTATAAGTTATTTTTCCAATGATACTTTCAACCTAGTTTATAATGGTTCTGCCGTACAGGCATTAATTTTTTTAATTTAGTTAATTATTAGGCAATATGAAATTTTAGGTTTGAGAAGTATACATTCTCAATAAGGTTAACCTTAGCTATAAATAATAGTTTCTAACATTGCTAGGCATAAATTGCAAGTATTTATATATATATATATATATATATATATATAAATACTTGCAGAGTTTAGTCATTTTTCTAGCTTGAATGCATGCATTGAAATTTCAAGTCTATCTTTTCTGATTTGGGGCAGTAGGAGCACGATCTTTGAGCTTCTCTCATGATAGTGATAATAAAAAGTAGGGCACCTTCACTTTTCTTTTGGAGTGGCCAAGTCTCTTAGATATTATGGCTTCATTTTTTGTGCTATAAAACAAGACAGTTGGAACTGTAACTTCTACAAATGTGTAGCATCTATAATTTATTTATTTATTTATTTATTTATTTATTTATTTATTTATTAATTAATTAATTTATTTATCAGACTATTTACATGTACTCTTTATTTGTTCATCATTTCAAACCTGTAAAATAGGTATCGTTGCCAGCTTTTTATGTGTGGAGAATCTCTGGTTCAGAGAAATGAAGAAGAGGATGTGTTTAGTGGGTGTTTGCTGTACAGACCAGGGATTGGTATCTAGAATGGCACCACCCCCCGAACATTTGAAAACATGCAAAAATGTCTTCTGTTGGCACATTGACTAAGAGTTGCCACTGTCGTTTAGTGATTGGGGTATACAAATGTTAAACATTTTGCAATGCCTATTTCAGGCCCTTAGAACAAAGAATTTTTCCTCACATTTTCTATTGGCACCCCCATTGAGAAACATTGTTTTTCCCTTTGATATCTATGAGGACATTTTTTTGTATTACTGCTGTGTAGTGGAATATACAATGCCTTTTGCTTATCATATGTACTGAAACTCCTAGAGTCATAGCCACAAATAAGAGCAGCCACACTAATGGACCAATAGCTATTCCCACCATTTACCATGTAACCCAGAGTTTCAATAGTAGGCATGTTTGTTTACTAATAGATTATCCAGAGCCTTCATGGAGTTATAGATTACACATCATAATCTCCTCCTATGATCTGACTTTTTCCCTGCCAAAATATGTCACTGATTGCCTACTTTCCTCACACTTCTTTTCTGTTAGTAGATAATTACCAAAATAGCCCTCCTTTCATGCTCTTTCATGTTACTCTCTCTGGGGTCTTGTTTTTCTCTAAGAATGCCATTCCATTTTTTTTCTTTATCTCAGTAGATCTAACCCCCTTTCATTACTTAGTTCAGGTACACTCTTCTCCTGGAAGTCTTTTCTGAATCCTGAGGTGTATGGGTAAGTGTTCCTTCTCTGCAATTCCAGAACATTCTGTTCATATTGCCTTTAAGGCATTTAACACTTTTATTGTGTTTTGTCCTTGTTTCCCCTCTAGCCTGTAAGATTCTTAAATATTTGGAATGATGTTTATTTTAGTAGATAAAAGATTACAGAGTACTTTCTTTATAATTGGAGTTAAATTAATGTTTGAACTGTTTTTGAAGAGTATACCACCAAAGTGAGAACCTTTAGAACAATTTTGGAGCAAGCTGTCCTTGCACCGGTTCAAACTATCCAAACATTGGCTTATGTCTTGGTATTCTTTTCATTGGAATGAGCCTTGTAAAATCTTAGTGTGTATCTTTTTTACAAAAGAGATGTTTTATATGGCTTTCAATCCCTCATAGATTTCTAAATCTATCATCATTTTGCAGTTGACATGCTTTATGGATTAATAAGGCTAAATTTTTGTTAAAATTCACTCTCTGCAGAGGCAGCATTCCAAAAAAAAAAAAAAAAAAAAAAAAAAGCTTTAAATAAGCAATTTAATCAAAGTAAAATAAAATTACATATACTTTTCAAGTTAAGTAAGAACAGGAATTGACACCCATGAATAGGAGGGAAACTTGGTAATTTATTGGTGACTTCTATTTTACACTATCACTATAAATTAACTTAAAACCAAACTATAGTTTGATTAAATCCTGAAAAGAAAACTTTTGTGAGCCTAGGACACTATTAAAAAAGCAAATATTTGAAATTCAAAAGTGCAAGAAATCAGTGACAAATGGAATGAATTCTCAGATAATTAAATATTCTGATTTAAAGGAGATTCAAACTGAAAAATTGTGAACTAGTTTCCTCAGTTTTTGAGTTGTATTACTAATATTCTAAAATGCTTTAGCTCATTAATTTAGAAGTAGGACATTATAGAAATCATATATTCTCCTTGATATAGGATCTTATAGTGCCTGAGAATTTTTTGAAATATGAAGTTTCTAACTGTAATTGTGGATTCTGGATGAAATTATGTGACATACCTTCTGAGTCCAGGACTTCCCCTGGATAATAGTGTTTTAAGAATAATTTATAATTTGTTTTCTTGTGATTTATCTCTTTTTCTTAAAAACTGTACAATAAAAAAATAACTTTTTAGTTGAAGTTTTATTGATAATTCAGGTTTTAATGTGTCTATGAAATATAAGCTCTTTTGCTAATGTTATCAATGCTAATGACCAAAATGAACTATAGAACATTAGTTTGCAATAAATAAATGGTGATAGGTTGACAGGAAAAAAATAAAAATAGCACTTAAATTAATGAAGTTCTCTTTCCTATTATGATGTATATCTGAGCTTGTTTTTTGGTTATAAATAACTATGTATACTTATATATAGTAGTGAGGAAAGTCAAACAATTCTGTAATTCGAATGAAAACCTCGTGCTATTATGTTCTACTTTTTATATAATTTATTTTAATTGAAAAAAAAAATACATGCACTAAACCTCAATGAAAATAAAGCTGTCTCCTCAAATTTTGTGGATTTTTGTCTTAAGAAAACATACCAGTTAAAGAATTTATTGTCTATGAAAGCTCTGACAATTGGCTCGCTGTCATGGTAAAAGAATTTGTATTCCACTGAGTGAACTTCTTACCCATATGATACATACTATACTGTACAAAGAAGTGGAGTGATGAAATTTATATCCTCTGCTTTGGGAAAATGAGACAAGGTGAATATGGGTATCTTGTCTTAAAACACTGTCTTCTTACCACTAAACCACAGATAAAAATGCCCGAGTCCGGGTCCTAAGCACATGACAATATTTATTGAATCTTTTCTTTGGACTTTTTTGTAAATTAAATGAAAAAGAATATATTGTGAAATTTCAACTCTGGATTAAACAATACTAATATTGCTTACAGAACTAATATTTATATGATAAACTAGTTAAGTTACATAGGGTTTTACCACATAGAGCTGTAATGACTCAGGGGTCATGATTTGAACTCAGAAACTTTTAAATTTTTATAATTATGAACTAATAGGATTCTACTTTATTTAGTGTTCTTCTGTTCAGGGTACAGGTAATGTCCTGAGAAGGTACTAAATTAAAAGATGCCTTAATTTTATTTGAGAGTGTTACTTATTGTTTCCTTTATTCTAGACATGTTCAATTCTTATTTAAACTTCTAATTTTATTGAACTTTCTGATCTTTGTATTACTAAGACATCTTTAAATATAAAATTTTATTTGTAAAAATACTTTAAAATAGTTCCATAGTTTGCAGATAATTTAAATGTGCTTCTTTATCCAAGGATTAGTCTAGATTTTCTACAACATCGTAGAGGAGAGGGAGAAGTTCTGCCCTTGAAACTTTTGGTAAATTTCTTTCTTCCACTTTGTGTAATCAGGAAAGAAACTCTGAGAATACTGTGTGATAGAGAAATATTAATTACTTGTAGCAAAGTTTAAAAGTGTATATTTGGTATAAAATGAAAGTAAAAGGAAGCATTTTCAAATTTAGATTATATACTAATACTTTCAAAACAAAATACAAGAGTGGTCACTCTCAAGAGTGCCATCTCTGAATGTTTTCTAGGGTAACGTCCCTTTTCTCATACAAACCGTGATCAGTTTCCACAGGTCTAGAAAATGTGCCTTAGAAGCCAGGTTTCTCTGGCTGTATTTTAGTTACTCAATAAAACTTTATTTTTATTTTTATTTTTATTTTTTTAGTTAGGAACAACCAACGTGAATATGAGGTTATGAAATACATATTTTTAAAAGGCTCCTAGACAAGACTATAAAATGTCTTTTTCAAATTCAGCTGAGTTAGATTTGTGAGAAACTTTTGGTAGAATTTTTATATTCATTAAATTGGATTTAGAAAGAGAGCTGTCATCCTAATAGGTTAAATGGGAAACATCTTGTCTTAAGTTCTATACTATCATAATAATGAATAAAATTTCCCAAATATATAGAATAAATACAATAATTGCTTCCTCATTAAACACAAAAGAATGACTATTGTAATCTGTATGAATTGAATTCATAACTTTCCCTTTTAAAAACACTGATTATTTTTATGAAAAAAGTTGGAATGATTTATGCTTTTCTTGAAAGAGCTTGCTTCAAATAATAAGCTAGTTTATTAAAAACTAATAAAATGTTGAGTTTATAACCATTTATCTATTTTTGTTTGAAGAAAAGACATTTTAAAAGACCTCATTATGTCTTTACAGAGAATTTGTATTGGGTTGTGCAGGTGGGCTTGTTCCTCATAAATGGTTTACCTAGAAAAGCAGTGCTTCATGCACATTCCTTTTCATTCTGTTTTACTCTTTAAATTACTCAGCTTTTAGAGAAATATCATTGCTGTTTAAGATTATTCCTTTAATGAGAAATCACAGCATGCATCTTGAAAAATGGTTTCCACTTCATCTTTTCTCATTCATCTCCTAGTGTAATTATAAATGCATGAGTGTAATGAAATGTATGGTTATTCAGGTCAAATTTTCTATCAGGATTGATGTTTCAGTTGTACAGTTTATCTATCTATTAAAACCCTGAAATGTCAAAAGCTTCATTTTTTAAGAGTACAATGTCGGTTTCTTTTTTTACTTAGAGCAATTCACCCAGCACAAAAGCAAGAGATTTGACAGTTGCAACCGTTAAGGCAAAAACTGGCTGATGATTTGAGGAAAAATGAGTCAATATTCAAATACGTATCAGGGCGCCCACAGTTTATACTTCTAGGACAATGAATAAGATAATATGAAAGCACTAATCGGAATGATCCATGTGCATATAAAAAAATCTGCATACGACTTCTAAATTTCAGGTTTTGAGAAATATTTATACATTCATGTTAACTATTTCAAACTCAAGTGACTTTTGTACTTTGACCCAGTGTATTATCATAATTGCATCAAAGTAGTTTTCAGTTAACTATTGGTTACATCTAAGTACTGTTCTGCAACTGCGATTAAGTGTTTTTCATTGAGAATTATAATTTTATTGTAAGCATAGTAATAATAAGGAGACCAAATATACCTATTATCTACATCTATATCTATATCTATATATGGAAAAGATGTTGGGTAGAGAATAAAGATTATATATATTAATAATAGAGATTATATAAGATGTATTCTATAAGTACTTAATTTTAATATATAAAATGTATAATATATACAATATTAAAATTACTATACAATACTGTTAATATGAATATGCTAACTTAATTGAGGTCATCATTTCACGTTAAGTCATCACATTGTACACCTTAAATTTTTTTAATACTGTAAGTACTATTTAGATCAGTGAAAGACTACACAGCCACATAGTTTCCAAGTTGGCAGTCGAATCCAAACAATAAGCTTCTGTCAAGTCTGTCTGAAAATTCTCCTTTTTGTGAGAGAATGAATTTAGGTGGCTATTTTTCTTTTTCATTTCAAAAATAAGTTAGGTGGGAGGACTGATTTGATTGTTATTTGCACTTCATATGGATTAAAAATACCTTCTTAGATGCCTGTGTTGTGGGATTCCAATTAGCCTGTGCAGTCCTGGACTGTCTGTGAGGATGAGCCTCTGCTCCTTTCTTTTATTTTCGTTCTCTGGGCAGTACTGTTCTGTCTTGAGAAGTTCTGTTTAGAGTTTGCTACTCTAAAACCAAAGAGCACGGAGGGTAGCTGGTAATTTTGGTGGCTTGTTTTCTTGGTATGTAAGTGTGCGGGGAAGTGTGAGGGTGGAAGTTGGGCTCATTATGCTTTTCTGTTTATTCGTTTGTTGGTCCCTTGTCGTCTTGCCAGCCCTCTCGGTGGAATAACTGCTCTTTGTATAATAATCTGCCAACATTCATGGTGGTTGCATTCACTGTACCCATTCTACTATGGAACTCCATTACAACTGTGGTTTGAATGCAAAGCTTCATGATATCTGGGTATAAACAGTGTGCTGAGCCACAAAGGCATCCTTTGTAGTTCTTAGTCTTCTTATAACCACTGCCCCCTTGCAAAAAAACTCCCCCAAAACTAGCTTTGAAGAGGGAATTTTCTGGAAATAGGAAGAGAAATACATGCAGTTACTACTCTTTTCCACACTTTAATATTGTGTTTAGAGAGGAGGGAAGCTTCTAATTTTAAAACCTGATTTGTAAGGCTAAAGTGGGCTACATTTGAGGCTAATTTTCTACCTGTGGAGGTGTGGGTGAATTGGCCTTTGTTCTTTGCAGTTACCTTGCCTGGCAGGTGGCCACATTGATTATTCTTGGCATGTGCTTTAGAAGTGCCTCTCTGATCCTTGTTAGCTCCTGCTTTATCCGCAGCACTCCTGTAGAATTCTTAACCCTGAACTCTCTTGTCAAAGGGAGATGCGCCTCTGACCTCTTTATGGTTGCCTCCTCTGCGTCTCTTTTGTTTATTCTCTCTTGTCTGTGGGCGTGTGAGGTGGTTTTGAGAATAAAAAAATGACAGAATCTTCAATCAGCAGACAAGTAACAATTACAAATGGAACAGGGAAGGTTTGTTTTCTTTCCCTTCACACCCCTACACATTACTTTAGAGACAATTAAAGCTTTGAGTTATGAAGAAAAGCAACACAATGGGGATGCTAAAGCAAACTAAGGGAACTGTCATGCCTCTGCTTTTTTTGTCATTTCCTGCCCCTCCCATGGAACTTTCAGAGGCTTTTTGAAGGTCAGGGTACTCTCTCTCTCTTTTCCTCTTTTCTGTTTTGATTTGTTGAAATATTTGACTTAGATGGAAATGATATATGTTCATTCTTTTTGTGATAAATCAGTATAAACTGATATTTAAATGATCACATTAAAATATCAAACATTTGAATAGTACCCTACTTTACATGTGTTTTTCCATTTAACTGATGAACTTATAAATGACCATGAAAGTCAGTGTTTCCTTTGGAGATTCTTTGGCTTTTCAAGACAAATATGTCTGTTCATGTTATTGAACCTTAGCTGTTTGGGCAGAACATTGACCTCTGTAAATTCTTACATAAACTCAGACACCTACCCACACACACACTAAAGATAGCAATGTCTGCTAATATCTTAATAACTACAGATGGATACAAGGCAGACCCTAGGTCTTTAACTACTGTAATTAAAAGAAAAAAAAACCTTGTTATATTGTGTTCTCTTTAACATTGGTTTTAATATATCTTCAGAGCGGTACTTTAAAGACTTCCGTTGCAAGACAGGATGGAGGAATCCTGTCTTTCCGTTCTTTATGTTTATAGGTCTCAAAATTTAGTGTGGCTGTGATTATCTGGGGGGTGTGTGAGTGTGTGTGTGTGTCTGTGTGTGTGTGTGTGTGTGAGAAAGAGAGAGATAGAGAAGAGATTGATTTGATTTAGCAGGTATTGTGGCACAGAGATTTATTTGCATGTTAAATCAACAGTTTGATTTTCACACATGAAGTTGCTCAGAAACTGTGGTTTGAGGAACTCTGAGAGGAGTCATCACGTGGGGCCTCTAAACTTATACATGTATCATTCAGTATTGAGGCCCTGCTCATCAACTGGGCTAATTTAACTAAGCATTTCTAAATTTGATCACCAGAAGAACACTTTAATTTATATACTCTTATTTTATATATATATGTATTTAAATATTGTGTAGATGGCACCATATATTGGTTTTCATCCATCATCCAAAAACTATTGAATGTCTATTAAGTGAAAGTTGGCATGTAAATCATAATGAACATTTTATTTGAATGTGCATTATTGTATTCTTTGAACAAATTTTAAGTAAATTAAAAAATATAACAGTATTGTGAAAGTGTATTTTATGTTAGAATGAGCTTATCAAATAATGCCATTTCCATGTGTCAGCAAACTTGACTCATAATCTTTCTATTTTGCACATGCAGTAATTCCTAACCCATGCCACTGCTCTCATTAAAGAGTACTTATGGTAGTATTGGGAAGATTTAAACTTTTTTTATAACCCACCAATATAATATATTTAAGTGCTTTCCCATCAGACTGACTCTAGCACTGATTGCTTCAAACTTACTCTTTTCTAATCTTTGCTCAAGATACTTAACTTCTCAGTACTTCCTATTAAAGAATTATAACAATATTCCTAACTCATAGGTTTATTATCAGACTTGATGAAAACATTTATGCACAAGCCCTTAGCACAATGCTTCACACATACTAAACCTTCCATGAATGATTAATCAGGTGGTCAGAAGTGTCAAGGAAACACATGCAATGTGGACATGTGTTGATTGTGGGGACCAGCACAATTTCGTTTTATGTAGATGTTTCTTAACCTCGACAATGCAGTTAAATATAGATTACTTTATACTAAAAGAGAGCTGAAAGATTTTCAAGTAAACATTTGTGCTGCCATCTTTCATTTTAGAAACAAGAAAATGTATAGAATATACAGAAAAATATACAGAATAATGAACAGACTGGCATTGGATTTGGTTTATTTGATCCAGATTTGGAATATCTTATAGCCTCACTTGTACTTTTGAATATTAAATTATCATTCCTTAACTCATGGAGGTTGAGGTCATTATTATTAGATAGCTCTCATTTGATAATCCTTTACACCATGCAAGAGACTTTGTGTGTATTTTAAATGTTAGTAGGAATATGAAATTTCTTTGTACTTAATTTTTGAAATAATTTTTTCTTTTGAATTTGTTCTAGTAACAACATATAGCTACACAGATATTTAAAACAGACTTGTAACTAAAATTGTCTTGCCTTTTGTATATTAATTTAAATTGACTAAGGTGGTTCTATAGTTTGGCAGTGGCTTTACGTGATGATGGAGCCCAGGCGGACAATCTTAGATCCGTTGATCCTCAAGTTTGTTAAGTTCAGATGTTTTGGAACCAATCTTCTGTCAGCTGGCTTATTCTCAGAGGAGGTACTCTGGCAGTAACTCTTCAAGTAGATAGAAGCAGTCCGTTTGGTCAAAATAACTGAAAAACATTATTAATCCCTGTTCAGGATAATTCCTTTTCAACTGGACCTGGCTGCCTCTTAAAGAGGAGTACAGAGGTGGGGAGGATATCTAACTGTGCTTGTCTGCCCATCATAAAGTACTCCATCTGAGGACACAGTGCTTTATTTTGGCAGCTGTGATGTGGTGATTAGGCTTGTGTTTTAGAAAGGACATGCATCAGAGCCGTCATTCTTCATATTCAAACTAAATTGGACATTCTGCTCTAGGGAATAATTCTGTTCTATTCACATCTGACAGCTTGCTGCTTACCAGTGGGTGGCCCCATTAACCCTATTAATCCTTATTTTAAAGTCCAGCCCAAAATATCACCTTCCTTTCTCACCTTCCTCTCTGCTACCATATCTTCCATGCTTCTCTTTATTATAGTAGTGATTTCTAATTTTTTTATCTCACTTTTGGAGGACAAGGAGAGTGAGATGGGAATTTACATACTGTCTTTCTTTAGAGCTTTTTTTTTTTTTTTTCCGAAATCTCTAGTATAATGTCAGGCCCATGCCAAGTGCTTAATAAAAGTGGAATGAATGAATGAATGTACCATTTGGATCTCTTTTTGTTAGGTGGACTCTAATATGGTGTCACTGATCGTCAGTGGACATCGTTGCTATTGTCTATTTTAAATAAATATAATTTATAGTAGACGGTCTCCCTTAAGCTATTTTACTTGCTCAGAATACTACTCCTCATCTGGAGTTCTGTTCAGCTCCTTTAGAGACCCTTTTATAAAGCTGTTTTTCACTAATATTTAATAACAACAGTAATAATAATGATTTGTCAAGAGCCAAAAATCTTTCTTTAGGTTTCTTCATTGGTTGGAGATATATATATACTATATATATACACATACATACATATATATATAATTTCTCTACCCTTCGAATTGGGTCTTTGTGGGGGAGATGGGCTGGGGTATGTAGTGGTCGCAGTATATTTGAGGAACCATGTAACTTTGAAGTAAAAGGTGGATTTAAAAACAACTTTTTAAAAAAGTTTGCTTTAAATGCACTCTCTTAGATGCAACTGTGGCAAAATAACATTGAGGTTTTAAAAATATATGTGTGCTTTGTCTTATTTTCAGTGTAAAGGGGTGTCTGGGTTTCTTGTTTTTTTTTTTTTTATTGCAAAACTATTTTGTTAAAGGTATAACCTATTGAAATTGATATAATGGTGAGAATATATATATTTTCAAAAGTATTAATCTATGGTGATATTTGTTAACTTGGGGCTATTAATATTTTGGGTAAATTTCATTTTAATATATTATTACAAAAGTAATTTATGAATTCTTAGGAAAAACTTAGAGTACAGAGGCGTATCAAGTTAGAAGTATAAACCTCCAACACTTTCTATTGCTCATAAGTAGATATGGTGAATGATTTAATATGTATTTTTTAGACTCTTCTCTGTATATACTGAGTCACATGTAAGATAGCATATTTATATAGGCAGAGTATGTATATGCACATATATGATATATTGCATAAAATATTTATTTAAAAATAGAAATATAGCGGTTATGTAGAATGTTTATTCAGATGTTTTTGTCACTTCAAAACTTACATTAGAAATCTTTCTCTGTTACTATATATATATTTATTTTTCTTTTTATCAGTTCTGTAGTAGTTCTTTATATATGAGGTTCACATTCCTTTGTACCTGGACTTTTGCATTGTTTTCAGTTTTTCCCTACTTTGTATATAGCTGCAGTAGATATCATAGGCATACTTATTGGTACAAGTATTTTGGGAGACTATATTTGTAAAAGTGGGATTACTGAGGAAATTATAAAACATATAGCAAATGTCTTCCTAAATATTTCCAAAACACTCTCTAAAATGTGAGCTCTTTCTTATACATGATTATTTTAAAACCAGCTCTTATGTTTTAGGGCAAGTACTTTTTTAAGTTATAGAACAATGTACATTTATTGTAGAAATTTAGAATTTTAGAAATTTTACAGATTTTTTAAAAAAGCTTTATAATTTTATCATCTAGAAGCAAGCACTATTGTGATTTTGATATATTTACCTCCTGGCCTTATTTTTCTATGCATAATTTTTACTCTGTTGATATCTCACAATTTTATATTATGACTTTCTTATTTGGCATGACAACATAGGCATTTATACTTGCATCATTAGAGATATTGAAACACCAATGATACTGATTACCTAGTAGTTTATTATTTAGCACTAGCATGATAACTTTGTATGTCTGTATTTTATTTTGATACTTAATGTGTCTCCATTTTGGGCAGTCATAAATAGTAAGGTATGAAGTGTCTCATGTAAAGTTTCTCTGCTTTACATATTATCTCTTAGGGCATATTAAACGTTATAGAAATATTAGGTAAAGTCATATTTGTATTATCATGAATTTTGATGTCCTTTTCCTTATTATTTCCCACAAAGATTGTACCAATTACAGTCTCTCCTGTAGGATTAGAGTATGCCTATTTCAGTATATCCATGCTGCTGCTGAAGGGTTTTTATGACACTTAAAAGGCTTCAATTCATTTCACTTCTTTGAGTTCCCGAGTGTTATTTCTTATTTGCTATAGGTGCTTCTTTGTAGTTTTGGCTTAAAGTTACAACTTGGACTAAATCTTTTGAGCCTGCTAGATGACCAAAATTATTGGACTATTTATGACTATTTACTCATTATATAGTTTTACATGCATTATGGGGGGGGTAACCAATGATCAACTATTGAATTATGTAAATATTTAGTAGTGACAATAAAAACCTAGGTTCTCTTTTCAGAGAAATGCCATATACATAAAATTTATTTTTAATTTGTTTATCTCTGAGTGATAGTTGAGGAGACCATGTCTTCATACCCATTTCTCACATAACCTGTGTACCTCTGGGTGGGAAAAGGGGGTCAGTGTCTTCTTTGTCTGCTGTTTTCTCTTTCATATTTATCTTCTTTTTGTGAAAAGCCATATTCTTTTGAGACATTTGCCACTGGGCTTTACCACCTCTTCCCTCCCTCTTATTCCTGACATGACTGAACTCTTTGTCATTTTCTCATTCAGAGAACATTCTAGGATCAGTCTCATAGCTTTTCACTCACCAAAACCTTATCCTTGTTTTCAGTGACTTCAAACAGCCATGGTTTGAACACATCTTAGCTTTGAGGTTTAACCATCTCTTATAATTTTACCCATCTATCATGATTATCCTAAATCTTTTTATCACCAGATAGTTCAGCTTTCAAATCCACAAAAATCGGACTGCCTCTCTTGCTACAGTCTCCTGTTCACACAGTGTACTTTCTCAGATACCCTCATAGCATCAATGACATTAATGCGTTGATTTTTTTCCTTATTCATGTTAGATCCTGGATCGTCATTTTTCTTACAGCCTTACAAATACTCTCAGAAGCCTTGCTCCTTCTCCTTTCAGCATAACAGCCTGGCAAGATGCCCTAGCCTGTGTCAAAAGTGATATGTCGGATGGACTCTGGTCTGATATGGCTTTGGTCCTTGTTCTTGTCCTGATTGGCATTATAACCTTGGCAAGTTATTTCACTAATCCAGGTTATATAAATTGTAGTGTTTGGACTAAATCGTTATTTTCTAAAATAGATCCTAGACCTAGAAGTTACATGAAAAACAAAAAAAAAAACCTTTTGCAGTCCAATGTTTTGGCAAACAGCGTATTATTATTCCCACTTACAAATTTGCAGTCATAATAACATCTTAAAGGCTTTGAGAATTCCTTTTGGGAGGAAGACACCCCCAACAATTTAATTTTGTTTAACCTAGCATTTTTTAAACTATTTGACTAGGGATTCTCACATACCTAATTTATTTCTGCAGAACTTGGGTTCAATCAAACACATTTTGGGAAATCCTGGGCCTGATTGTACTTGACATTATTTTTCATCTTTAACTTAATTATTCTGTAATTTACTTTATGTGCTTGTTTAGTCGCTAAGAATATCTAAGATAGATACATGTAAGCATCACTATAATTCAGCGAGGTATATTTATGCTGTATATCACCCAAAATAAAATAGTGCACTGACAGTGATTTTTCTTTAAGGGGAATCCTTTTGAGAGTAGCAGTATTTTATATGCTATGTTAGAGAGACACAATTCATATGATTGATTAACTACAGCATGGCAAGTAATCTCTTAATTAACAGTCTTCACTAAACGAAGTTAAGATTTCTTTAAGACTTTCCTTTAAAGTCATTTAAGTGAAAAAGTAGATACTTTTTTGGGTGTGTGAGGGGGTGTGTGTGTATATATATAAGTATTGCCGATACTTGCTTGCATAATTTAGTGATCCTGATAGGTTGCTTGAGTATATACAAGTTAAACAGACACATGCAAGTACAGGATTGTAAAGTTCAAAGGAAATGCAAACTTGACTAACAAAAGTCACTGTCAAAGACTAATTGTAATTCTGCACCATATGAATCCTTGAATAATGTCTCCTAAGAGGTCAGCCAAAAGTCCTACTTCTGTCCACTGTTCCCTTGAAGAGAATTTTCAAATTTAGGCATTTCCTAGCATCATAAAAGTCAAGAGAGCTATAAGGTATTTTTTTTTTTTTCACAAGTTAAGGCAACATGTGAATCGTGAGAAGAGCTGAGTCTTTTCTAGTCCAGTAATAAAGAGATTTAGCTTTTAATTAAATTAACTAAGTGTACTACATGTGAATCAGAGCTCTATAAATTGTATTTTCCCCCTTTTTTGTTTGCTTACATTTATTTTTTTGAGAAAATATTTCTAAATTTGACCTTTTTTATATGTTGTTAGTATATTAAAGATTCATGTCAATGTTATTAGTTATCACTTTAAAATAATTATGTTGGTTTTATTATAAATATGGAATATAATTTCCCAGGAGCATAGCAGAAATAATGAATTAGTACTTAGACATTTTTCTAGTTCTAATGATTAAATGATTGCTTCAATAGTGTAATTTTTCAACTCTACATAATTAATGACTCTGCATAAGCAATTAAATTATGTTTAATTTTGGTAAGTGTTATGATTAAATAATTACATATTTTGTTATTTCTAAAAATTAATTGTTTTATTGGCTATGATGTTGATTGAGTTCTCACTCATTTAATTTATTGATTTTTGTTTTATAGGAAACATTCTTTAAGTCAAACAAAAAGCCCATGTTGATAGCATGGAAAATCTCTATATGTTTATTGCACTTTTCCATCTCTCATTCTCTTATAAAATGTTTAGTGTTCCATGAGTGACTTGAAGAAAGTCATTACAGGAAATTTCTCTTTATTTTTCAGAAGACACTTATTTGATAGCAATACTATTTTCAGAACTAAATTCCAAAATTTGTGCAGGTTGTAAAATTTACATGAGTCGAAGAAGAGGTTTACATATCTTATTTTCTTCAATTTAAGAAGCCATTAGAGTAATTACTGGGATGAAGTGGGTTAGGAGCTGCTCAGTGTGCATAAAACTGAAGGGTTTTTATTCATTTGTCAAACCTGATTGAGGGTTTCCTGCATGCTGTTCTTGTGCCCTCAAGGAACTTAAAGAAACAGCTGAAATAGACATACACAAAGTGGTGAAGTGTCATGGTATAGATGCTTTGTCAGAAGTAGACTGTGTTTAAAGGAACAAAAAATTAAAGCCATTTTAACGATGGGCATCACTTTGGAAATTTGAGGTTTGAATTACCTTACCACAATTTTACACTGTGGTGGATTAATGACAATTAATACTATCCAGAATAAGGCAGTTACATTTAGTATCGAAGAGAAAGAAACATAAGTTTAGGGCCATTCTTAGAGGCCCTAATTATGAAAAATCATGATGGTGAAGAAGTTCCAGATCGTATTATATAAAGAGAAACTGAAAGACTGTTTAGCCTAAGGAAGAGAATACTTGCGGGCGTGACAGCTTTGTATAGAAGTCTGTGGATACCATAATCCATGTTCTTACTATTCTATCCTTCCTATAAATTTCTCACAGTGTTTGTGAGAGTTAATGCAAATTTCAGAGCACCCTACATTACACACAGCAAATGTATTAGGAGCATTAAACATGTTCATTGGTGGGTGAAACTTTCCTAGATTGATAATAAAGAGACTTGTCTTAAACTCTTTGTGTGCCTTTCATTACACCCAAATGAAAATTTTTAGCTTCAGGAAAAAAAAAACATGGAAATATAGTTTTTTTTTTCCTGCTACAAATAGGAAGGTATATTAAATTTGATTTCTCCTAGTGACTAAGTCACTTCCTACAGCTATAGGAAGGTGAGTTATAGCTGTTTCAAGGCCAGCAGGTATCGTTTAATACATTATTGAAATAATAGAGCTTATTATGTTATTAATATACCATTCTGGTTTTTAGTATATAACTCACAATTACTTAGAATGGTGTTTTGAACTTACTTTTACAGTATGATGTATGAATTCACCAAAATGAAGAAAATCAGTACAACATATGCCTATGTTAAACCCCTGATTCATATTTTAAAGTCTCAGGGAAAGTAATGACTTGATTCAAATGAAAGGACTTATCACAGTGATTTGCTTTTTATTGTTAGGTACTAAAAAATCTTGCATATGCTGTGAGAAAAAAAAATATTGAACTTTTATTCTGTGTTTAAAATAAGAATCAAAAGAGAAGAATTCACTAGTTTGATCCATGATATCTTTTTTTATTATCCTATATTTTGTACATCTTATATATGGAACATTTGCATTTTTTATGGTAAAAGGTCATATCGAGATACTTGTTAAAAATATTATTAGAAAATTTATATATTTTTCTGTATCTTTCAAACAGGTTATGTTAGGATCTATTTTCTCATTTCTTAAAACAGACTGTTAGTGAATTGGTCTACCACTAATGGATCATTTTTTGTCTCTCATTAAAGGGAGACAAGCTGATTGGTTAATGTTTTCTCATTATCTAAAACTGCACATGAGCACCCTTAGGTAATTTTAGCTCTATTTATAAAACTTGTAATAAAAGCAATATTGTAGAAAATATAGGATACATGGATTACCAGCAATAAGAAACCAAATCAAATCAAACCCAAAAAGCCAAAGACAGAGGTGGATACTTTTTATTTCCATATGCACATATAAATGTTTTTAAACAAAATAATCATAATATGACTATTTTTCTATGTAAGTGATTCTTTTGAATATATTTATGTTCTACAATTTGAAATTGAAGAAAGGTAATTCTTAAATGTATATTGAGACCTTGTTAATTTTTTTATTGAAAATAATTACAGTTTGGTCTTTTAACATTTTGTAATTATTCTTCCCTGGGAGCTTCAATTTGATCATGTAATAAATAATCTTTATTATTACAAAGCAGAGTTGTAGGAAAAGAAACATGGCATATTCAAATGAGTATCCTAGTAATACTGCCAGAATAAATGTATATTTTTAAAATACATTAACAAAACATTCTTTGGCATGAGGAAGCATAATTCTCAAATTAAACTTTTACAAGACAGAATTAAGGTTACTAAATGGGTGAAAATAAATTTCTATAATGCAGAAAGCTTGAATGTGAGAAAAGGATTAGTCAAAGATATAAAACATGGTAGATCTGATAATGAATTTAAAAACCTTAGTAAATCATAACTGTGCCATTATATTAGACATTGTGTCATAAACTGAAAGACTTGCCAGTCTGATAAATCTGCCTTTTAATATTCAGTGTTTAATTTTTTAAATGTTATTTCTTGCCTTTTACTACAGTAGTTAGCTAAATATTATGTAGTTATTATGTATAAAATAGTAGTACTATTTTTAAAAATAATAAAACGTTTGAATCTTGTGAAATAGTGAAAATAACTGAAAATATTACACACAGCTATCGTGGTCCTTTTTGGATTTTGAGTTCTATACCGAAGAGTAAATATGATGTAGAGAATGTAATTTTTATGAAAAGGTATGCCTCTTACAAAATATTTTGACAGAACTTTTTCTTCTGTCTAGACAAAGCTAGACATTTGTAATAACTGTCCTATCAGAAGTATAAAACTAAGAGCAGTAATGCAGTATTCTTTCTCTTATTTCTAATTACTAATTTAGTGCATTCAGGCACCAAATGATTTAAATAAGTTATGAACTGAAAATATTCAATGCCCATTAGTTCCCAGACTTGGAGCTTAACGTGACTATAAAGGAACAAAGTCTCTCCATCTGTTTGACCCTGGTTCAAAAAACCCGAGAGAAATATTTTAGATGTAGCTACAGTAGCTTAGGGAGACAGGCTCTAGCCCTTCTTAGAAGGATGAGTTTTTTTTTTTTTTTTTTTTTTATGTTTTAGGCAGACAAAGTGATCCTGATGGTTTAAGTTATTATTTATTTCTGTGCTGTTTTGAATATATAAATAAGTATGTATTTATACATATATATTTATATTTAGTTGACCTTTGAACAAGGTGGAGGATTAGGGGCGCTAAGCCCCACACAGTTAAAAATGTGCATGTAACTTTTGACTTCCCAAAATCTTAGCTACAGTGTGCCCTTAACATCTGAGGATTCAACCAATTGTGGATCAAAAATGGCATCTTCTGTCTGTGGCTGGGAATATGCAGTTGGGAATGTGAAAATACTGTTTTTGATACATGTTTTGTTGAATCCATGAATGTAAAACCCACAGATATGAAGGGGTTACTGTATTTCTTGAACAAAATCTACTTATAAGTGGGCCCATGCAGTTCAAACTCTTATTATTCAAGGGTCAACTGTGTGTATATATTTGTATATGTTAATTTATGTGTGTGTTCATATGCATATATGTGTATATATGAGATATGTGTGTATAGCTATATACACATACATATGTATATGTAAAATATACTACACTGTGCAGGTTTACACAGTATCTATTTTTAATGCACTTATATTTATGAGTGTTTCCATGGAAAATATGGTAAAAACCCCATTTAGTTAGACATTTGTACACATATGGATAAAAATATCATGTAAAATGACCATTCATATGTTCTAAGTTTCATCCCAAGAAGGTGTTTTAATAGGTAGTTTTAGCTTTCAAAATATTTTCATATAAATGTCTATATTATTTGCCTATGCATTTTCTAATTAATTATATATACTTTTTAAAATTAACCACTTATAACTTTGAGGACAAAAACAAAGTAGTTAATTTTGTTTTCCCATATATCATCTTAATATTTATATTTATGTTTCAATATCAACTGTGTTAAAGGATAACAGGCAAAAAAGAAATTTAATATGTGACATTATTGGATGTAATTAGAGTAGCAAATTTTAATTTGTAGGTAGAAATGTCAAACCTTGTGATACTGATTTGAGAAGTTGTGAGGGGTTTTGGCAGGTGTGTTGGCCGGTGAAATGAAAAATTTGGAAACTATCTGAAAAGTTTTAATGATAAAATCAAGAATAAATTATGAATAAAATATTGTATAGTTTTAAAATGCTAATTGGTGCCTCTGGTATATCAGCAAAGTAGTTGAAGCATAGGAAGTGAAAAGATTAAAGGTAGGAGGAGGAGGTGGTGGTATTTCCAAAAGTCTTGATTAGAGAGAAGTTAGGCTACACAAGGCTCCTCACACACATCCTTTCTCCCCATCCTTACCAACATAAATCCTTTTGGAAGTTAAGAATGTTAAAATAAACAAGAGAGAAAGACTAATTAACTGGTTAATGGTGTTTGAAGGTTCCTTTAGTGAGGAAGGAAGGGACAGATGCCCCTGGAATAGCCTACTGTTTGACTCAAAATATGTGCTCAATAAATATTTGTTGATGGAGTAACTAGACTTCCCAAGGCGTCCCTTTTGTCTTGTGGTTCTATCATATAAATGTAAAAGATAGGTCACCCTCACCTTGGGGAAAGCAATACTTTTTTCATCTTTTGTTCACTATACACTAAAGAATCCATTTCTGGAAATGCAAATCAAAACCACAATGAAATGTCACCTCACACCTATTAAAATGACTATTATCAAAAGACAATACATAATAAGTACTGGTGAGGATGTTGAGAAAAGGGGATCCATGTACACTGTTGGTGGAAATGTAAATTGGTGCAGCTGCTATGGAAATAGTATGGAAGTTCCTCAAAAAATTAAAAGTAAAAATGGCCCTTGATTTATGACGGTTAGATATGATTTTTTGACTTTACAATGATGTGATAAACATTTGGTAGAAACTATACTCCAAATTTTAAATTTTGATATTTTCCTGAGCTAGCAATATGTGGTGTGATACTCTCATGATGCTGGGCAGTGGTCGTGAGATGATTTTGCCCAAGTGTAGGCTAATATACATGTTCTTAGCACATTTTAAGGTAGGCTATGCTAAGCTATAATGTTCAGTAGGTTAGGTGTATTAAATGCATTTTGACATTATTTTCAACTTAAAATAGGTTTATTGGGATATAACCCCATTGTAAGTTGAGGAGCATCTGTAGAACTACTATAGGATCTAGCAATTTTACTATCTGATGAATATGAAAACATTAAAACTTGAAAAGATATATGCACCGCTTTGCTTATTGCAGTATTATTTACATTAGCCAAGAGAAGAAAACATCTTAAGCATCCATCCATGGATGAATTGATGAGAAAAATTACATATATGCACATGTGTGTACACACACACACACACAAGAATATTATTCAGCCATAAAAAAGAATGAAATTTTGTCTTTTGTGAAAACATGAATGCACTTGAGGGACATTATGCTGAGTGAAACAAGTCAGACAGACAGTAATGTATGATCTCACTTATATGTGGAATCTAAACAAAACAAAAATAAACAAAGCTCACAGTTACGGATAACAGATTGTTGGTTGCCAGCCTCAGGAGTGGAGGGGTGAGCGAAATAGGTAAAAAGAGCTAAAAGGTATAAAATTCAAGTTATAAAATAAATATATCATGAAAATTTAATGTACAGAATGACAACTATAGTTAATAATACTGTATTGCATATTTGAAGTTTAATAAAAAGTAAATGTTAAAAGTTCTCTTCACAAGAAAAATAATTCTGTATCTATGTATTGGGATGGATGTTAGTAGACTATTGTGGCAGTCATATACAAATATGGAATCATTACATTGTACACCTGAAAATAATGTAATGTTGTATGTTGCTAATATCTAAAAAAAAAAAAAAAATTAGTTGAGATTAACTTAAGAAAGGCACTACTTAAAAAAATATTCCTTGTGGAAGGAGGTCTCTTCTAGATTAAAATGTCATTAAAAAGTATGGTCAAATATGGATGTAAACTTTTATTAGATTTTTTTGAACAGTTTAGCACAAATAAATTGGATAGTGGGTGATATTAAATAATTGTTAAATCAGGTGTGAAATTAGAATAGTGGTTAAATAGAAAATATTCTTATTTTTTAGATAAGAATGCCAAAGTATTTAGAAGGGAAATGTCAATCTGAGTATAATTTATTTTAAAATGCTTTAGCCTCCATCCATCCCTCAAAAGAGATGAAGCAAAGAAGGCAAATTTTTAGCAATTTTTATATGTAGTTAATGGGTATAAATGCATGCTTTGCATTGTTCTCTTCACTTTTCTAATTGCAATTGTTATTATTTTTTTTTTTATGTAGTAAAGTTTACCAGTATGGTTATCCACCTGTCTTTCTAAAACCATAAGTAGATTTAATAGTCTCACTTTTATTTTTCTCTTTAGAACCTACACCCAGCCATACTTTGTATTTGTCTGTCTTCTTTCAGAAACATTTAGTATATAAATAATAACTATAATACCAAGTATTTATTGGTTGTTTACTATGTGTCATGTGTGGTCTAAGTGACTGACTTGTCTTTTAATTCTCACAACCCTATGATTTAGGTAATGATATATTCTCTTTTTATAGGGAAACTGAGGTGTAGAGAAATTAAGTGGCTTGTCTTAGGTATCACAACTAGTAATTGGAGAGTCAGGAATGAGATCTTTGGCGGTCTAGCTACATTGCTTATGCTATTAACCATTAAATTTGCTACTTCTATAAAACAGTTTATTACAAATAGCTGGAAATTCTAAGTATACTACATTACAATATAACATGGACTTTCGGAAACTAAATTGTTTAAGAAAACATTATATGAAGGGCAATACAAAGAATTACAGGAATGAAAAAAGGGTTAACTTGAGAAGAAATTTTAATGACTAAGGTTGTTTATTTGGTAAATGGAGCATGAAGGCATACATATATAAAGTCCTCTATTACCTAGAGAGGGTAAGACATTTTTTTTTTTTTTATATTGTAGTGGCCCAAATAGAGTATAGACTGAACTCTGACTCAATAAGCTCTTGTAAGATATATAAAATTTTCAAAATTATTAATCAGAAATGCAAATGATTTGCCTATTACCTCTTGGTTCAGAGAGGCCAGAATAGTGGGTTCTGAAGAAATTAGCATGATTTATTAGTAGTTCTAAGTCATATTCATTTCAATTTATCAACATGACCTTGCTAAGACTTTAAAAAGCCTCTAGCATTCACCTTGAGTCTCTGTTCTGCCTTGGTTTGAACAGTGGTATAGTTTTATGGTCTCTTTTTCTCTTCTCAGTTTATTCTCTCTGGAGCAGATTACTCTCTAGTTTCAACTTTTCCTGTGATCACAGTCCTAATTGATCGGAATATTTAAGGTCAATGGACCAGAATAATTTGTCCTTGGCCCTTTATTGTGGTCCTTGAAAGTAAAAAGACTAGGTTTTACGAACATAAGAGTATAGAGACCTCTTTTCTAATAGCAATGCTTTAAACTGCCTGACGGCTGATCTTAAATGAGACACAGCAAAGGTTCAATGTTCTCATTGAAAGTTAGTAAAATGAAATATAATCTGTTTACTGCTCAGAAATGTTATAAAGGTCAAGTAATATAAAATATATTCATTAGTTATAAATAAGTCCCACAGCTATGTGCATTATATTATTATAGTTGAATTTTATTAATGTTTTTGTATTAACTTTATTTTAAACCTCTTCTAAAAAGGCATTGTCTCAGAGACATGTATTTTACCCTCAGAATATATTTGTGCATCCATAGCCCATCTTTTCAGATAATTTCCCAATCCTTAAGTAATAGTAATGCATTGCTCACTCCACAGAAATTGAGTTGGCTCCTATTATTTATAAGGACAACTATTGTACATGGTTTAAAAGTATTTTCTAAGTTCTCAGGTGAAGGTATGTATCAAAATATGGAAACCTCCACTTATCTTTCTAAAATTGGAGATTTGAAAATTATATTGTGTATTTTTAATCTGTGGAGGATATATGACTGAACCCTTTGTGGCCATGTCTGTTTAGAAAAAGTATGGTTTGACAGTCACAGCAGATATTGACCCACTGTCTCTTTAAAATATGTATGTATGTATGTAATATTTAGTTGCTGACCATTTCACCTCTCAGCACAGCTATGCCAACCTTTCTATGGGAGTTATGTGTCTAGCAGCAAAGAAAAGAAATGGCAGTTTTCATTAAATGAATGGAAAATAAATTTATATTTCAAGGATATTCTTGGCTTTGGAGAAAATGTTCATAATATTCAAGTTTTGAAGTATAATCCTGAAACTATTAATTAATGTATTAATTTGTTTCTTTTTATTAATTTAAATTTAGTAATACCAACAGTTTTATAATTTATTAATATTTGATCCACAGCGAAATATATGTTAATACTATGCAGTCCTGTAGGAAAACTTTGACACCAGATCTTTACATATAGAATGTGATATTTATGATTGATGGGTAGAGATGATACATTTTGACCACAATTTTGTTTCTTTTATCTGTGATAAATTCCTCTCCATTTTTTCCAAAAGTGGAAAAATGTAAAGGCTTCTGCCTCTACTAACTCAGATTACTAACCTTCTGTATTCTCAATAGTGTCTAGGTAAAGTTAGAGATTTCTGTATGTCAAAATGATGTTGGAAATGAATGCTTTTGAACTCAAGACATAAGTTGCATAGAATTCTTTTCTAAAAAACACTTATGACTGTATAAAATGCACTGTCTTTGGTACTTCATTAGCAAAATGGAACATTGTTTCTTTTAAAATATAACAAAAATGATTTCACATGTTAAGATGAAGAATTTAATATTTTTCCTCAAAGAGGAAAAAAATTCAGTTATGTTACATAGCCATATACAATAGCTTTTTTTTCTCATTTTCATAATACTGATCATAGCTTTTATTTTATTTTTGTAAGCATTTGTAATACTCTAGTGAAGCAAATACAATTTATTCTGTGGGATATTTAACAAGGTCATTGCATTAAATAACTTCTTCAGTTTTGCTTAATTTTCTTTGCTTGGTTTCATTTTAAATTGAAAACAAACATTAAAATTTCCCTTGCAGTTTCTTTTTGTAAACAGAATGACTTACAAATGCATTTTATCATTTATTATAGGCAGCAAAATGATTAGTGTAAGAAAATAACCAATTAAAATACCATTACTTCAAAGTCCTGCCCTGAAAGTTTTTTTTTTTTTTTTTTTTTTTTTTTCTGTTTGACATATTGGGCACTTTATCTCACTGAATATTTTCATGCTGTATCTCACCTTCCTTATTGGTAGCTGGTGGTTTGCTGATATAATTCAGTGACAAAATATAGTGCTTTATTTTTTTTAAATAAAGTGTTAGTTAATTAGATGTGCAAACATGATTGAATTAGTCAATTAAAGTGGCGTTAGTTTTAAATTCTGTCATTACAATTTCAGTTCACTATTCATTGGCATTAAGGAATTTTAAAGTTTATCTTATTGCGTTGATTTGGGGAAAGTTTTGATCCATAGCCTTCTTTTACCAAATAATTAGATTCTCTGATTTTACAATGTTCTAAATTAATTGCTTATTAAAGGTTAATATATATTTCAGTTTATATATGATGTTAATCAAAATAATAGTGTGGGAAAAGAAAACTTTTAAGGGCATGGATTTCTGTATACGTAATTAGAATTAAATAATGCGGTAGAATTTTTGGAATTATATTAAATGATAATAGAGAATGTTTATTTTTTTAATTATGTTAATGTATGTCTCTTAAGGAACAAATGCAGAAAAGAGGAAATTAAGAACTTTTCACTTACAAGGTCACCAATATATTTTATTTTACCCCTTTTGTGGTTATTTTAAAAACATAATTATAATATATTTATCTACTTTGATTTCCTGCTTTCTTTAATTCACATTGTAGTATAAGTACTTTAAAGACTATTTTACATTTTTCGTATTGAGGGTGGTTTTCTTTACGCATATAGAGCCACATATTTTTGGCTTTAATAACTAGGGAAACTTGATGAAAATATATAGATATAACAGTTTTCAGACACACATGGAAATTGTCTTAAACCAATAAACACTTTGACCTGTTTGGAAAAAAGCAAAAATCATTTAAAATACAAAAAGTTCATATTTAATATATACAAAATAAAACATCTCTATGAAAAAAAATTTGCTCTAGCATAAGTCAGAAGCTATCACTTATATATGTTATGTGAAGAAAACTAAAATATTACCCAGAGGTTGAGGTACAAACCTTAGAATCAGAATGATTAATTATAGGCAATTTACTTAGCTTTTGTCTCCTCATAGAGAGTTATGGGTAGTTAGTATGGTAAAAGGTACTAGTAGAATTTTCCTCCTTTCATCTTTTTAAAAACCCATAACTAGGATGTGGTTCTATAATGTAGCAGTTAGCGCATCTGCTTTACATGCAGAAAGTCCTGGGTTTGTACCCCAGTGGAGCCACAGTCCATGGTGTATAGCCATGCCACCCTGAACAAGCCTGACGTCTGATCTCGGAAGCTAAGCAGGATCAGGTCTGGTTAGTACGTGGATGGGAGACCACCTAGGAAGACCAGGCGCTGTAGGCATAAATAATAATAAAAAACAAAAACAAACAATCAGGCTTTAGTCCAGAACATTCTACACAAACTGTTCTTTTTAGTGACTGTACTGTGAAATCCAGAGATGAGTTCTTAATTTCCCCTTCTTACTTGACCTTTCATTGGCTTTGATATAGTTTGTCTCTTTTCCTTGAAACAGTTTTTTTTTTTTTTTTTTTCCCAACTATTTTCCAGTTCATCGTGGGTTTCTAGTTTTACTTGTATTTTTCTGGCATATCCTTTAGTTTTCTTCAATGATTTCTGTTCATCTTACCCTATCTATAACTTTAGAGATTCACAGAGTTCAGTCTTTGCTTCTTTTCTGTTTCTGCCTATATTTGCTTCCTTGGTGGTCTCTTCCAGTTTACTATTAAATATTACATAAATACTGATTATTCCTAAATTTTATGTATAGTCCAAACATCGACACCAACTGTACACCCACATATGTAGCAACTTTCATGAACATCTTCACTAGGTTGTGTAATAGATATTTCCAACTTAATATGTCCAAAACTAAGCTTCTACTCTTTCCACATATCTAAAATGTCTTTTTCTGATGCCTCTACAGTCTCAAAAAATGGCAACTTCTTTTTTTTCAGTTGCAAATGTAAAAAACATTGGCTTCCATTTCTCTCACACCTCGTATACAGTTTATAAGCAAATGCTGTTGGCTCTACCTTATATACATGGAGAATTCCACTGCCACCATCTTGCAACTAAGCCACCATTCTCACTTACTTGGGTTATTATTGTATCTTTCCAAGTAGTCCATCGGGCCCCCTATAATTTGTTCTTGATACAGCAGCCAGAACCATTATTTAAAATGTAAGTCATATGATTGTACTTTGCTAAAAATTTTCCAGTGTTTTTTTTTATCTCATGGAATAAAAGAGTGTGAATAATAGCCTAAAAAGTTGTGCCAGCACTGGACTTAGTCCCCTGTTAGTTCTCTGATTCCTCAGACCATTCTTTCCCTCTCTTGCCCTGTTGTGGCCTGTTAGTCTCCTCGCTGCTATTTAGAAGTTCTTTTCACATCCTGGCTTTGCACCTGATCCCTCTGCCTGGAATTGCTCTTGATATAGATACCCACACAACTTGTTACCTCGATTCCTTCAGGTTTTTACTCAAGTGTCACCTTCTCAGTGAAAGATTCTGTTGTCATACTATCTAAAAATCTGAAATCCTTACACAAGTCTGTTATCACATACTGGGAAACATACTATCTGTTTTACTTAGATTTTTTTTGTTATCTGAATTCCTTTTGTTATCTAAGTCAGGAATATTAGTTTTGTTCATTTCTTTATTCCCAGTACCTAGAAAAATAATACTTGGCACATAGAAGAAGTTCAATAACTTTCTTGGATTAATTAAATATTTACTGAATAGATAGAATTTTAAATCACTTATAACATTCAGTTCATAATATGGACTATTATGTTATTATTTTCATTTACATACACAGTATTCTTTATCATACTGATTAGTCTTTATTTACGGTATTGGTTTTACATCTTGATTTTATGTCTATGGAAGAAATATCTCCTAAATTACCTACCTGGGAGAGAGGCATAGGAATGAGGGTATTTCTTTCAACGAAATGTATGAGAGTTAGGACAGAACAGGGATCCCTTAGAGTGATGTCATAGAAAATACTCTGTGCTTGATATGGACTTGGGAGCTAGACAGTTTCACATTGTGATTTTAAAGTTTACAAATATTTCTAAGATGACTTTGAATACAGTTCTTAGAATTCAGTCCAATGTAAAATGAGCTATTTATTAAAAGGAGTCCTAACGTGACCAAAATCATTAGAACAGATGATATATGTGAAATTTCTAAAGAAATTGAGATTATTCAGCCTGAATAAACAAGGATAAATGGCAATCTTTATGTACATGACAAAGAGCATTGACCAAATAGTTCCTGTAGCTACCAAAAATGGAACAAAAGAAATTAAGAATGGTTTTGGACCCAAACTATAAAAATTTCCTATAAGTTAGAGTTATTAAACTTGATGTATTATTAATAAAATTATCTTTACATGGTTGTTTTTCTTAAAAAAAGAAAAGTTCTTTTCTGGAATTAATCTTGAAACTAAACTCTAAGAGGGATTTGAATTTTTAGATGTGTAAAAATAGCTGCTGAATGTAACATATTTTAATGAGATTTTTCCCACTTACAGTAACAAATAGTGAATTTGCTAAAATCCTTCAGACAATGAGCATCTTTTTTTATTGCATAGTAAATACTAGAGATACAACATTTTTTAGTTTATAGTTCTTTCAAATAGCTCTTTCCCTAGAGGATGACAATGTCATATAATAGTAATAATAGCAGCTAAAATTTATGTATCTGGCTCTTTTAGTGAGCATGTGCTTATGTTGTGTCATTTAGTTCCCCAAACAAACTCTGAGATAGACACTATTTTTTATATTCATATTATTGAGGCTAGGAGATACTGTAACTCACCAAAGGCCATGCATTTAATAAGTAGGAGACCCAGAGATGAACCTAGTGCTCCTAGTCCTGATTCTGTTCTTTTTAATAGGCAATAACAGAATGTTATGTGTCCTGAGTGATATGGGGAGTACGCAGCTCCTTGGATTGAGTTCTTTATCAGCCCTGTGACTTCCTGTGACTTTTTAAATGTCTTTCACCTTCATTTCTTACATTTATAAAGTTGGGATAATTGTATTATCTGTATCATTTATGAGGTAATTCCTGTATAGAAACAGTGCCTGGTATATAGCGAATATTCAGTGAGGATGAGAGAAGAATAGCTACATGTTATGAGAAGAGAGACTGATTGCATGATTGTAAAAGACTTTATTGAACTATCTGCTTTTGATTTCAGCCTTAAAGTACAACAGCATTAAACCAGTCAAAGAAAGTAAGAGGAAAATGAAGTGGTTAAGAACATAGGCTTTGAGGTAAATAGGCTTGATTTCTAGTCCAGGCCTTGTCAATTACTAATAAATTTCAAGGCCTCCATTGCTACATTTAAAAATCAGGACAGTAATGATAGCTACTTTCCTAATGTTGTGAAGATTAGGTGAGTAAATCTATGCAAAAAGGCTTAGAATGCTGCCTTTTCTATGTGTTTGGAATAGAGAATGTAGTAATGTTAGCTATTTTTATTATGAATTTACCTGTATTTTAAGACACATACTCTGGAAGCAATAAACAGTATGGATTGGCAGAAGGAGAATAGGAGATATAGAAAACTATAATATGCTTCTATACATTAAAATTAGCAAAAAGTAAGTTATAAATGTTACTAAGAAGTCCAGAGAGTTTAGTGTTTTGTTTTTTTAAGGAAGTTACCATAAATTTTGAAACATACATATTCAATCATAAAATTGTAGAAAAATACCCAGAAACAATTAAAGGAATTATAACATTAGCTATGTGTAAGCTAAAGTAGAAAAGTTCTCTGAGAAAGAATAGTTTCTTTCATGATACAACTATACATTTCAAAATGCTATTTTTATTTAATGTATATGAATATATGTAAGAGAAAATATATATGTAAGAAAAAATTGATTATTTCTTGGACACTTCTACTATAAAATGCCCCAATATCTATTCTATTTTTCAAAGCTCTGTGTAACCATTTACCAATGAAAATCTCATCTTCCTGTATTTTACTTTAAAGCATAACCTACTGACAACATTGTCCCATGACTAGCCCTTCACTGCCTTTGCTCTGAGTTTAAATTCTGTATTATGATACAACAGTTTAGCTTGATGAATTTGAAATATCTCTTTTAGAACTTTATTGAATACCTATGATACAAGAATGACAGCTTCCTTATTTAAGCAGTTAGTTGGTATGAGCAGCATTTGTCCTAACTAACATTAGTTTTAGAGGAGATTATTTTGATAATCAATCATTTAAACCTTGTGGCACTCTTATTAGAGTTGTCCTGGCTTCCTACTCCTGTTTCAATTGTTGAAATGATTATTGTATTTTTGAAATTATTGTATGGTATTATTGAAAATTATTATAATTTACTATTATTATAAATACATTTTATAATTTACGTGTATAATTTGTGATAAATAATTGGGGGAGTGTTCACACCATTGAATAAATGTTCTTCTATAGGTCTATCATGTAGTAGATAATATATGAAATATGCAATATTGACATACAAGGCAAGATGGTTATATTTGTTTCACATGAAAACCTATTGTGTATCTCCAGTGCTTTTAGTTCTTATTTAAAAACAAAATATTTATCTCATGTTTTTTGAATATTTATTTACACGACTGTTTCCTCCACAGAATATTAAGCTTCTTAGAAAGCAAAGCTCTCGGTGTTATTTTTGTATCGTATATGTAATAGTTCAGTGTCTACAGCACAGAAGGTTTTGAATATATGTTGTAGGATGAATAAATAAACAAATAGAGAAGCCATTAACATAGATGGAGAATCAGAGAAGGACATTCTACATTTAGGACACCATATGTACACAGGTTGGAGTTAGAGATGAGGACAGAGCATTTAAGAGATCACCAAAATTTAATCATAGTAATGGCTACTGCAATATGACTTGAAGTGGCCTTTCTCTTCAATAGTTACTGTATCTTAATGTTATCATCAAGGGTTTTTTTTTTTTCCAATTATAGTTGACATTCAATATTTTATATTAGTTTCAGGTGTGCAGCATAACGGTTAGACATTTATATAATTTACGAAGTGATGCCTTCCTTTCCCACCATTAGTCTAGTACCCACTTGGCACTGTTACAATATTATTGACACTATTTCCTATGCTGTATTTTACATCCCTTTGATTATTTTATAATTACCAATGTGTACTTATTCGTTCACCTTTTTCACCCATCCCCTCAACCTGCCTCCCATCTGGCAACCATTAGTTTTGTCTGCATCAACTTTTGAACAGCTGTGTTGTGCATAATATTGTAATAGATGTAATAAAGAAAAATTCTGCTCTGATGTTCTTAAAACTGTTATAATAATTATGGCAGACCTTACTTTAGCCTTAGGTTGAATTTCTAGAGGGAACATTAAACAGTAGGATAGTCTCTAAATGATCCCCATAAAAAAAAATGCTTATCTGGTAAAGGGAATGAAAAATGAGATGAGTATTGTAGGCTAATACCATTATGCCCAAGCCATAAAACAATGGTAATGACATTATGACTATCATGCAGATGCTACTGCCTAGGCATCCTCCTAACAGAAGTTATTTGCTCTAAACAGAAAAAAAAATGAAATAAAAGGGAAACTGTTACTATTGAGTTCACTTGACTTTGGAGATCACAACATCAAAACAAACAAAGCACTTTAATACAGTCTATCACTCAGAAGTTTAACTGATTTTTCTAAAATGTAAAATCTAATTTTCTTTAGCTCTACAGAGACTGCAGAAGGGACCAATATTTTGGGAAATGGAAAAGGCATAGAGGAGGCTCTCAGAAAGCACAGACTGTTTGATATTCAAGGTCATTAGAGCTAAACTCTCAACAAGAGTTACATCATCCATGTATATTGGAGACAAGCGAAATGTATCTTCTCCATACCCGCTCTGCTCTAAACTGTCAGGTGGTCCAGGTGTACTTTGCAGTGGTGCTGTTGCATGTCAGGATCTCTCAGTGTTTGGTTCAGACATTTTGAGGGCATGTTTCATGGCAGCAAATCTAAAGTTGCTCCTACTTTTAAAAGCAATTCATACAACTCCTCAAGTTCTATAGCACCACATTTTCCTGACTAAAGTGTATAGAACTATAGAACATCAGTCAGTATCCTTACAAGCTACAAATATTAACAACAACAAAAAAAATTTCTTTGTCTTTTCTTTCTCTTGCTTTCTCTTTCAAATAACAGGAAAAAATGAGTATTTCTGTCTTGTACATTTAGAATTCTGTGTAATGCCCATAACAATGCAGATTGATGAGAATAATGATAAAAGAGAAAAGATACTTATAAGACTTAGAAAAGCTATTATCTTAATTTTGTTGTGAGGCTCATTCACTTTCTCAATAAATTAGACTACTTATCAGATAACTGATTTGAACTAGGGTTTATAATTTACAGTTTGATGATAAGCTAGTTACTTTCCCTGAACGTAAGGCAATAGGAGGGGAATGAAGACATTTATTAATTTTTTTAAAGAAATAATTGTACTTAGGTACTTTATTTTAAAACAGCTCTTCTTTTTCCAATATGTCACTAGAGATGCTAAAAAGATTCTAGATTTCTGCAAAGTCACAATTTTATGGAACACTTAAGTGGCAATAGTTTGGCTAACTTTACCATCAGCCTCAGAAAGGTCAATGGCTATTGACATAAAGGCAAAAGTGGAAAGCAACCTGACATGCTGCTGTCTGTGCTGTTTTCATAGGGCAACTGTATCATTTTTCCCAGTGGAAAATAACAGGATGTCGCCTTGTAAATTTTTAATATTGTATAATAAAATATAGCCATAATAAATAGTATCTAAGCAAATAAAGCAGATATGGACTGAATCCATTTTGCCTTCATCACTTGGTATAGTTCAGGCTTTTAAGTAGTTGTGTATCCTAAATTGGCTTAATTGGATTCAGTTGCATTTGACTTCCACTGCAGTGAAGTAGAGAAAGATTTTATTTTTATTTACTATTTAATATTTAAGCAATATTTTCAGGATACTTTTGTACTCTATTGTGCTGTTAATAGTTTGTCCGGATTGCAGTCTAAATTGTGCTTTGATTAAATTAGTTGACCTCTTAAATTGTTATTTCTGTTGTTATTGTTACTATTATTCTTATCCCTAATGCTGCTAATTAAACAGTTTCAAACCAAGAGTGTTGTACATTGTTAAGAATTTGCACATTTGGCTGTCAGTGTCCTAGGAGCAGGAATAATATTTAATTCAGTTTAGTAGCTCTTAGCTAGTCCAGCTCCCAGTTTACTGTGTGTGTGTGTGTGTGTGTGTGTGTGTGTTTTATTCCATTGGTTATTGCAGTTTTTACTTGAAATCTAAATATATAAATAGGTTTGTTCTTTAAATGTATTTAAAATTTTAATCCATTTTAATAGAATAAAGGTTAAAGTTACAAGTTAAAAATATAAGATTAATAGAATTTGCCTATTAGTTGGAATTTTGCCAAGCATTAGAAGAAACACTTGATTCTTATGATTTTAGCCAAGTTTTTCAAACTTCTTATCTGTCACTCTCCCAGAAATACCTTATTCATATTTCATCTTGATTTTTGACTATAATAACATAGCATGCTATTCTTATAATAGGTACATAATAATCACATAAAAGATAAATGTAGGGCTATGTTTTCTATAAGGCATTATCTTTTAGTTTTAAATACTATCCTGAAGGTATAAGGACATATAAAACTTTATTTTTATTTATAGTTATAGGTAAAGTTATATTTGAATACTTTATCCCATATGAATTTGAGAATTTAACTTTATTTGTTAATGGAAAAGTTAGAAAAAAAGTCATTTTAACTATTGATATTTTCTTTGTATCGCCTGAATGCATACTTCAAAGTAAATTGGTTATATTTAGTAACAATTCAAACTAAATTCAGTACCAATTAAATTTTTAAAATTATATTTTTATTAAAGTAAGTAATTTTCCTTGTATTATATTCTTTGACATGGTATTTTAAAAAATACTGTTTCAGTTCAATAGAACTTACTTTATAAAGAGTTGTGCCAGTGGCATTGGGGCAACATTCATTATTGTTAAAAGGTCTAAAAATGAATATGCTTTTATCCTAAGGAAAACTAACTAATTAAAAAAAAATTCTAGTGGACATTGTTTCAAAGGAGTGATAAGAATACCCCCCCTTTTGGTTATGCAATATCAAAATAACTTAGAATATGGGTTTATATGCTCTTCTTTTTACATACATAATATATAGAAACAAAATAGATATACTTAAAAGCAATGTCTTTAAAATGGATGGGTAAAATACATACTAGTATATACATATCTTTTATTAAGGGTGTTAATTTTTAATTGTCTATAATACCAGTAGAATTTGATCTTATTCATTTATAATTAGTTTGAATTGTACATGAGTAAAATTCCAGTTATGTAGAATCTTGTTTGGGGAGGGGTTTCTTTGGGTAGAGAAAAAATTTGAAAAATTTGAGACAAATATTCACCCAATTAAGGTGGTAAAACTCCAGGTATTTGACAGTTTGAATAAAACTGTTTTTAAAGTTCTTTCTAGGTAGTACTCAGTTTTCCTCAGAGCTTTAGTATTTGTGGTAGTTGTTACTCTGTCAGTATGCTTCCTCTGCTTCTTCTGATTTCTATTTGTTAGCATTCTATACAAAATAAAGAATGACTAAGTCTTGATTGAGTGCCTCTGCGTGAGTCAAGTTCATTGAGATTTAGTACAGTGCAACCTTTTTTCTTTTTTCTTTTTTGTAATATATCTCCTGATTTAGGAGTGTACGTTAGAATGATCTGATTTCTAGACGTTGGTTTAAGGGACTTATTATTGGGGAATACAAAGCACACCATTTTAAAGACCTCAGTACCAAAGGTTTTCTGCTCAAATCTTAAACAAAATGAGAAATTAAGCTTCATGCAATGAACTACAGGTAATGTAAGAATGGGACAGAAAAAAGGAGAAAGTAGAGTAGCAGTGCAATGGAAATCTGATCATTGATATGTAAACTAATCCCTTTAGTTCTCTAGCTAGATTTTTTTATTTTTATTTTTATTTCCTTCTTTCTGGTTTTTGATCCTACACACTCGCAGAGTTGGAACATCCCCAAAAGAATTTGGCAGAGGTCACTTCTCAGAAGCTTTTAAAACTTTAGTTAGAATACATTTATTGATTTTTTTTCAAATGACCAAAGGAATGACGATTTTTGGAAAAATTTGATCTGAGATTCAGTGTCTGGCTTGGCAACCCAAACTCATACCTTTGAGAACAATTCATTAGATGCTGGATTCTCATCTTTAGTAAAACTTAATTAGGATTCTGACATATTGGATTTCATTGGGATTAATATCAGCTGATAATTTGGCCTCTTAGAGATGGGAGATAAAAATCATGGTTCTAGAACCGCGTCCGAAACTGCATGAATATATAAAAATTCAGAAACTCCTTTTTGGAAATTCAATCATAGTCTATAGAAAATATTTAGTAGACTGTGTTGACACAATAACTTGTTCTTAGGCGATTCTCTCCATATTTGTTTGAAATTAAACTTTTTTTTTTTTTCTGTCTAACTTAGCCACGAAGAGAAAGTACATTTTTGTGAACTAAAAACCTGATAATTAAGGATAGGGTAATGTTTAAAGAAAAATATCTTTTCACATTTCAGCGTTTCTACTTCAATGCATTTTTAAAGTTTCTTGTTTAAATTTGAACATTAAATAAAACATGACAAATTTTCCTACATTCTGAGATTATTCTTGTAGGAATCAGGAAGTGTACTCTCTAAATTATTCTGGTTGATACTTAGTACCCATATTTCATGTTATGCTGTAGTGTCAAAGGGAAGGAGATACGGAGCAATGTTTCAATAATATACACTGAAAGGTGGAGATTTTACATTGTGTTTCAAAATTATTTAAAGATCATTTAAATAGAAAATATCTTGAGTACAAAGTCAATTAATTCATATGCAACCTTTCAAAAATACATCTGTTAGAAAGACCAAGATAATTATATATTTTTCTATAACCACCTAAAAAAAAATACAAACAAACGGACACATATGAGCTTTACACTTCATATCTAAAGAAGCAATAATAATCAGTTTCACTTGTTGAGGTGTAATTTGACAAATCTATATAATTTATGAGTTGTAGTTTTCTACTTTAACAGGAATTTTGAGACTACATTTTCCTTCCTAATTCCTCTGTATTTTGAAAAGTATTTTAAAGAGTTGCTATATTGCTACCTAAGTAGAAACAAGTGAACATTGTTCTATATAATCTTCTTAATTATACCTTAAATACTAAATTATTGTATTATATTTTCATTAGTTATAAAGCAAACTGTTCAAATTATTTTGAACTTTTCTGTCAGAGAACATAAAATGAGTGTGCTTATTAATTTATGATATTGGTATTGGGGTAGATTTCAGTGTGTTTTATTGGAAAATGATTACTTAAAAGTATAGAGAGTAGGCACATTTAATGTAGATGGAAGAAGCTCTATGAATCCTATTATATTTGGAAACCAAGATTAGGATGCAAATATGTTATGTATAATTATAGTGATGACATAGCCATTTTCAAGGGGGAAACCAGATTCAACTGAATGATTGACTTTTTATATTGATAACTTGAAAGATATTTCTCAAGCAGAAGAAAAGAAGAATATATGTTGTTGAGGAAATATTTCTGGAAGCCCACTAAGTCTTGTTAGGGTTAGAACAGCGGGCTGCTGAGTAATTGATATCTAAATGTTAAAAGGAGAGCAGGAAGCTCTTCTGCTCCCAGCCATTAATTCATCTTGCCCACACAGATCTCTGCTATGAACTGAGTCTTTCTCTAGGTATTGTTTCTAGTCTTCAATGGTCACATCTGTTGTATATTTTATCATTTCTCCCATCATAGGAAACATCCATGTCCAATGTACTGCAGAATGCTAGAATTCCTTCTGATGGCAAATTATTCATAGCAGGTCACATTTTATCGTTTATACCATAGGTCAATAGCTACATAGATCCTTACATAGAAACAAACTAACCCATCTGTGAATCAGTCCTTGGCCAGACTCAAAGAAAGTGGTGCTTGTCGAGTATATAAGCTTTAGGTAGTTTTGGATACTTGGAAGAGGATAATGTCCTTGCTTTTTAGTATCTTTATCAAGACTGAAAGAGTACAGGAAAAAGAGATCCTTGGAAGAATTACCACTCAAATGTAATGTTTTAACCAAATACCTGCTGAGAGAAGAGTTTTGGGGTCATAAATGCCGTGCACTTCTGATTAATTAATTAGGACATTACCATTTCTGTGGGGACAGAAATAATCTCTATGTAACTGAATTGCAAACTAAAGGAAATAAGTAAAATACCAAATTTTTTATTTTAATTTTAATAAGTAAAAGTTATTCTCTTTTAGGGCAAGAAATTTATATATATTGCTTTAATCTTTGATATTACACAGTAGCTGGGTATATGGTAGACACTAATTAAGGGTTCTGTCCTTTCCTCTTTTTGCTTTCCATCTCCTGTCTTACTTTATCCTATTCGATTCTTTCCTATTCTATCCTATTGTATTCTATCCCATTCTGTATTGTATGCAGGTAGGCAAACTGTCACCACCAGAGATTCCTTCCCTTATTCTGTATTTTAGCATATTTTTTTTTTCTGGCTTTATTGAAATATAATAGACAATTAGTTGCTCATATTTACATTATACAATTCAATGATTTTTTTTTCAATTAAGTTGGCATACAAAAATATACCAGTTTCAGTTGTAGAACATATAGTGATCAGAGATCCACATAACTCACAAAGTAATCACCCCACTAAATCTAGTACCGTTCTTCTCCCTTACATATTTATTACATTATTAACCCTATTCCCTATGCTACACTTTACATCCATGTCTATTCTGCAACTATCTGTTTGTACCTCTTAATCCCTTTGCCCTTTTTTTGCCATCCCCCACAATCTCCTTCATATCTAGAAGCCCTCAAAATATTCTCTGTATCTATGAGTTTATTTCTGCTTTTGCTGCTGTTGTTGATTTTGTTCTTTAGACTCCATGTGTACATGAAATCATGCGAAATTTGTCTTTCTCTATCCGACCCATTTCATTCAGTGCAATATCCTCGAGGTCCAGCGCAATACCATCGAGGTCCAATATCTTTTTCCATCCCCTTCCCTTTAGTCTGTGTGTGTCTTTCAATTCGAAGTGAGTCTCTTGCAGGCAGCATATGTAGGGATTTTATTTTCTTTTCCATTCAGCCACTTTATCTTTTAGTTGGAGCACTTAATTCTTTTCCATTTGAGGTACTTGATAGGAATGTAATTATTATCATTTTTTTATTTGTGTTTTTGATACATGTTTTTTCTACTTAAAGAAGCCCCTCAAACATTTCCTGTAATATTGGCTTGGTGTTGATAAATTTCCTTAGCTTATTTTTGTCTGGGAAGCTCTTTATCTGTTCTTTTACTCTAAACAATAGCTTTACTGGATAAAGTATTCTTGGTCATAGATCCTGGGTTGTCATGACATCGAATATTTTGTGCCAAACTCTTCTGTCCTGCATAGTTTCTTTTGAGAAATCAGCTGCCTGTCTTAAGTGTTCTCCCTTGTTAGGTAACTAACTTTATTTTCTTGGTGCTTTTAAGATTCTCTCATTGTATTTAACCTTTGGCATTTTAATTATTTTTTATTGTTTTATTTTACTTATTTATTTTTTTAGGCAAGGTAGCCCTTGGTTGACCTCACAGATTGCAAGGACCTTATCAGCTTACAATCCTTTATTTATTTATTTATTTTTAATTTTTAAATTTTTTTCGCCTATAGCACCTGGTTTTCCTAGCTGGTCTCCTATCCAAGTACTAACTAGGCCTACCCTGCTTAGCTTCCGAGATCAGACAGGATCAGGCTTGTTCACAGTAGCATGGCTGTAGACTGGCATTTAGGATGTGTCTTGGTGTGGGCCTCTTTGGGTTCCTCTTTTTTAGGACTCTCTGAGTTTCCTGAGGTCATATGTCTATTTCCTTCACCAGGTAAGGGATGTTTTCCATCATTATTTCTTTAAGTAGCTCTTTAATATCTTGTTTTCCCTCCAGTACTCCTTTGACACAGATAATTTTACATTTAACAGTGTCCTATAGGCTCCTTAAGTTATTATTATAGTCTTGGCTTCTTCTTCCTTGCCATTCTAATTGAGTATCCTTGGCTCCCCCATTCTCTATTGGTCATTTAATCCTCTTCTTTATCTACTCTGTTTATTCCATCTAATATACTCTTCATTTCAGATAATGTGTTCTTCATTTCTGACTGGCTCAGAAGGTAGTGGCTTCGGTATTGATTCAAGAATGTTTTTCTTTTCTAATGGATGTTTAAAGCTATAAATTTGCCTTTAAGCACTGCTTTAGCTGCATTCCATAAATTTTGGTATGTTGTGCTTTAGTTTTGATTCCGTTCAAAATTTTTTCTCATTTTTCTTATAATTTCTTCTTGATACATAGGCTATTTAGCAGTGTTTATTCAAATTTCCATTTATTTAGGGACTTTCAAAACTTATTATTCTTTTATTTTGAATGTAGTTCTGTTTGGTTAGACAACTCATTCTGTATAATTTTAATTACTTTAAATTTATCAAAATTTGCTGTTATATTTCAATAAAAAAAATGATTTGTTCTGTGACCTAAAAGTCTAACAGAGGGTAGGAGGAGATATGGGAAAATTCCCAGGAAGAAATGACAGAGTGTCCCCACTGTTATTACCAGTAAAGTCATTTTTCTAGAATGAACGCTTCTTAATTTATTGCATGACTAGTCAGTTTCCATTTTCCTGGAACAGTTGTTTTTGACAATCTTTTTCAATTTTTTCATTGATTTAAAAATTGTGCCAAAGGCACTCTCCTTCTCGTGATGACTTCACAAACCATCGCATGTGGAAAATATAATATATTTAGAATTAAACTTTGTATTTCCAATTTAAAAATTTGCCAAGAGCTTAGAGATGTATTTGTGTTCAAATTGTTGAGGCTAATTTCATGGGAGGTTGGAATTTTAGCATTGTATTAGTAAGATATTCAACATATAAGTATAGAGAAGTGCAGAGAACATTCTTGGTACAGAGGAATGCATTAACAAGCCATTGTATCCAGAACAATCTGTTTGAGAAGTCAATCAGCAACCCAAGATAACTGATGTGTAAATTCTATTTGGTACAGTAGAATAGTGTCAAAAGGATGTTTGCATTAATAAATAATGTATTCATCCTATAGAGGGTCTTGAAAGCCAGATTCTATGGATAGCAATGGGGTGCTTTTATGGATTACTGAGCAGAAAATCATCATCATGAGAAAAATTAAGTTTCATATTACCTTATAAACAGTTGTCAAAATGATTTCAGAGGGGATAGAGTGGTATCATAAGAACACCAAGTCGCTATTGTAATATACTAAATATAGTGGCCTGTGGTGACAGTATGTAGTGGAAAGGAGGCCAAATGTAGTGCAAAATGCCTTGGAATCTTGTCTTGGCACCATCAGTTGATAACCCTCGTAATCTGTATATTTACAGCTTTCTAATCGGTAAATAGAAAATATTCCTTCTCTTCCTACCTCACATGGCTGTAAAGATTTTGCTATTAGAAATGAGATAAAACACAAATACGAACACTCTCTAGTGATAATAATATGGTGGTACATGATGATAGATATCAACAAGGAATGAATGTAGATGATACTTGAAGATAACCCACAGACAAGTAGATTGAGAGAGACTGCAAGAAGATAATTGGAAAAATAATTTTGAATATCATGAGCAAAATAATGACATTTGAAGGCCTAGGTAAACTTGTGGAGGTAGAATGTCATAAATGTAATTGTGTCTGTTGCACTTTATCTCATATTTTATTATTGAAATCTTCCTAATAATTTGAAATAATAGATTTGAAAGCTGTATCCTTCATTTTACAGATAATAAAATTGTGGCACCTGATATTTAACTATTTATTTATTTATGCACTTGGAATGGTTATTTCAAGGTTCATCCATGTTGTTGCAAATGGCTGTATTTTATCTATTCTTATGGCTGAGTAATATTCCATTGTATATATGTACCACAGCTTCTTTAGCCAATCATCTATCATAGGACACTTTGGTTGCTTCAATGTCCTGGCCACTATGAATAATGCTGCTATGAACATTGGTGTGCAAATATCTTTTCGAATATGAGTTTTCAAGTCTTTGGGGTAAATACCCAGTAGAAGGATTGCTGGATCATATGGTAGGTCGAGTCGTAGTTTTGTGAGGAACCTCCATAACACTTTCCATAGTGGCCATACCAATTTGCAGTCCCACCAGCAGTGTATGAGGGTTTCTATTTCTCCACATCCTCTCCAGCATTTGTTATTATTTGTCCTGTTGATTATAGCTATTCTAACAAGTGTGAGATGGTATCTCATTGTGGTTTTGATTTGCATTTCCCTAATAGCTAGCAATGTTGAGCATCTTTTCATATATTCATTGGCCCTTTGCGTGTCCTCTAGGGAGAAATGTCTGTTCAGGTCCTCTGCCCATTTTTTGATTGGATTGTTTTGTTGTTGTTGTTGTTGTTGTTGTTGTTGTTATTGAGTCATACGAGTTCTTTGTATATTTTAAATATTAGGCCCTTATTGGAGGTGTTGCTTGCAAATATATTTTCCAATTTAGATGGTTGTCTCTTTTCCTTGTTAACAGTTTCTTTTCATGAGCAAAAGTTTTTTAGTTTGATGTAGTCTCATTCATTTAGTTTTGCTCTTAATTCCCTTGCCTTTGAGGTCAAATTCATAAAATATTCTTTAAGCCCAAGGTCCTTGAATTTAGTTCCTATGTTTTCTTCTATGTATAAAATAAGTTTTTATCTTAATTCCTGGACTATTTTTTACTGGAATTTACTGGAATCTCATTTAAATATCAGAATGAGAAGGTGAGGTACATTCTAATAATATTTAGTGTAATGGAATTCTGAGATGATTATTTTCTGAAAAATTTATTTTAATAATCTTTTCTGCCATTTATTATAAATATCCTCTTATCAAATTTGGACAGTAATAATCATCATAATGCTATTTGAGAAACTTGAGGGTATAGATTCTGAATTTGAGCCATGTGTGTTCAAATTCTGACTTTATTCCTCAGTGTCCCAGAATAGTTATTTCTAATATAAAGAAGATAATGTTCATAACAAATTCAAAAGATTTTTGTAAAGGGTAAGTGATAATATAATAGAAGAGTTTAAATTCTTTTAAAAATTTAAGATTAAATGTGAATATAAAGTGTTCAAGAATAAAGTTCTTAAATTTAAAAATTATTTTAAAAAATGAAGAATATAAAGTCTCCTCTTTTTGTATTCTGTTCATACTTCTTATTGAGAATGCAAATGTAAACTTTCTGAGTGCTTTTTTTTTCTGTTCAGTTCATTCCTGAATACACAGCACCTAAAACAATGCCTGACTACTAAGTACATATTTGGTAATGAAATGAATACATGAATGCGTGAATGAATAAAGTTTCTCTACTTTTTAAACTTGCTATGTCAGGATTAGACAATTTTCCTTGAACTCTCAGGTATTCATTTTTTTTTAACAGTGAATCAAACCTTATTGTTTATTTTATTCTCCATTTCTATGTCTTATGTATGTGTTTGTTTATAAGGTTTTATCTAAAGTGTGCAATAATTTAATTTTGAATTTTTAATTAAAGCAGCCTGTCATTTATAACCAAAGTATTTCCATCTAATTCGCAACAGTGAATTGCAGTACTAATTGCTTGTGAATTGCTTTTTATGTCATTTTGAACAGTAATGATAATATGAAAATATATTTGTGTGGATTGTTTTTCATCCAAAACACACCACATTTTTATATCTTCTGCTAGTGCTTTCTTTCAAAATATAATTCTAGTAACTCTTTTTTTATAATCTCTTTTAGATCAAGTTTACTAATTAGACATTTACCTTATTACTTGGTACTAGTAGAACAGTATCACTTGACATGATATATTCTCCTGACTGATTTTCTATTCTTCTTATTGTCTACCTCCCTTTTCCTTCCTGTGTTTTCACTCAGACCTGGCTTCCTCCTTCTTAAGAGACTAAGTAACTCTCTGTAACTGGTTCTTTCTTTTTAGTTGTCTACTAACACTTAAGGGTCTTAAGTGGATATAATTGAGTGAAGCACTGAGATGTTGAATAGCCAAACTGTAAATTGAAGATTCCCTGTTTTTTTTTTGTACAAACAGAAAAACCAAAGGACCTATAAAGATAACTATACAAACAAATTCAAAGACACATAATATTTCTTGATCTTAATTTATGTGAATCCAATACAGACACTTTTCAATAAATATTTTTAACAAAAAATGTAAATGTTTTGTTTACCCAGTCAGCTTTATTGAGGCCCTGTGAAGTGCTTAGTTTTTTAAAGAGGAGTAACGTAAACTTAAGTAGTCAGTTTCTTTTCTCAAGCAATTCACATTATAGCTTAGGGTTCAGCAAAATAGAAAAAATATGTAAAGAAGAATGGAAGTGTAAGGGAAGATATCATTGTTTCTGTTTGTGGTGGAGTGGGTCTGGTGGTATCAGAAAGAACTTTCTGGAAATAATAATGTTTGGATTTCAACATATATTTCCTAAATGGGAGGAAATTTTCTAAAGGATAAGGATATTGGTAGGTGAGCCTGTGCTGTCATTACCCATGATTGTTCACATATATAGACTATTTATAAGAACAGATATGCTTGTTCTTCAAAAACCAGAGAAAAATACCTCATGTAAACAACCAATAATTATTGAAGGAACATGCTAGATTTGTTGAAAGAATGGTTGTTCAGGAAATTCAAGAAGTTGATTAAAAAATTCCTTCACTTCCCTGTTTACATAGTCAAGCGTGCCATTCAAATATGGACTTAGATTGATCTTGTGGTACAGAACCTCACTACTTGGCCAAATATAGGTGGACACTCATAGAAAAACTTCAGTGAGTTTCATTGCTTTAACATTTTTAAATCCTCCAACAAAATATAGTGGTTTTTAAAGTAAATATTTCCCACAAATATAAATATATAAAAATATATATGTATGTATGTATGTTTGTAATGGTAACCAGTCATGATTGTGTAACGTAGAACTCATTATAATTATATGCTAATCACCATCGGACGATATCTAATTCTTGATTTATTTGGACACAAGAGTCTAGAATAGATCATAAACTTTGTCATTGTTATGGCATATATATGGTTAATTAAATCTTGCTAATAGCATACTACTAATAATAACATAATAAATACTAAGTATCATAATAATTAACTAATGCAATTGATTCTTGTATAAAGTACTTAGATACACTAGCAAGCTCAAAAATTGATATGACCAGTTGCAAAATCATCAGAAAACATTGAAATTTTCAAGAAAATTCTTTGAAGGACATTAAACTTTCTTTTTTGTGTGTGTGTTAAATACCTGGCATGTTATTTTTTCAATAATAAAAGAAATAGAAAAATATGAGGATTTAAAGAAAACTGAAACAACCCTCCATAAATGTACTACTTAAGTAAACTCATATTTTTATTTATTCCTTTCCAATATTTTTAAAATCTAAATTTGTTTAGATTATTATCATTAGTCTCAGTATATATACATAAGTGCACAGAAAGTGTGTGTATATGTGTGTATGATTAAGTAGCAAAACGTACTAAAGAGTTTCTCAGTTTTTTTCCCACAGCAGTTCTCTAATAATAAAAGTAATTAGACACATCCTTAGATAGCTTGAAGTGCCTACCGCAAGAAATCAGAAAATTTATTGGGAATATTGAAATTTATTTTAAAAACTCATATGTTCTTTTAATTATGAAAATATTTAAATTTCTTACATACTAAATTTATTACCATTTAGCAATGAACATTATAGTAAATTAGATTGTGGAGGAAAATGTGTCACAGGGAAATTGAATTTCTTTTTTTTACCATGGTTTTTCCACTATAGCCCAAACATTGTGGGGGAAAAAATATACTGGCAAACAATAAGAAATATATCTATTCAAATAGTTCTACAACTATAACTATAAAAAAGGTATTTTATCAGCATGTAATTAAATGTCTGTTTGTTTGTATTTTTTTACAGAAATGTTTAAATGTTCAGTAAATTGGAGAAAAAAAACATGGATTTTTAGCAACTGAAGAGGAGTTTAAGGTAATTAGTAGATTATTGTTCCCAATCCATTTGCTGGTAATTTCAAAGTGTATTTAAAATATTTATATTGAATATAGTATATTTTTTGTGAGTATCATATTGAAAATTCATCATATTGTTTAATGAGTTACTAAAATGTAATTATATATGTTTTGAAAATAAATTGACATTTCTTGTGAACAAATATGTAGCTAATATAGCTCAAAGTATTTGCAGTTATGAGGACATAAATACTGGCTATATTAAAAATAAATGAGCTACTGAAGGTAATAATTTTAGTGGCTCTCTACCCCTTTGGAAAGGCAGATAGTTCTATTACCTTAAATATCTAATATTGAATAACTATTGAGAGTTTTTTCTTTTAATTGGTGCATGTATACTAACACAATCTGTTACAGTCAATTTTGTTTAATTTATCTGATTTGTTCTCAATTACAATTCCATGATGATGAATGTGACTATTAGGAAATAAAATGTATTCATTTTATACCTCCAAGCTGTTTAATATAAATTGTTTTCAGAGTAATGTTTTTACTTTCACAAATATATTTATGGTGTACAATATAAAAGATCTCAAGGAAAATACCCTTGGGCCAGTACACATAAGTGTATCATCTTCGGCAAATCATCTGAAAGCAAATTAGGCCTTTACAGTAATCAACCAGCAGTAAAATTGGAATTTCCTTTCTTTTTGAAGTTACTGAAGTTAATTTCTGTAAAGTGACTTTGTAATGTCTAGAATGTAAGTTAATATGCAGCCTAAAATTAGATATTTTAGCTATATTATTTTCTTCATATTAAGATAATTCACATTCATTTTGAATTACTGATATAATTGGTGTGTATTATAAATTATTATCAATCTATTTTCAAAGACTTTCTAGTTTACTTTTTACTCTAAGGTTTTGATTGACTTAGACTGTAAACACATTGCACTTGCCTTTGTAGGCACTAAATTTTCTGAGTGATATTCTTTTTTTTTAGATAGTTTTACCTTTGTTACTACTTTCTTTTCCATATTCATTCACAATGAAAATAGTTAATATTATTCTTGTTTTCTAGTGTAGATATGATTGTTTCTACTTTATTTGTATTTATTAGCTTACTTATACTTTAACATAAATTTTCAGACATTCTGTTTCTGACTTGAATATGAATTTTTTGCACTTAATGAAATAAGTCAAGTTAAAAAAAACAGGCTGATTTATTCTTCCTTCCTTTCTTCCCTTCCCTTCCCTTCCCTTCCCTTCCCTTCCCTTCCCTTCCCTTCCCTTCCCTTCCCTTCCCTTCCGTTCCCTTCCCTTCCGTTCCCTTCCCTTCCCTTCCCTTCTCTTCCGTTCCCTTTCCTTCCCTTCCCTTTCCTTCCTTTCCCTTCCCTTCTCTTTCTTTTCTTCTCTTTTCTTTCTTATAAACCAAGCTAGACAGATGTGCTTGCTCTGAAGAGTATAAATGATGGTGAGAAATTGAAGCTTTGTAGAAATTATTATATATATTTTAAAAGAGTCAGTGACAAACTGCTAAAGAAATAAAGATGGGAGGGAGCAGGTCACGTTAGGTAGAGGATCTTGAAATCTTCATGAAAGCTGTGAAATTCACTGAGGAGTTGTTGAGGCAGGGAAGGTGAGGTCATGCATTCCAGGCCAATAGAAGAGTGTATATAGGAGCAAGGGATGGCCATTCAAGAATCAGTACTTCTAGTGTGGCTAAAGGATTAGCCACATGTGGTTAGACACTGTTAAGTGATGGGTTTGGAAAAGTAGGTTTGGAACAATCCATGAAATATCAGGTTTGCCATACTAAAGCTTAATTCTCCAGCCTGATGTCTCCAGTGCATAATGGTATCCAGTGGGTTGTGAGAAGAAAATTTCCAAACCTCCCCTGGTACTTATTTTCATTAAGAAAATAAAAAATACTTAAAACCTCATAATATTTAATATAATGACTATTGCAGGCCCTCAAATATGAAGTTTCTGGAAGAATCATAGGGATTTTTATAGTTTCAAATGATTGACAGGGTTTACTTTCTTGGTTTTTAATTGATATAATTCAGTGGTCTTTAGTATATCCACAAAGTTGTGCAACTATTACCATTGTCTAATCTAGAACATTTTGTATAATTCTTAAAAGGAAACTTCCCCCTTCCCCACCCCTGGCAACTTATAATATACTCTCTGCCTCTGTGAATTTACTATAAAATGGAATTGTACAGTATGTGGCCTTTCATATCGGTTTTTTTCATTTAACGTAATGTTTTCAAGTTTCACCCTTGTTGATGAATTGGTATTTAATTTCTTTTCATGTCTGAATAACATTCCATTATATGGACATATCACATTTTGTTTATCCATTCATTAGTTGGTGGACATTTGTTTTTTTTATACTTTTGGCTATTATGAATAATGCTGCTATAAATATTCATATACAAAATTTTGTGTAGTTATGTATATTCATTTCTTTTGGACACGTACGTGGAGTGGAATTGCTGGATCATATAGTAACTATGTTTTACCTTTTGAGAAATTTCAAAATTATTTTATAAAGTGGCTGCACCATTTTACATTCTCACCAGAAATGTATGGTGTTCCTGTGTCACCATATCCTTGTCAAATATGATTATCATCTGTCATTTTGATTATAACCATCCTAATGGATGTTAAGTGGTGGTATCTCATTGGATTTTGATGGCAGTGTTTGTTTTTAAGAGTATTTTAGTGTACTGATGTTACATATGTTTGGATAAGTCCATTAATGGAATTGTTGTCAGTTTTAACCAGACTAGTCATGTTTAGACAATTGATCTTATAAAGTATTAAATAAAAATTATAAAATCAATATTAATCAAATAATTTTTTAATGACAGCTGAAATCTCACCAACTCCTATTACAGAATATTTTTCAGATTTACTATAGGACAGAAACATTGATAATCTCAGATTTAAGGAGCTAGCTTGAAACTTAAAATAATCAAGATTGTGAAATAGGCTTTGTCTTTCATATCATAAGTGATTAAACTTCCCCAAAGACATAGTTTGTCTTGAAGTTTAAGTTAATGATAGTACACAGCAACAAGAATAGCAAAACTCTTAATAATAACATCTGGATCACAAATGCAAACCTCCCTGGGTTTTTCAACAATGTTTAAATTCAATTGAGTCATTTATATATTTCCACTAAATTTACGATAAATCTTTGGACACGCCCTAGTTCTTCCTGTTGTGAATGTGGCTGAAATCATGCAAGAGTGATTATGTGGAAACACATAAAAATGTATTACTTTGTCAGCAAATACTGTTGGATGATGACGTGAAGAACATTGCTTTAATCAAAAAAAAAAGAGTGTTATAACAAGTTTTGTAATATACGAGATTCACTTTATATTTGGACAAAATATACACATTTCTAACATGTGTGAATTTAAGATATTTGGTAGATTATTTTTTAAAATCAGGTTTATCGATGTATAATTTATGTATAATAAATTCACTCTTTTTATGCACAGTTGTGTTTCCACAAACATATCAAGTTGTGTAAGTACCACAAAAATCAAGATATGAAACATATCCATCACCCCCAAAAGTTCTCTCATGCCCCTTTGTCATCTGCACTTCCCACTACTATCAGCTTTGAGAACCTCAAATTCTATTTTAATAGTAAGATACAAAAAAATCTGAGACAAAGAAAAGAGGTCAGGATTTGAAGATAGATTCGATATACAGCCTTAGGGGTATACAGGCCTCCCTGTGCTTCAGCTTTCTCATCGATAATATGGGGTTAAGAAATTACCTACCACTAGGCATTTGGAATAGAGTTTGGCATATATCTAAGCACTATGTGTTTGTAAAATAAACTATAATTTTTTGAACCTTAAAGGAAAGATGTACTAGAGCAATATTTTCCACAGTAAATGACCTCTTCGAATGTATATAACACGGTGTCAAACTATTTTCAAAATCATAAAGCCTATTCAGAAATATCACTCTCAGGAAAGTGTTCTTAATGGCTCCATTTTCCCAATTTCTTAAGTATAAATCCTTAAAGTAATTGTTGAATTTTCTTTTGCACACATTACAAATCCATCAGTATATTCTGTCTACTTCTGAGAACCTCGTTGGCCACTAACTTGTTCCAAATCACAAACCCCTCTTGCCTAGGGAACTACAACAGCCTTCATCTTTTCTTGCTCCACTGTTTTCACTGTATAGTGCTCAGAGATTGGTTGTATCTTCAGCCTTCCCTGAATATCCTATAAAATTGAAACTGCCTGGGGGTACCTTCTGCCCTCTTCTGTTTTATTTTTCTCCAGATCACATATTACCACATAACACACAATTTTATTTATTATCTCTTGCCCTTAGGTAATATGTTGTCAACATTTAACTTATAGTATCCTTTTCATTTCTATTTTTATGTTTCTTTTATATTGTACCACTGGCCTTGCTCATGGATTTGGGTATTAAAAAAAAAATAACTGGAGGCATGTGGGTGACTGTGAGACTCGAGGCAGGTGGATTATCTGAGAAGTATTTGCAATAATTCAGGTCTAATGAAGATCTGGTTTAAGACAACAGCATTGAAAATTGAGAGGTGGTAGCACATTTAGACTATTTAGAAAGTAAAATTGACAGATCTCAGAGACTGATTACATTTAAATAGTGAGAGTCGAAGTCTCAGTGGGATGAGTCAGGTTTAAAACTGGCAACCCAATGGCTGATGGCACCATTTACTGAGTTTTGGGGAAGAGGAGTGTGTGTGTGTGTGTGTGTGTGTGTGTGTGTGTGTGTGTGTGTACATGCTTTAACAGAAATAATTTTTCTACAGAAATAATGTCCAGAGCTAAGTGTTAATTTTTATTTCTAGGTAGGAGTGATCTCTACAATTATAACACTTTAAATTAAAGATGTCTTACTTTTTTACCCAATGTTTATAGAAATTTTTATATATTTTTGCTATGAAATTATGTTTTCTAATTAATTTCTAAAATACAGTCAGAAAGTGTAGGATGTAAAAACTGGCCATGGGCAGAGTAAAAGCACATTAATTATTCAGACAGTTATCTCTGCTTATTCTATTCTTGGCGATATAGTGGCTGTCAGAATCTGTCAGCTGTATAGTTAGTGCCCTTCAGAATTTACATGCATAAATGGTGACCTTTGGAAATTTTGCATAATGATAAGTCTGGCATTTGAATGATAGCTGCCACTTAGTTGAGCAAACCAAAGTTGTGCCACTGCTTAAACCACAGAATGGGCCATGGACAGCAAATGGAGTATATGCAAAACAATTACACTTTTTTTCACCCAAACAAAAATAAAACCTATTTTAATGGAGTTTTACAATGACTAAAGAAGTTATAACCAATTACTGAATAACTTTAGATCAGTATTTTTGGTGTATATAACTTTTTCACTAAGGTTTCTGTAAAAAAATTTTATTTTAAAATGACTAAATTTATAATTTAACCATTTAATAATGTTTATTATATTTTATATTATAAAATGTATACTCATTATAGAAAATTTAGAAAACATTACAGAGAGTATATTAATATTACTTATAATCCCACACCCAGGGGAAGTATAGTGTTTTAGTGTAAATTTTTATTTACCTTTAAAATAAACAAATATACATAAACATATTTATAGACTAATAATATGTGCAAGTACCTTTTATTAGCATCCTACTACACTTTATTCATCATAAATACTACTGAAACAAGGTTATATTTATATAAATCTTTTGTTACATAAGTGATTATTTCATTGAGTATCTATTTAGCAGTAATATTAGGTCCAACTGTATGACTCTTTTTTTAAAGCTTTTGATACGTATTGTTGAAATTTCATTTCAGGTTTTATTTCCATAAGCTGTCATTTTACTTGTATCCTCACCTTCCTCTTTTAATAATTTTTAAATGCTGTATTTTAAATGTCTGATAAAAGTGTGCCATTTAGAAACTCTCTTATTAAAACTAAGGCAGAAAAATCATTTTTAATTTGAGAAATCCATTTTTCTTTGATTATTGTTACAAATTTCAATTTTCCTGTGTAGTAGAATGTTCCTTATCACTTACCTCAGCTATCAACCTAAACCTAAAACATTCATATTTCAAAATAGTGCTGAATACTTGGAATAAAAGAAAAATAATAAAAACAATTTAAAAACTTTGAGTATTAAAAATAATTATACATTAATTGTGTATAGGACAGACTATCAGAGCAAACAACGTTTATTATTAACTCCTGTGTTTTTTTGTAGTACATTTTTACTCTTTTTAAACACCCATGTCTTTTTTTGCTTTGGCAAACTAGTGACTATCATAATTTTAAGATCAACCAGAAATCCTTTAGTTTTTTGTCTTGGAAATACCTGAACTTTTCTTTAATTCAGGTACCTTGAAGATAAAACAAAAAGACTAATCGATAATAAACACTATGAATGTATATACAATTTTACCTATATAATAGTTAACCTTGAGTTTAGGTGATGTGTAGGAAGTATACTAGTCCAGTTGAAACTCTAAAATGATTGTTGTGTTCACTTTCCATTACTTCTTACATTTTTGGATAAATCCTGAACCAGCAGTGGCCCAGACAGAATTTTGTGTACTGATTCTTGTTCTGAACCAGATCCTCTTTATCTTAAACTGTCTTCTGTTATCTCTAATCCATAGCATTGGAAAATTATTATTATGATTCAAAAAAACCTTTTCATCTTCATCTAAATTAGGGATGCTATATTCAATAGAAATCTGCTCTAGGCTATAACTATTTATTGATTGGCATTTTGTGCCACAACTGAAAGCTAAAAACAATTTATTATTGGCTATAATTTTTTGTCATTGTTATAGAGGAATTTATAATTTTTTAAATTGAGTATCTACATTTATTTATTTTTTTATTGAGTACATTTGTTTAAAATCACCCATTGTAAATATTTGAAGAATTTTAACATAACGTATATACCCACATAACCATATCTGTCTATATATTTGTCTATCTACCCAGCTGTCCATCTGTATTTATAGTTTGTTTTGTTTTGTTTTCTGTGTACAATTCTGAGATGTAAAACTTGTAAAGAATTGTATTCTTCCCACAAGTAGGGTACAGAGTACTTTTATCACATAAAAATTCCCTCATGGTGACCCTTTGCCTTAACCCCTGTCCTTAACCCCTAGCAACCATTATCTGTTCATTATTCCTATATTTTTAACTTTTTCAAAATGTCCTATAAATAAATCATACAGTACATGCCTTTTGAGACCGACTTCTTTCATCCATCATAATGCCTTTGAGATTCATCCTTGTTTTTGAGTATATCAGTAATTCATCCCTTCTTTTTCGTTGGGCATTGTTCCATTTGTGAATATTTAACAGTTCGTTTATCTGTCTACCTGTTGAAGAACATTTGGGTTGTTTTTAATCTTTGGTGATAATAAAGTTGCTATAAATATTCATATGCAGTGTGTGTGTGTGTGTGTGTGCGCGCGCGTGTGTGCGTGCGTGCGCAAGCGCACGTGCATACAAATAATTTTTTTTTTATTTCTCGAGGGTAAATACCCATGAGTTGGATTCCTAGGTCATATGGTAAGTGTATTTATTGATTTTTTATTATTTTTATGTTTTATTTATTTTATTGGATTTTGTTCCTGTTTCTATTTTATTTTTGTTATTATTTAAATTGGTGTTTTACAAAAACATTGATTTTCTTCAAGTTAAATTGTTAGCTTGTTAAATTGTTAAGTTTTTGACACTAGCCTGACTATGGTAGGTCTTGCTTTTATCGGTCTCTGAGTTGAGACAGGAAAAACTGCATCATCCAGGTGGAAAATGCTGCTTTTATGATTTTTTCTTTCATGATTATTTTTCACTTTTTAAAAGAAATGTATCTGGATTCCTTTAGCGAATGATTCCAATACAATCAACCACAGGAACTACAGTTTAACTGTTTTTGCACTGGTTATAATATTTAGCTGTTTTATTCCAGCTAAAGCTCACATGCTTTTCACATAGAAAATATCCTCACTAAAAACGTATTTTACATGTAACAAATGTGATCATCTAACATCCAATATGTAGCAGATTAAGTTTACCATATTATTAAAAAATGACAAAATGAAAACTGCATATGAATCTGACCTTGTATATTAAGGATAGAGACCAAATAATTACTAAAAGTTGTAAAAAAAATTAGTAAATATAGGAGGTTGGATCTATTATATATCAGAATAAAGTTTTCATATGTATCTAAGAGACTGATCTATAAACATTTTACAGGTGTGATTTTTATTAGGAAGCACTCTGGGTCATGTTACCTTCACTCTGGGCCTGGTCTTGCTGCTAACTTGCTATGAGACCCAGGGTACATCACATAATCTCTCTGGGTTGTAGAATTCTCATTTGTCCAATTAGTGAGGCAACACTAGATTATCCATAAAGAACATTCTTGATCTTAAAAAACATAGGATGCTGCAATTCTGTGATGATCTTGGGTCATCGAGAAGAAAAAGTTAGTTTGTATGTATATTTAACATACTTTGTTAGAAGGCAAGTATATGTGTAATACATTTTAAAAGACTTTTGAAAATACTTATAATTCTGAAAAACAGTTTGGTGTTTGGAAATAAATATTATAGAATCGTTGATTTCCCTACTTTTTTCAAAAGTTTAGGAATTTGAAAAATTCTGGATGCTGTTTTTTTATTATGAAATATGTGAGCAAGTGTAAAATCATATCTCAGTTTATTAGTATTATAAGATTTTATTGAGAATTGTATTTTAAATTTTTTCTAGAATTTCTGTCAATAAAATTTAATTAGTACATCTTAATTATGAAACATAAGTTTTGTAATAATTTATTTTTTTTCAAAATGAATATGCATTTTTCTAAACAATTTCAAGCTTCTATACTCACAAGAAGAGGAGATTGATTAAAAACCATCACCTTTGGTTACATTTGCTTAATGCAACTAATAATATGACTTTATTAAGTAACATATTTCAAAAGCTAAGAAATGTCATCATAAATCTTGAAGATAAATGAAGATTAAAACATATTAATTTGAATTTACTTAAAAATCATATATTTAGTACGTATTATATTAGTGTCATGTGTGCCTGAGACCTCTGCTATGTTCTGGAGTGATAATGATATTCTGACCTAGAGAAAAAAACCTAGCTGGGGATATAGAACATGTATAACATGTATAACATGTATATGTTGAGTACTATAAGAAAAAGGATGTAATTAATTCAGAATAAAAGATCTTGGGAAAGCTTCACAGAAGTGGTAGTATATGAGAAGAATTTTACTGCTCTAAAAGAGAAACTAGGCAAGGCTAAAATATTTATTAGAGAATAATGGATAATCTATTCTGGGGGGATATACTTTTCCTCAGTGATAAGAGTATTGGGTCAAGATACTTAAGAAGAAATTTAAGGACATGTTAAGAGACCTTTTTTACATTACTACATATTTAGTAGAGACCTAATTACATAAATATTATGATACTGTTTTTTTAAAGAACAACTGTTGGGCATGTGAGAGATGCATTGTATTAAAGGTAGGATAAGACAATCAGATAAAAATATGAAATAGAAGGCTAGAATTAATAGCTAGAGTATTCTGTGAACTATTCACAAACACCAGTGCTCTCAGCACTGATGAAAGTTGAAATGGTGAGCTACCTTCATTGCGCTTTTACATAAACCTTTGACATATACTTTTAGAACTTATTTGGCCTAGGAGGACTACATATTTCTTCTTTAAAACATTTAATATTTTACATTTAAATATCTTTCCAATCCATATAATGTAATATATGCATATTTTCCTTGGGCCCTAAGATGTGTTAGTGGAAGAGAATTTATTTGCTTAAGAAAAAACAAAGAAATAAATTGGATTTCTTGGTTTGGCTAAGTGCTGCCTTCAATGTTCTGAGAACAATAATGCAATTAACTAAAATGTTTATTCACAAAATTTAATTCCTGGGGAGTATTTTCTCAAATTGCCTCTTAAAACTGTAATGAAAGCAAGTAATTGTTTGCTGTCTTTGTTGCCAAAAATTGTGAATGGCTAGATTTTTATAAAACTTGGTGGTAATGCATGTATAATCATGTAATCTCTCTATCATAAATATCAATGAAGAAATTGGATTTTGTAGACAAACACTTTTTGTTATATTGTGTCTCAATATTCTCAGCCAAGAATGAAGAAAAAATCCTTGATGTTATTAATTATTCCACAAATGAAGTTTATAATAGATTTCCTTTTTAATTCCATTTATTTTCATCCCTGATTAAATATACTAAATTAGCAATATCTTTGGATTGCCAGTTTATGGATAATCTAGTGATAAGTACTTGAAATGAAAGTTTTATATTTATTTCAGGCATATATAAATATCAAAAAGAATGCTTCTGATCACTGTACACAGTAAATATTGTAGCAGGAATTCCTTCTGATATCAACTTTGAAAAGTATTGCTAGTAGGAAAAGAGTGGGGGAAGTGTATTATAAAAAACTTTTGCTGTTTATATAGCTTCTGAAAAGTTGTCCAAAAGTAATATTTTGGGCAAAAGATTATACAGATAATTTCTAACAACTTGGCTTTACTGTACTTTTATATTTCAGGTACTTTTTACCTTAACCAGACTATTTCTTAGCTGTAGTTATAACATACTATTAGTTAATACTATGTAATAAATAAAAATAGGTTTATTATATGTTATTAAATAATTTCAGCAAAATATCACAACAAATTAAAGTTTTCACTTAAAAAATGGCCAATTGTAAGCCATTTGAAATAGATAAGAAAATTATAAGATACCTGAAAAAGTTTTAACTGGCATGGACTTCAATAAAATGCCAAGTAATAAATTTAAGGTAAAACAATTTGAAAAACATTAATTTGGAAAGGAATAGCTTGACCGTTAGTTTAGATAGAGCAGCACTAATAGGTTTTTTATCCCATCTTCTGATAGTGCACATCGTGCTAATGCTAAGATACAAGTGAGAAATAATGAATTAATGGTCTACACCAAACTATATTCATGATAAATTGAACACCACCCCTGAATTGAGATCATTTTCAAATTGCATTTGCTGTAGCTCATTTTTAGCTAAAGAGGGGAAGAGATGATTTGTGAAGTGCTACCTACAGTGTGCCTTTCGTTCAGATGCTTTTCATATTTTCTGTGCATATATGATATCCAACAAAGATTCTTTTAGCTTTAGCAATGGCAGAAAGTGAACTTATAATAGTTTATAACTAATGAAAATAACATTAATTTTTATCATTATATATTCATGTTTAAAAATTTAGAATGAAAACTGAATTATAACACTCAATTATGAATTATATTCCTGACATTAATGATGGCAAAGTCCTTAATTTAAAGTGAAAACAAATTATTTACTAGCTTTTATAATGCCCTAGATTAATCAGCATTGATATTTTTTAACTTTTTTGGGAATGTACATATATGAAGTTACATTAAAAGACACTTGTTATATTAATATTGAAGGAGAAATTCTTGTATTGAGCTACAATTGAAAATTCTGCCAATTTGACTCATTTGAACTGAGTTCTTGAGCATTTCATCATTTAAAAGGCTTTGCTCTCTAACAGCATATGGGATAGAATGTGTAAAAATGAAGAGTAGCCAGCACACCTCTGGCTTTCCCAATCACTGCCTTTTCTGATACATTCAAGTTTTACTCATTAAGGAAGAAAACTCTTTATTGTTGTTATTTTAATATACTATGTAGTTACTATAAATTTACCATGAATTTATTTTCAGCTAATATATTAGTTTATAAATTTGTACTAATAACATGTGTTTATGTAATGCTTTGCCTGGCCTTTTGATACTGCTCACATTCAAATTCACATCACTTAGGGTCTATTATGTCCCAGGCACCATGAAAAATATTTTCATGTAATTATCTATTAACCTAGTAAGAGAGATAGTATTTTACTACTGAGAGGAATGAAAATTTGAAATGGTAGAATAAAGTTGTATATTTGATTATTAGTTTTCAATATAATCTAATTTAAAACTCTAAAATAATATATAATAATAATAATAATACAGTTTCTATGAATTCACATTTATAGAAAATGTCATCAAATCAGTATATCATCATCATTCAGCAATTATTATGAAATTATATAAAGTTAGGACTTTTAAACAACAAACTTTTCTTTGCCTATTAATATAGTCTTTTTTCCTGTTACAATTTTACCTTTTTATTCTAAGAAAGCTTTCTGAATTTCAAATAATTTTACAAAAGGAATTAAGGAATAGGACAGACATGACCGAAGTAGAGACTCCATTTCTCTGGTCTGGTCAGTATTAAAAACAAATAGTCAAAAAGATATCCAAAGTGAAATGGAGCAAATATAGTGATATTAAAATATTAAAGCACATGATATTCAGGGGCCTTGCTTTTAAAACTCCTTCAGAAACTACCTTAATCCTCCAGAGAATTGTGAATTTCATAGCATCTTTCTACCTCTCAATTCCTCTTTAGCTATGTTGTCTGTTTCTTCATCAACTCATCCTCCTTTTGTACCATAGAGCTAGAACACTAGTGTTTCTCAGATGCTGCCTGAGACTAGTCCTGTTGCTCCCTTCTATTTTCTAAGTGCTACATATGAGTACCTATCTTGGGAAAATATGAATAACCACAGAAGTTGTTAATCTGAAAAAAAATGTTGAAAACTATAACTAATTTTTTCTGGCTCCTGAGAGAGTATTCTGAGTCTCTTATCTTTAAGAATCATTTTTTTCTTAAAAGAGATTTTAAGTTTATATAAAAGATTCTACTTTTCTGTGTTTTACTCCAAAGACAGTATGAATGTATAGCTGTAGAAATAGAATGAGTGAGTAATAAGTCAGTCAGTGGGGAGCCATAACAGGTAAGTAAATCTGGACTTTGTAAGTAGATGCTTTGTTGAAATTTCAGGAATGAATCATTCTTCATATTATTTTACAAGTCTTTTTATCACACCCAGCAGGCTAGACTCTGTGAAATAATAAAGTGATGTTAATTTTGATATGTTTTATTTTATTTTGTGAAAAATATCAATGAACAATGTTTCACTGAAAGTGCAATCCTAAAAATTTGTCAATGTCTAAGAATTAAAAGGAAGAAGAATTGAATGTGATAAAACAATTTGTTAAATAAGAAAACAGCCTTTGGAACTCTAAAGATAGATACTATAATGATTTTAGCTTTGAATTTTGATAGATTGAAAATATCAATTTTACTAGATCTTTCATTAAATATCATGGGATGAGAATTATTAGCTTCTGTAATTGTACTGACATTAAATCACATGACAATTCAACTTAAAGAATCTATTTTTTCATTGAGATAAGTTTTCTTCTTTATCTATTGATGCTTAAAACATGGCAAAGAATTTTATGTATAGTCTTCATCCAATTTAATCTGTGTTAATCCTATCTATCAACCTTAATCTAGTTCATTATCACTTAGTATTCTACTAAGTATTTTAATGCCTTCTTTTAGGCCTTTCCTGGCTTGTACAGATTCGTCAATCACTTCACCTTTGTGGCTTTCTCTGTATTATTATCCACTGACTACATTTATGAAGCCTCTGGTACAGAACACCATTTTTAAAAAAAACATGTTTGCCTTTCTTGGTATACTCCTGAATATGAACTAGCATATTCAAAGGATCTTTCAAACTCTAATATTTATTTCAAAACGGAATAATATCTGATGTAGAGAACATGTAAATAAAGGAATCCTCTTTTCTTATTCTTTTCCCCTTCAACAAGTGGTTCCCCTCTATACCCATAGCCATACACACACACCAGTCCTTTTCTCTCTTTCATTCTTTCTTATAGAAAAGGAAAGAATAACTTATACTAAAGTACTTTACGTACATATTCTAATTAGAAATAAAAGTTCTAAATGGACCAGTTATAGGATGAGACAATCCTTTACTTGTAAGTAGAAAGTATATGGAAATAAAATTGTTCAGAGTCAGATGTTACTTAAAATTATTATTGACTCAAATGTCAGAATAGTATTTGAAGTAAAAATTGCTTACTTCAATTAATAGTTAGATCTTTACTAAAAGATAAATAACATTAAATGAACTATATGGAAGGAATAGAGATTTTGTAAAAATATTTTCACAGTAGGAATTAATATTAATTAGTAAAAGTTACTGTTGACTAGTTTAGCAATGATTTTGATAATGTGTTTTATGGCTAAAGATGTAATCATGACAGATTATTTTCAGTGTGAACTCAAATATTTAAATTACATAAATCATATTACAGAGCAATATATAACAAAATGATTAATTTACCCCTATTTCATCTTTTGGATCAATTCCATTAATTTTCAAGATCAATTTTACAAATACTCTATACACTTTATGTTTTAAGGTATGTAGGTTGTTAAATAAAAGTAGAAAAAGGTATGAACTAATAAGAGAAATGTCACTCTTTTATAATGAATGAATAAAAATGTTAAATGAATACTTAAAACTACTAGTACTGCTTCAAGTACTAGACATATTAAGGATATCATTTAACTTCTCTGAGACTCAATACTACCCTAAATTTTGAGAGTATTGGACTTAATGACAAATGTATCTTCTTAACTTTAAATGTTTAATATTTAAAATATTCCCTCTTACTCTATAAACTTAAACAGTTCCTTTGGGATTTTAGGAGTGGAGAGGAATGTCATTCATGTTTGCTCTAATATATAATAAGGTAGGCAAGAAGCTCAGTTGGAATGACAGAGTATAATTTCCAAATTTAAAATGTTGTTGTGACTAATGTAATAAATTTGTGCTTAGTTATAAGTAGAGCCAATGAGAAGCAGTGCACATGATCAGTGCAAGTGAGCCCCTGAGACAATATAATTTTCTGCAAATCAAAATAATCAGCGAGAGGGAATATATTTCTTTAATGGAGTACTGAGAATTTATCAGCTCCTATTAGAGTGTTCATTAAAAGAAAGGAAGAAAAGAGAAAAGATCCTATTGAATTTTTAAACCTTAGTTTAAATGGTTTTGCATATGTTGTATCTTAATTAACATACATAGAAGGGTTAATTTCATGTTGAAGAGAACAGTATAATAATTATAAAAATGAGTATAATTATAACAAGTGGATCCGAGGAATTAAAATGTCATATAATTTCATTTATTAGCCTAGTATACTAGACCATTATAAGAAGCATTTGCTCCAGATGAATAGGTAAATGAAATAAATATAGAATAATAATTTTTTAAAAAGTATATAAACAGAAGAAAATATACATTATTTTCTAGAGAAGACTGGAAAGTCAGTTAGAAATAATTCCTCTGTTTAAACCCAGCATTTTATAAAGAGATCTATCACTATATATTGTTCATGAGATTCCCTGTGAATAACTGGCAATGTGAGGCTATAGTAGTCAGAGATCTTTATTCCTTCCAAACCAGTTATTGTGCTGCTAATTAGAATTGGATATTGGTGGTAGTGGAAATGAGGGAGACTATCAATGTTACTTTGTGTTAAATTTTAATCACACAAGTTAGGACATTCAGAATTATGGTTTCCATGGTAACCACAACACTGAGCCCTGTGTGAAGGCATTACAGTGGGGGTCTTTGATTAAAAGAAAGTAAACCAGAAGTGAAACAAAATGCTCCATATGTGAAGCTAAAGTTACCTCCCCCTCCCCCCCCCAAAAAAAAAACAGCTCCCTTGTCCTTAATTATATTTGCTTAATAGTATGTCATGTGCATGTGCAGTACACTGAAAGTCTGTTGTAATTCTCACGTGGACGCTGTGTTTTCATTAGGTTTTAAATGATTATTTTATAGTACCTTTTGGATTTTTAAAATTTATAATTTTTATTTAAAATATCTGCAGAATTTGACTTTAAGGAATTTAAGAAAATTCATGTGGAGGAGGATTTTTTTCTTACTGAATTTTTTTTTTTAATATGTAGATAGAATTATTGTACTGGACTTTTGCTTATAAACTTTCATTTTGAATTTTTGGGTTAAGACAGCCATTTAAAGTTTTATTTTTATTAACTTAATTTTTATCATTAACATGAAAAGAATCCCAAGCAAGAAATGAGATTAATTCAGGGCATGGAGATCACTAGATCCATAAAAAGATTGTAATAGTAAAGTATAGCTGGAAACACTGAGTAGTAAAAATAAAATGTATTTGTAGAAGATTTATTTTTGAAGAATACATTTTAGTCAAGAACCGAGATAATCAAACCATGTTATAATCCTGTCTCGTTTTTAATAGAAATGTAATATTATATAGTCAAAAATATGTATCATACAATTAAATATATGTACTTTATATATATGTTTTAAAGTGCACTTGCATGTGTGTGTGTATGTTTGTGCACGCAAGCACACACACACACATGCATGACTGAGAAATCTTGTTTTTGCTGCAGGACCAGAAGAGGCATTCTCAGAAAAGGTATTTTTCACATATTGTATTAATGAGCATCTATTATGGGCTAAGTTAAGTTTGTCATTACTTGAGTTTATATTCTTTAAGGAGCATAGGATCTAGTGAAATTTTTGCTGAGAATAACTAAAAATAAGGACAAATATTTCCCTATATTTCATTTCTAATTATAGAAAATGCTAATTAAACTAAAATTTCTCATGAAATAGTTAAAAAAATTGTATTATTTAAATCAGTAACATAGATTCCATACTTCTCTATGTATTAAATTTTATTTTTCAAAATCCAACACAATTTCCATTGATGATTTGAATATTTGATGATCCATTCTATTTCAAAACAATGATAATATCATCTATAGGGATTTGAGAGACCCAAGAAATAGCATACTATTTCCATATATAAGTTTTAATCAAAGTGAGATCTAGATAAGAATTTGGATAGATGGAGATTAACATGTTAGTAAAGGGGTTAGGGAATGTAGCTTACACATACACTTATAATGGGTTTCCAAATAGCTCATCCCAGAATTAAGCATTTTCAAGCTCAGAGGAATATGTAGGCCTCTCCATATAGGGTGATGCCACTGAAAAACTTTGGATGGAATAATACACCAGAATCTTTGTTTCCTGTGTGTGTCTGGCTGCCCTCAGATAGGAGAGGGAAAAGAAGCTAGCTGAGTATGTCAGATTCCTTTCCTAAACTCATCAGTTAGAAAAGTCACTTTTTTTTTTTCATTTCAGTGGACTAAGTGCAGACTGGCAAATACCAGAAAATTACATTAAATGTAGTTCTTTCTGATGAAAAATTAACTTTAGGGAAAAGGTTTCTGTTCCTCACCATCTTTTATTCATTTATTTAAACATTCAACACATCTTCTTAGTTATTTACTGTATTAGTGTGTTCAGGCCACCATAACAAAATATCATAGTCTGGGTGGATTAAACAACAGAAATTTATTTCCTCACAGTTCTGGAGGCTAGAAGTCCTATCTGAAGGTGCCTATTTGGTCTTGATGTGGATTCTCTTCTTGGCTTGTAGATGACTTTCTTCTTACTATTCCTCACATAGCCTTTCAACCATGCCTGTGTGTTGAGAGAGAAAGGGAGGGAGTGAGCTTAGTATCTCTTTTTCTCGGGACACTAATCTTATTGAATAAGGGCTTCATCCCTGTGACTGTGTTTAATTTTAATTACTTTCTTAGGGGTCCCATCTTCAAATACAATCACACTGGAGTTTAGGACTTCATAATAAATTTTGAAAGAACACGATTCAGTCCATAACACCTACTTTGTGCCCGTCTCTGTTCCAGTTACTGTATATATATTAGTCAGCAAGTCCCTGGTACCATGGTGTCTATAGTCTATTGGCAGAGATAGATCTTACTCAGATAATTACACAAATTAATGTATAATTGCAAACTGAAATAATTTGTCTACAGAAAGGAAAAATATTTTTGAGACTATTATAATAATGAATATATATGTAAAAAGTTAAAAGCCTAATTTAGCCAGATGGGTTCAGAGAAGGCCTCAGTGGGGACTGAAGAGGAATATTCTGGAGAATGGAAGCAGCTTGGGAAAAAAACCTTTTCTTCCTGTAGGGAGCATGTTTCTATAGTCATTTCCTGTTCAATTACTATGATGGTAAAGTACTCTGCTCTTGTCCTATTGCATCTTATTTTTTGGTCTGCAAAAACACAAGAATAAATTCAAGATCTATAAAAAATTATTCAATTGAATTTGAAACAACTTACCTGAAATATGTTTAGAATCATGTCATTTGACACTTTATTCTGGCTTTCGTTTATTAATGTTGAATACTCTTCAACTGGGTGTTACTGCTAAGAATTAGAAACATTCTTTCAATCTATCAATTTTTCTATCACCACCCAGAATGAAAAAAAAAAATCTTGATTCTCTATATAAATAGTTTAGTCTAAATTGAAACTATATTCACTTTTAACCTCTGCAAAAAATATATTAATGAGTCAAAAGGGAAATTTACTTATGTTTTCAATAAATAATGCCTTAAATAAAACACTTTTTACCTTTTAGATTCCTAGTAAATTACTAGTGTCCTAATACTGCAAAATAATATATAAAATATTGAAATGTTAATGAGAATAACGTAGAAAATGATGTATTTTAAGATGTGATGGGTATGCTTACAGTGTACTCCACCTGACTGGAAGTTCTTCGCTAAATAAACCCTTTCTCAGGCTTGATCTTGAAAAGTCTTCACAGTAGCTACTTACCCTTTTTGAAAAGAGTAGAATTGAGGACAGAATGTGCATGTCAAGAATTTTGGAACCATTGCTACTTGCTTATTATGGAGAATACAAAAAATATTGGCAGATTAAAAAAACAATCATGATTTCACAGTGAATAAATGATTCCCTTAGGAAAGGGAATTTAAGATTTCATAGGATATGAAAAATGTTTTTCATGTGTGTCAGGAACTCAGTCTTAATTGTAATTGTCATTATAGTAACTACATTTCTTATTACTATATGTACAGGGCACAATTCTATAAGAGGTACTATTTATAGCTTTTAGAAGTGAATCTTAATTGGTATTGGTTATGATCTACCTAATACAAGTATATATCTATAATAATACCCAAAGGAATTCTTTTAGATTTATGATAAAAATAAAAACTTTTATTAAGAGTGACTGAAACATTCCTATGGCAAGAGAGCTACCCATTGAGTTGAATGGAATACTAAACTATTCTGGTGCATATCATTTGTTGTAGTTGATTCAAATCCTCCATAATCTTGAAGTAAAAAACTAAAATGTAAAATTATGGGTAAATATTAGTACTGACTGTGAGAAATAGATTTTCTTGTTAATTTAGGTATGCTAAGTGAATATGAATCATAGATTTTGACCCCAACTTTGACAAATTTTTATGTCGAGAGGCTTCTTTGTATTAAATCAAAACGTTTTTCACACTGCCAAATGCTAAGCTTTCTAAATAATTAACGTTACTAGTGTGATGGTCAATGACAGCAGAAAAAGAATACATTTTGATCTGTATAATTCAACATCTGGTTGTTACTATAATGCTAAGCCTACCATGAAATATGCTTTGCCAGATGTGACTTATGGTTTCATTAAATTTTATTTTGTTCAGCAAAATGTATTTGAAAAGAAGTCAAAAAGATATTACCATAAATAAACAAACCTCGAACCATTTATACATTCATTCATTGAAATGGTAAAATCATTCATAATGAAAATAGTTAACATTTATTGAGAAGGCTCTGAACACCTGCTATTTGCATATATATTACCTTGTTAATGTTCACATCAACTCTGTGAGAACATTCTGTTTGTTTTTCATGGTATAGATGAGGAAACAGGATAAGAAATTTGTGGATGGTTACACAACCAATGTGGGAAAGCCAAGCTTTGAATCAAGCTGAGACCCAAATTTTCCATGATATAGCCTCTATCTATGTTGCTATAATTTCTAGCATAATTTTTTACTCTGCCTATAAGAGTAACTTAAGTGGCTAAATTTCACAGGTCAAATGACTTAATTCTTATAATATTTAATAAGGGACTATATGCTGATCCTATGAAATTAGTACATTTTAAAGATATATACATTATTAAGGGGCTCTATAAGACATTTTATCAAGATGTCTTTCTCTAGTGAACATACAGATTTTTCTACCGCGTTTAAAGTTACTTTTAATATATCTGGTTTGTTAAATGCTGTACTTTCATTTAAAAAAAGTGAAATATTATGTCATTTCCAGATTTATATATCAGATTTGTCTTTTTTCACTTTCTTATTTATGCAAACAAAACAAGATAGGTAATGTGGATGATACATCACAGGAATTATCATAACTTTGCAATAGTGCACATATATGTTTCAAAAGGCAAGGGAAGTTTAAATATTTTAACTATAATGTGTTTGTAGAAGAAATTGTTCTGCGTAACTTATTTGACATGGCAGGTTAGTGAAAATATAACACACTGTTAGTATTGTCTTTAATAGGTGAGCTTATCTCCTATAATGGCTAGATGATGTCATTGGTATTTCCTTTAGCTAATAAGTGTGCACTATGCCACAATCATTCCAAGGAACCAACTATTATAAAATAGAGTGTAAGGTTTTATATTACAACTAAGGTTAAAAATAACAAAACAGAATATTATGGACGTAATTAGTCTGATCTGTATAGTTTTATTTCATTCCTATGGCATTCTAAATTAGGCAAGTAATTGTGTAAGTAATTTAGTAGAACTTCTGTTCTTTGGTTCAGTGGTAAAATTTATATTCAATGCCTAAATCTGATACAATGAAAACTTATAATACTTTATTATAATTTTTTGGAATTAATAAGATGATTCAAGGTAATATTTTTTCCAACTGGAAGCCAAAATTAAAGCCACATGGGAAAAGCTGTATTAAAGAATTAAAATAATACACTTAAAAAATAACTTGCTTTGATATTGCATAAGTGGATATGTCATTCGTCTTTCACAAATTAATTTGCTCTTTGCTCAGATCTGTTATGAGAGAACAGTCCTAGCTCTTTTAGATATAAACAAAATCTGAAAGTATAATACAATAAATACAATAGTTAATCCTGTAGTTTCCTTTCTTTATATCCTGTGAAGCCTTTAAACTTCAAGGTTTAAGAAATTTACAATCTCACTTTATTTTTAACATCTTGATGGCATCTTAAAGTTGTCCACAAGAAACGAAAGAAAATGGCAGCTGTGTAAACTAATTTTTAATTTACATTGAATCTTGTTTTACTTTCCAAACAAAGCTCTATAACAACTGTTTCTCTGTTATTGTTACAATACATATTGAAGGATTGGGAAAAGGCAATAGAGATCCAAATCCTGAGAGATGAAGGAGGCTGGATTAGCTCATATGTACCATTAATTTCATAAATGCTTACATTAATGGCTATAAAAATTCTTTTGGATTTTGGCTTCATTTTCAAATATAAATGTGGGTATGCTGTAATTGAATGGATGAATTCACTAGAGACTGCATATATATAAATGAGTAAATGAGAGTATTCTTTTGTAAGTCAGACTGAAAATTATAAATTAGTTATCCATAACAAACATTTTGTAAACTTTCTTTATGAGGAATGCTTCTGTAAAAATAACCAACTAAATATGAATGAAGGTAAGTCTACATTACATCATTTTTTGGAAAAGAAGTCGAGGCAGGGGAAGAGGGAGAAGGAAAGGACATAAGAAAAAAACATGTTAAAATGAAGGGTCCCAATACTATCTCTAAGATGGATCTATGCATCTCAGAGAAACATCACAGAATTTAACACCTAAGCAAGGGTATTTTAAAGATTGCAGTTACTATTGCAGTCTTCTATATGCTTTCTTTTTGTGGAGGTTTTTCCTTCTCTTTGCTTCCAATGAATTCCAAATGTGCCAAGCTTATTAGCTTGGCCATTCTCTGGCTGGACCTAGTTGGCCAATGAGAAGAGTTTTTTAAACTATTGACCCTGCACCTGGGTATTTTCAGCCCATAGGGTTATTAGCTGCTGTCCATTTTTAACCCTTGCTCTATTGCTTGGAAAGATTGCCTCATTGCAGATTGTGCAGAAATTAACTTGATCATTCCCTGCTTATGAGAATAGGTTACCAGAAGCTTTACATCTGTTTTCCAGGTCTCACTGGTATGGAGGACTGACTTATAACCCATAACTGTAAGCATGGGTTAAAAAATGAGTAATATTCAGAGGTGAGTTAGATAGGATTTTTTTTTTTATTTTACGTGTTGTAAAAATTATATAAATAATTTCTATATATCCTTCAATCACATTCTCTAAAATATTCAAATTTATAGTTGCTATAAAAAGACAAGATTTTTAGGATAGTGGCTATGCATACTCTGTCATCCCGTCAGGCTTCACTTATAAAACACAAACTCAGAGATAAAATTAAGAATTCAAGATGATTTCTGAAGGATATACAACCCCAAATCTTGATCCTTCTGAGTATAAAGCTCATATGACTGTATTGGTTGCATGCCCATGAAGCCAGCCCTATATATAAACCTTTTTAAGATGTTGTTAATTATCTCAATAATGTCCATTATAATAAAAAAACATTCCTAATCATACATTATATTCAGTGATTTTGCCTCTTTATTTTATTTTTAAGAATGGTTTCTCAGTCTTTATGTCTCATGACATTGACATTTATAAATAATATAGGGCAGAATGTTTCCCAATTTGAGTTCTTCTGATGTTTTCTCATAATTAGATTTATGTTGTACATTTTGGGACAGGAATACCACAGAAGTCATATGATACTCTAAGTACATAGTATTAGGAGGCAAGTGATGCCAGTGACAATAATTTGCCAGCCCTCCTTCCTTTGTAGAGTTTATGCTATAACAAAATAAGCAGGATTCTTTCTTAAAAAGCTTGGCAAATTTTTATTTGCCTCTTATATGGATACCTGGCTATTTCAAACATAATATGACCTGTGTTAATGCTTAAGAACATTATTTAATTTCTAGGTTTAAATCATTAATGATATTTTTGTACTTTCATATACAATTTTGACTAATGATTTTTTGTCCTTTGTTAGTTCTCTTTTATTATATCATAACTCTTTTTCTCCACATCCATGACCTGTCAGAAATTTTAGGCACATCTTAATCTTATCTGGAAGAACTGCTTATATTTTATTTACTAGATATCAAGAACTACTTGGGAGATTTGAAAGATTTCCCCAAAACTTTCAGAAGTTGTGATATTACTGAGAAAATCACTTTAAAAATTTAATTAATGAAGTAATCATTCTATTTTAAGGTGAGAACCATTTTTGAAAGGATTTAAGTATTAATAAGTCATTAAAACTTTTCTTATTTTTTAGATTAAACATTAAGACTGTGTTAACCCTCATTCCTTCATTTTAATAAATATGATTTGAGTTCTGGGTTCTACGTCACTTCTCAAACCTCCAACCCAGTAGTTGAGGTGCTGTGGTCTTGTCTCAAAAAGCTCATTGTTTGACACAGAAAAGTAACTCAACAATTTCAGTTCAGTGGGGGTAAGTTCTAAAATACCTGAAGCAGGCATATGATGTTTTGAGAGTACTGATGTGGTAACCATTAAGAGGAATTTTCCACTCAAATAGCTAACCTTGTAATCAACTCTTTGTTCTGCTTCTGTAGAAATGGTTGCTGCATAGGCTGAAGGGCATGGTGACCTCGAAATCAACTGAAGACTCACCCTTCCCTTTGCTTTTTCTGTCTAGATGACAGATATGTGGCCTTTGCTTGTTAAGCCTTATAAGATTACCCCTGAGCTCGGGGCCTAGATCTTCAGAGCAGTAGCTCCTCTGGGAAACTGAGTTCTCCAACTCTCCGAGTGGTGCTTGGTTTCTTGCCAGTCTAATTTTTCTGCAACAACCTGGCTCATCCTAGAAGTTTATTAAAGTATTACATTTTCTGGAAAACTAGCCCTAACACTTGCATAAATTTTAAATGACAGCTGAATAAAACATTCCAAATAGAGGGAATAGTTTTGTATCTTTATAAATTGGAGATAATGTACTTATTTCATCTTAATTATTTATTTCATAATATTTAGTAAATTTGATTTCATTTGTCGATTCCTAGGAGAGGTTCCATAGCTCCCTGATATCACCCCTACCCCTACCTCAAACATGATTTGAAACATAACGTTAAGCATAGAATGAACAGGAGAGAATATTCAAAAACATTGCTTGAGACCAGAATGAATATTTAGTTAATTTGAATATGTCTCAGAGGGAACATCATGAACTGGATATTTTCTCTTCCAGTTTTGATTCTTTTCTTATAATCTGAAGGTTTGTTTGTTTAGTATTATGTAGTGATCGGCTTTTACATTCTTATTTCACTCTAGTATAAAGGTAAAATGTTAGATTTTCCATAGGGTGGGCTTTTTATTCATTCGTTAATCTCAAATGAAGTCTCCCAAAGATCCTAGGTTTTCAAGGAAAATTATTTAAAAGTATTATTGCAACTAAGCTTTGATAACACAATGTAATTTTGTGATATTTCAAACTAATTTTGTAATATTTCAAACTAATATCTTGGGGAAAAATCTTCACACAATTTGAGGGGGCACAGAAACTGTTTATCAGAATGAATAGTTTGAAAAAAATATTTTAAATTGTATTTCAAATTGCAATGTATGACTAGAGCCTGGATGGAATCTAATAATATTTTATAAAGTAATAAAAATAAAAAAAATCACAAAAATACCCATAATTAAAACTATTAGTTTTTTAATTGAAAATTTGTATAATAACTTTATATTAAGGAATCCTAAATACTTTAAATATATTAAACATAGATGATGACAACTCTATGAAGTCTTTGCCTAGTACAAAGATTTTCCTTACAGTTTTCCTTAAAACTTTTATTTTATGTCTATGATCCATTTTATGTTAATTTTTTATAAGATGTGTGAATTTGATCAGTTTTTGATTATGTATGTTTAGTTGCTTTCATGACATTCATCGAAAAGACTATCTTTCCTCTGTTGCACTGCAACTTTATCAAAAGTCAGTCGGTCTATTTCTGTGTCCCTAATTTTTTCCCCCAGCGATCCATACAGCAGTCTCTCTCCCAATAACATATATGCTTGATTACTTAATAATACAAGGCTTGAAATCTTGTAGAATGATTCCCACCACTTTATACTTTTTTCAAAATTGTTTTAGCTATTCTGATTTCTTTGCTGTTCTATATACATTTTATAATAATTTTGTCTACGAAAAATTTTGCTGAGATTTTGACACAAATTGTGTTAAACCTTTTTATCAATTTGGGGAGAGTTGTTATAAATGATAATATTTTGGTGTCTGTGTGTTCAGTGCTAATATATAGAAATATAATTGATTTTTATATGCTTATATTCTGAAACCTTGCTGAACTCACTTTTTAAGTCTATTAGATTTTGTAGTTGGGACTTTATTTTTACATAGACAGTCATGCCACCTGCAAATAGGGACAGTCTTATTTCTTCTTTGAATTGTATGCCTTTTACTTTTTTGCTGCACTATACTGGCTAGAACTTCCAATATTGTTTTAAATAAGAGTGGTGAAAGGGTACATCCTTGCTTCATTCCTGATCCTAGGAGGAAATCACTGAGTCTTTACCATTATGTATATTGTTTTGTCATTTTATTATTGATGTCCATTATCAAATTGAGGAATATCTTGTATGTTTCTATTTTTTTCTGAGAATTTTTGGAATGAATGAGTGATAGATTTTGTACAATTCTTTTTCTGCTTTTATGAACATGATTATGTGATATTTTTCTTCTTTAGCCTTCCTTTAACTGATTAAAGTGATTGATTTTAAATATTGAACCAATGACACATCAGTAGAATAAATCCCTCTTGATTAGATATACATAAATATATATGTGTATGTGTGTGTGTGTATATATATATATATATATATATGAATAAATTCTAATTGTTTACATTTTATTAAGGATTTTTGTGTATATATTCATAAGTGGCATTCAATTGTAAATGGCTTTCCTATCAGGGTAATGTTAGCTTTGTAAAATAAATTGAGAGGTATTCCTTCACTTCTATTTTCTGAATGAAATTGAATAGAGTTGTGAGTTCTTTAAACATGGGTAAAATTCTTAAGTGAAACCATCTAGGACTGGCAATTCATATTCTGAGAGTTTTTAAGTTACAAATTCAATTTGTTTAATAGTTACTGAGCTATTTAAATTATTTTATATTGTACGAGTTGTGTTAATTTGTGTGTGTGTGTGTGTGTGTGTGTGTGTGTGTGTGTGCGCGCGCGTGCGTTTTAGGGATTGGTTTAATTCATCGTAGTTGTCAAGTTTCTGTGTTTAGAGTTTTTTACATTTTCTTATTATCCTATTTAATGTTATGCTGTTTCATAATATTGATAATTGGTAATTGTGCCCTCCCCCTTTTTTTAAGTCAGTCTTGCTAGAAGTTTGTCAATTGTAATGATTATATCAAAGAACACTTTTATTTAATTGATTTTTCTGTTTTTTTAAAAATTCATTGTTTTCTGTACTTATCATGTCCTCCTTCTGCTTATTTTGAGTTTATTTATCTTATTCTTTTCTAGGTTCCTGTGGTGGTAGCCTAGATTATCCCTTTGACTCTTTTCCTTTTTTCTGATATATATATTTTTTACCTTAAATTTTCTTCTCAGCATTACTGTAGCTGTGTCTCACAAATTTTGGTATGATGTATTTTTTTTTACTCATTTTATTATTAGTGTCAAGTATGTAGTACATTACTTAGACATTTATATAGTCTATTTTTTTTTATTTTCTTGAGACTTGTTCTTTGAACTCTTTAATTATTTAGATGTGAATTGCTTAGTTTCCATGTGTTTGAAGATTTTCCTGTTATCCTTCTGTTATAATTTCTAGTTCTGTTTATTTTGTCAGAGAGCACATTTCTGTGATTTCAATGGTTTTCAACTAGTTAAAGTTTAATTTCTATTCCAGGACATAGTCTATCTCTGTGTGTGTTCTATGGGTCCTTAAAAGAAATACATATTTTGGCAATTGGGGTATAGTATTCCACAACATCATTTAGAGTCTGTTGATTGAAGCTGTTGTTGAGTTTTTGTATGTCCTTGCTTATTTTTTGCCTAGTTGTTTTATCAGTTATAGAGAATGGGATGTTGAAGTCTTGAACTATAATTGTGAATTTGTTTACATCTCTTTTTAGTTCTACCAGATTTTCACATATTTTGCAGCTTTGTTATTTGGTGCACTCACATTTAGGATTGACATATTCTTGTTAGTTTGACTCTTTCATCATTATATAGTGTCTCTCTCTGTTTATGATAATTTTCTGTAAAGTCTTCTTTATACGATATTGATATTGCCTATATTGTTTTTCCACTCTTATTTACAACCTACTTATTATAATTTTCAGTACACAAAAGGCAAGGAGAAGTTGAGAATACTTTTGGAAGCTTTTATAACAGTTTGATATTTGTTGCAACTCCCAAACATAAGCTCAGTGGACTTGTTTTGTTGAGAGGGATATATTTAATAAAAGACTTTAAATGAAATCTGTGACAGATTGCATTTAAAAAAAATATCTTTCACGCAAATAGTCTGTAAAACACTCACTGGTTTAGAAAACAACAGCCTAGTTTGGCTTGATTGTTTTGTGTAAGGTTATTTTTGAGAAAATTTAGCAAAGTTTTTTTTTTTTTTAATTTAAATGAATTAATAGATGTTTTAAAATAGTTTAAGCCAAATTTAATTTTTTCTACTTTTACAGCAGGTATATATAGATACATAGATATTCAGTTTTATACCTAAATTTATTTCACTTCATGAATGAAACATAACGATTAGGAACATTTGTGAGGGAGAGGGTTTAGGGGGAAACCTTTAACTGATAAAGTAATTGGTCCAAAGCAATTGGATTGGTTATATATATATATTGGTAGAGTAGTAAAAGCTTACAGTAAACATTTGTTGATTTTTTTTTTTTTAATAAGACAAATTTTAGGCAAGTCTATCAGTTAGCAGTTGAGTTTGGTCTAAATTTTTTAAAGATAGAATTTTTTTTCCGTAAGATGAGCCATCTAAATATAGGGAATAAAGACTGGTATGGCTTCATAGGACTCAGCTTTCTGTTGTGCTTATGTGTGATCTTCATTTTCATTATTGCAAATTGCTACTACAATGCCAGTCACCGTGCTTAGACTGGAAAAGGAAAAGAACAAAAAGCAAAAGGCACATTTTATCTAAGACGGCCATTCATTTTAAAGATTTTCAAGATATTGCACTCTGTAACTTTCTCTTACATTTTATTCAACAAAATGATGCCATATATTCTCCCATATCTGAAAGAGTGGAAGTGCAATTTCTTTTTAAGGTGAGAATAGTGATTCTGCCAAGAGAAATGGAGTTCTCTTAGTAAAGAGGAACTAGAAAATGGATATTGGGTAATTGCCTGGCAGTCTTCACTGTATCAATTGTCTGCTATTTCACAATTGAGCATATTTCAAGCTCTCAACATCTGACCTGCTTTTGTCTTCAAATGGCAGCAAATTTTGATGAAATTTTGTTTGGGTCATCTGTACGCATCACTTCTGTGTCTTTAGCATTGTCTGATTCTTTATGTTTTTGTAGTGCTTTATTCTTCCTGACAGTCTTCCTATCGATACTTTTTTTGTCTTACTAAGAGCTTTATTATTTAATAAAATGACACAGATTGATAAACTCTGCAAAATAAAATAAAATTTTGAATTAAAACAGATCATTTGACCAGAAAAACATTCTGTTTAGAAAATTAACAGTAAGACCTAAATCTTTTTGTTCATTTCTTAGTAAAACATTCTATTCATTCACATTAATATGTGTTAATTGAAAGTATTATGGCTCAGTACTTAATTTTATTGTGTTGAATATTCATGCTTCTATGAGAGCAGTTTAAGAGGAAATACTCAATTGAACATACAAGTAACACATAGTAAAATTTAGAGGTTGTATAATATATAGGAAAATAAGTATTAATTTCAGATATTATAAACATTTTAGTGAGTATAAATAGAAATTCCATGTTATAAATTTCAATAGTTTATTTGATTTAAACTTTAATACTGTGGTTTCCACGGCTTTATAGCTCTCAAAATTCTTAGTTTAGATGAAAATTACTGTTAAGATTGTAGGTATAATTCATATATGACACACACAAGTAGACATTTAGTAGCAGTATGCTATATTTATTTTGGTATTTTAATAGAAATAAAATATAGATAGATATTTTAATAATCTGGTTTTTTTTTAGCTTTAGATCTGGTTAAGAGTAACCTATACACTTAAAAATTTTTAAGTCACACCTGTTAAGTCTTCATTTTTATCTTGCATGACATTTATACATTAAGGAGCATCACTATGTAAATACGCTTTTTTTTTTTAACTAATCAAAAATTTTAAAATATTTTGATTACTGTAAATACACTTTGGTTAGTATTTCTTCACACATTTTTATCATGATAAATCCTAGAATAATAATAAACTATTTGCACTGGATAGACATTTAGAGATTAGTTCAAAGTCTTATTTTTAGAGATGAAAAAATTAAGCATAGAGCAATTAAGGGTCATGCTCCAGCTCAAAAAAGCCACTCCTTTGGTGAGGTAAATTATAACTTCACTCTTTAAACCTTTTTCTATCACCTGTTACAAAGAAGAAATTTGTATACCAGATGAGAAATCCCACTCCACTGATTTTGAAATGCTCGTGGAAGACCTATATTCACATTGTAAGCTGTCTCTTAAGAACTGTATAACCTGGGGCAAGATACTTGTCTGTTATCAGTTTTCTATAAAACTAGTAAATGCCATCTTACTAACAAATTCACACAATGGCTGTGAAGATCAAATGAGATGCATGTGAGAAGCAATGGAGGTCTAGTAATAGTATCAACAACAAGAATAATTTAGAGCTCAATGACACTTTTAGAAACTAGTATTTATTATTTCTCTAGTATTTATTATTATTCCTTATTCATTTTATCTTATTTTTTTTTTACATTTTATATAGAGAAATCATGAAAAATATTTCCACATGCTATAAATTTAAATACAATTAGGAAAATTTACCTCATAATTTTAGCATGATTAAATTTAAATTTATTAATTGTTCAAATTAATTAAACTTAATTTATATAAATATTGAGACATCAAATAACTAAATATTAGGAACTTTAGTAAAGTTATCTGATGCTAGATAATTCCACAGGTATAATTGATACCCATGAGTCAGAATACCTTGATTGTACTGATTTTAGTAAAGTCGTTCCCCTTTATTCCTGGTTATGATTTCCAAGATTTCCATTACTCATGGTCACCATGGTCTAAAAATATTAAATGGAAAATTCCAGAAATAAGTCATGATTTAAATCACAGGCTGATCTGAGTAGCATGATGCAACATTGTGTGTCCCTCCTGGGACATCAGCCATTTCTTTGTCCAGTGTCTCTACGCTGTGACTCTGCCTGATCTTTAGTCACTTTAGCATCTTGATTATCATCAGATCGACTGTTTCGGTATTGCAGTGCTTGTCTTCAAGTAATCCTTTTTTATTTGATAATGGCCCTAAAGTGCAAGAGTAATGATGCTGAAAGTTCACCCATAGTAAAGAGAAGCTTCCTTTAAGTGAAAAAGTGTTTTCTTTAAGTGAAAAGGTAAAAGTTCTTGACTTAAGGAAAGAAAGAGTCGTATGCTACGTTTGCTAAAATCTACATTAAGAACAAATCTATCTGTGAAATACTAAAGAAGATGAAATAAATTTGTTCTAGTTTTGCCATCGCACCTCAACTGCAAAAGTTAAGGACACAATACATGATAAGATTTTAGTTAAGATGAAAAAGACATTAAAATGTGGGTGGAAGACTTGAACAGAAAATAGAATTTGACTGCTGGCAATGTGTTATATCAGAAAACTTTGAACAAAGACTTAAGCAAGAGAGTCTCTGAAACTATTGATACTAAGCCATTCACTGCAAGTAAGGAATGGTTACACAGATTCAATAATAGGTTTAAACTGAAATATGTAAAAAATACTGGAGAGGCTACATCTGTGAGCTGCTGCTACATTTCTGGTAAAATTGAAGAAATTGATTAAGTAGAAGGTATATATATAGCAGGAAAAAAAACAGTATGTTTAAGGTTCAGTACTATCTGCAGCTTTGGGCATCTACTGGAGGTCTTGGAATGTACATATCCCCCATAGATAAGGGCAGACTACTGTATCTATTTTCAAGAAAATAAAGACATAACTTGCTACTGGAATAAGTATCTCATGTTTGTGGCTAAATATGATTCACAGTGTTTTTAATTAGATATGAATTTTCTTCAGTCATAATTTGTTCCATCACGTTTTCTTGGCCTTGAAAATATCTAATCTTCTTCAAGTTCTCAGTAAGAAACTACCTCCTTTAAAATTCTTTCCTAACTTATCTTTTAATTTACATAACTTTTATAACTTGTACGAGGATATACTGGAAAATTTGTCTCAACAAAGTCATGTAGTAAATTACTGCTTTGCCTTTTCATGTTTTTATATGTTTGAAAGAGAAGAGTCATCAGATTTCAAGGTATGTATGTTGTGGGTGGAGAGTCTTGAAAATCTGTCATTTAAAGTAAACATTAACCCAGGAATTCAAATGGATGTATAACACTTTTATGCAGTATTAACTCTAGTATCTCTAGAATATCTTCTTTAAAAAACTTCCTTAAAATAGTCTTAAATATGTGGCTTTTTCTCAATATAAAATATGTTTCTTTGATTTTTTATTTATTTGATTTCTCATATAGTCTCAACTAAGATTATGACAAAATTATGAAGAGGTATTGCTGAGAAATATAAAGGGACTATATTTTATGTTGATTTTGGTGTGGAGTGGTATTGCTAAGACTTTTTAAAATTGACAAGAGCTAGATAGAGCTTTGGATAAAACTATAGTTTTTCTGAGTTGGATGCATCTTGGTTACTCCTTGAATTTAATAATTTTATTTATTAGACTTAATAATATTTCTGTGCAACAGCAATTGAAGATTCTGTGGAAAGGAATTTTGAAGTTGGGAGTCAGCTATTCCAGTAAAACAACCAGAAAAGCATTGATTATTTCAGTAAAGAAATAGATACAGAAATATTAAGGTTCTGATGGATAAACTTCCATATAAAGAAGTAGTATACGATAGTCAGTAAAAGAAGCTGAGAAGGGCCAGTATTAATTAGATATTTAAAAGGAAGCAGAAGGGGGGACAATGTCAAAGAAGATATTACGGAAGAGGATTTTGAGGAAAACAATAGTGTCAAAGTTTACAAAAGTTAGGCGTGATATACTCTGCTGTCTGAAAATATAGTTTATATTTAGATATTGAGAGGCAGTATACATAATAGCCTGGGTAAGAGTGGTCTTGGGAGCATAGGAAATGAAAGGAATCTAAGCTTAATAATTTTAAACTGAGATTTAGCAAAGGAAATGGGTTGCGTAAAGAAATACTGCTAATAAATTGCAAAGTACTCATATCTATATCTAAAGAAACAGTCCTCAGGTTCTTTTTGTTGCACCATGTTGTTTCTCTAGAAAAGAAAGAATGGGTAGAAAATATGCTGGAAAGTAAAAGGTGAAGAATCAAGTATTTATTCAGTTGGTACTTGGAGGGAGAAGACACTTTGGAGTATTATCTTCATGAGTATTTGGGTTGATGTATCGTATATCTTTTTAATATATTCCAAGGTACTGCACATGGTAATTTTACAGTAAAAGTAATTGGATTTTACCTTCACAGTTGTTTAGTGTTGGAGAAAATGATTATGGAAATTTATGAAAGTGAGTTTTATCAGCTCATTCTTTTTTTTAACATAAGTAGTTCTATAACTCTCACGTACACATTTGTAAAAATGGTTTTTAAAAGTTTGTTTTGTAGGCAGTATGATTTAAGAAGTTAAGTCAATGGTTTGCCTAAGTAGTGAATATTCAGAGATCCTCAAACTATTATAAATTATAGTTCAGAAATATAAATGGGAAATAGTCATTTTAATTAGGAAGATACACTTGGAAATAAAGTGTTTTACTGATGGAATGAACTTATTTACTACACACACGTCACAATAAAATAGGTATTTATGGGGTAGATTTTAATTAGAAATAATGGCTTGTAGAGTGAAGTAATGAATCATTTTATTGGTACATTGGCTTAAGTGGCCCTTGTGAAAGCTGATTCCATTGACAGCTTTGGAGTATCCTAACTGAATGCTTTATTTTCTAAAACACAACAAAATCTGTCTTACATTTTGGTGTATATTCAAAAGCTCTGCATCTACAATGAGATACAAAGATAATCAAAATATGAACCTGTACTTTGAAAACAAACACATGATTTTGCCTTTCATCATAACTGAAGCACTTTATAAATTAATAGAAAAGTAAGTTATATGACTACATATTTCTAAATGTAAATGGGATTGGAAGGGAATCAACCAACCTTGTCAAATTTATGAGCATGAGTGCAGTGGTCTAGCTGATGAGATGGCTTTGCAGGTATGAAGGATATGTCATTCAGAAGGACAAATTGATTTAAGTTAGTTCTTTTCTGTTTGTTTGCATTTCATTATGACCTAAAATGATTGGTATAGAGACTAAACTACACATGAACTAGCATTTCTGATTTATGAAAGTATATCAATGACATTACAATTTAGAATACAATCTCTGTAGGGAAAATAAGACTGTATATGTGACTTCCATTTATAATATTGAGTTCAAATGAAAATTTATTCCTATTTTTTATTCTTCTTTTAACCCAGATTTTTTATTCCTACTGCAATGTTGCTTGTGCTTAAAACTCACAATCAATAAAACTAAGATACAAAAATAAATAAATAAAACTTGAAAAAAATGTACTTAATTTCATTATTTCTTATAAAGTGGTGTTTCTCAATGCTCCTTAGATAATTATGGATTTAAAAATTGAATCCACCACTAACTGACTATGTAGAATTATATTTTTTCTTGTTAATGCACCAGCATCTTATATGTTCACATCAGAATATATTCCACTGAGTATTTTGGTATAAAGAATAGCAGTAGTTCAGTGACAACGTTAATACCTTGAACTTAGGAAAACCTCGAACTTAGGAAAACCTCATAAAAAGAATAATGAGCCGTAACCACAGTTTTATATTCAGTGTCTTTGATGTTCAAATAGTCATTTGTTGCTATTAATATCCATTCTCCTTCCATAAGTCTTGACCTTTTCCTAAAAGTTTGAGCCACAGCCAGTGTATGACATACTGGTTCTCTCTTTAATTTTAAATTACTTGTCATTATAATCATTGTTATCATCAGTTAACCAAAGAAAAGAGGTGGATTGGGAATACAGTCTCTGCATAGTTTCTGTTATTTTATTTAAAACAGTATATCTTTGTGAGGAATCTGAGGTAAATTTCACCAACCATGAAATAGGATCTTAAGGGTAGCTTAAAACAATCCCTCTATAAAACAAGACCAATAGTAGTGAAGGCCATCTGGCAGCACCCTCCACCCTACTCCTCCCCCCCACCCCCGCTGCTCTCATTGGATAGTAGGCACCCCTTCCTTTGTCAGGGGAATTTGTCTCTTTAGAGGCTAAAGATGGCCTACTGAGATAGAGGATAACTGTTTTTTGTAAGAGTGCTTAGTCTCAGGTAACTAGACCTGTTTGCTGTCACCTGTAACTAATTCCCTTGAAATTAAACTGATCGCGTGTGTGTGTGTGTGTGTGTGTGTGTGTGTGATGCAGAGAGCAAACTATTAACAAAATTAATTGGAATATAACAAATTTTTATTGTAAAATTATATTATAGATGATTGGGAAAGAATGAAAGCAAGAAAATCTGAAGACAGATTAATGTTAAATCTCCCTCAGGAAAGAAGTTATTTTGAGTCACATTATTATCAATAATAGGTTATAATGTATTTGTCTAATAGAGTCTTATAACATAATATTTTTAAAATAACAAGCTCTCGATAAAATATAATAATAGCAATACTACTTTCTGTTTAAGTGACCAAGGCTAAGTTAATGAATTTATCTTTGCTTTAGTGTCCTCAGAAACTAAAATGGAGATGACAGTAGTTACTTTATAGTGTTGTGATGGCAACTGAGTCAATATATGTTGAGTTCAGAAGGGTTCTAGCAGTAAGTTAAATATTTGCTATTATTTTTTTAATCACTAATAATAGTAAACTGGACCTGCCTGGCTTTTCTTTATCCTTTTGCAGAATCTCTTGCTTTGTTTGACATGTAGAAGCCAATCCATCTTCCCTGAAGAATTAGTATAATATCAAGTTTTTGATATAGGCTTGTTTCAAGATATAATTAAAATTGCACCGCCACATTTATGACTCTATGAAGGTCATAAATTTTTGTTTGTAGTAAGTATAAAGATAAAAAAGTTTACTCTCTTTAGTCAAGTTATCATATTAATCTGATTATAACTATTCTGTCATGATATATTTCTTCCATGCTCATCCAGTTTTAGTCCATTCCACATTTGTAAATTACCCATTGCACAGTGAGATTATAATATAAGGCAGGCTTTAACTTTTAAAAGCCAAGTAAATTCTAATGAGTAACAAATACATTGGACTTTCTTCTAATCCTAAATTAACATTGCAAGTGTCTCATTAATTATAGTACTTTTTCTATGTTTGGTATTTTCTGTGTTTCTAGTGCTTCATTTAGGCATAAAGTTATTAATTTTCTAAAGCTCAGGATCAGGGAATGCTGATCAGTAGCCCTATAAGGGTTATTTTAACTTTTAGAAGTGGCAATTTACAGGAAAATGTATAGAATATAGAAATTAAGTGATTATTTTTCTGTATTCCAGTGACCACGGAACTTTATTATGCATTCCTTATATCTGGTATTTTCATGTTTCATGTATATATTTGTATCATTATGTTCTGAACTTAATATATATAAAGATTGCAGCTCATGTATTTTTTCCCATTTGAGTTATCAGCTCACAATAAATTGCTTGCCACTTAATAGAAGTTTAATAAAAGTTTGTTAAATTTAATTTAATATATACATAGTGTATATGATGTTTGGATATTGTATTAGATGGTAAAATGTTTATAAATGCATGACTTTTAATAATTTGTAATTTCAGAATTGAGAGTAGAATTTTGCTTAATTTGTCAAGTCACATATGATATAATGATATAATTTATATGTTATAATTTATGTTACAATGATATAATTTGATATAATTTGTATGTTGCAAAATATGATGGATAATTTCTAGTATCACCTTACTTAAGTCTCAGTAGTATTCAGAGCATTCAATGACTAACTTTCTCTGAAACCTTTTTTATTTTTTAATGTGAGTGTTTCTTGTGCTTCCTTTTCAGTTTTAGGCAATGCCATTTGATTTCCCTCCTTTATCTGTTACTGAGTTCATTCTTGTTTTTCTATCCTACTTGACCACTTACGTTCATATTCTGTCATTAGTGACTCTGTGTTATTGATAAAATTTAGATTTATATGGATTATTTTTTTTAGCTCCATACTCATTTTTAGATTGACATCGTAACTTGTATATCTCATAAGCTTTTCAAAGTTAACATTTTAAAAAGATTTTTAAAAAATTTCTCTGCTTTCTTAAACATTTCTACCTCCAAGTATTCATCATATCAATAACAGTTCCACCATGCTAAAAACTTTTGAATTATTCTTGATACTTTTGTCTTGCTTCCTCCAGAAGCTACTCCTTCATCAGATCTTATTAATTGGTCCCCTTCAAATATGTCTCAAATGAATCCAGTTGTTATATTTTTTTAAATAAAATGTACTTAGTCTAAGCCATTTACTTTTCTGATTCAGTCTCTTTCACTAGAATGTAAGCTTCTTAGGGTCAAGGATTAGATATATTTTGACTCTTTTCATTTTTCAAATGAAAAACCTGTCTCACAGTAGGTATCAGAATGAATGGAATGAATGTAGGAGTGTCTTCTGTAATCACTGATAAATGGTTTCTTGGTAATGAGGTCTGCCACAGCCATTTGGGAAGACCATCAGCCAGTCCTGTACTAATTGATCCTAATATTATGAGATAAATTTAAATGATATTTTTAGTGAAATAGTTATGGAACTTTGACACTGTGATAAGTTTTGACAGAATGACTCAAGATTTAGATTAAAACAAGTGTTGTAAAGGCCGTATGTGTGTATGTATATCTTTAATTCAAAATATATGGTATCTAACTAAGAAATTCCATGTATTCGAATAATAATAAAATGAAATGATATTTGGATTTGTATCCTTTGTTTCTATAATGAGAATAGGTAATGGATACACACAGAATAGTTTTCTTTAACATTAATTAAGACAATGATTATCTTGAATCCTGCTGACTATTTTAACTTCTAAAATTTGATATATAATGATTTCAAACCAAGAGTATTTATATCGCTTTATTTAGTAGATATTTAGCATTTTATGCAAATTTCAAAATTAACCAAAGTTCATGAGATGTGCCAGTTTTTTCGTTTTTGATTAGAGCTTCATTTAACTGATAAAACTTGTAAAAATGAAGATGTATATGTTATCGTTCTCATTTTTGAAACCAAATGAACTTTGCAAATATTTTTAATATTGATTATTATTTATATTTCTAAAATAAAATTGATTCGTAGGTAGCACGGCTAGTGAGAATTAGCAAGAATATTATGCAAATTTTAAGTTCTGTAAGAGAAAGTTCTCAAACATTCAATTGCAGACCACATAATTCAAAAGTCCATTTTTTTGTAGGTGATATTGAAGTAAAAACAAAGTAACCCATATTTCTAAATGACAGAACAATTTTGATTTGCTATGTATGTTGAAAATATTTTATCAGTAATACATTTGGCCATATGCAATTATAATGTTTTGGTGAATTTTTATGTGATAAGACCATTTAATTTTGATATTCTTAATGCAGCTAAAACAAATTTTTAATGGAACCTGTAGTCTCTACTATTATACTAAATCATTGACTTTGCCATTTATTTAATTTTTTATGATAGAAATATTTTCTATTTTTTCTAAAAGAGTTTACATTCACTCATAAAAATAATAATAAAAAAATAACAGCAAATGTAGAGAGTAAAAAGTAGAGCTGCTGTCTAATGCTCTACTTAAATTTCAAATCCCACCAGACAGATTCATTATAAATATCTTGTTTTCCACATGAGTGCATTTCTTGATGAACAAATATTTGTCAATTTTCAATGTGAAAACAGAACGCTTGATTTAGGTTTCTATATGTAGACTCAACAAGTTATTTTGTCTATTCTATTGTCTGTATATTGTGTCATGCTAAAATGCATTAATTTGATGACTTCTCACCATCTTCTTTGACCACTGTGTAATCCAAATGTCTTAGCCCTCACCTGGACAACTGTATCATCCTCCTATCCGGTCTATTTCCTCTCTTGTCCCCTGACAGTCCAGTCTCCATAAAATAACCAATGAAAATCATCCCAAAAGATAAATCAAGTCTCTTTACTTCTCTGATTAAAACTCTCAAATTAGACATTGTTTTTTTTTGTTGTTGTTGTTATTTTAGGAGATCCAAATAAAGATTGTCGATGGAAATTAATCTTCATTTTGTCAGTTTAATTCTTAGAGTTAGTATTTCTTCTGGTCATTATTTTAGTAATAACTTTGGAATCACAATTAGGAAATGTTAAAGAGTTCAAGATAATCATTTTTAATATTAGACTGTCAAATATTTCTAGGTCTATTTGAGGTTTCATATTAAAAACCTTTGGAGCGTGGCTATTTAATATTCCTTTTCATGTTTGCACAACCATTTATTGCCTATGCATTATAGATTTGCCTTTGTAGATTATTCTTATGTTTAAACTATAGTATATGTGTTAGCAGTTTATGTATTGTGAAATGTTAAGAATCTATTCTTGGACCATTTATTTCTAAAGAGGTTATAAAACATTCTTTATACAGAATATAGGAAGTGTCTTTGCTAGAACAGAAAAATTCAATCTGAGTCAAATGTAGAAGGGAAAAAAGCTCAAAATTACTCTAAAAAAATTTTGTTTGCATTATGACATTCTCATATGAAAAAAAATTCACTTTTGTATCAGCTCACAAATGGATATGGATCTGTACCAGTTTAATGGTATTTATTCCTTTTCACTAGACTTTCAATTTTTATAAGGACAAGGAGATTGAATGTTGTGTATGTGTGTTATGTGTGTCATCTGCTCTTTTGGAAATCAATGTATAAACATATTCTGAGGTATGTCACATATATTGATGAATATACGTACTGTTTTAATTATTAGATGTTGATGTTAAGTCAGTTAAGGAAGTCAGTTACAATTATTTTAAGAGATATGTATTGATATGATATATCACAGTGAGACAATGAGAGAACACATCTCATTTTATGAACATTTTTATCCTTTCTAGTTCTAGTGTGTTTTCTTATTCCTACTCTCATCACATTTCCATACTTCTGTCTGTACTCTCAAATGATTTTTATGCTATTTTTCTTAAAATACAAAAAAGCAACCTCTTACCTTTATATAATCTAGCATATTTTTAAACATGTATAAAATTAAAAGTAGTTTGTAATATGAAATATATGTACATTTAAACTTTGCACAGAAACTGTTTACAAATTTGGGATTCTAAAAATTAAATTAGTATGCAAATGCTTGCAGACCTGATGTACTCTGAATAACTTTGTTAGTATGAAAGACAAAAAGAATTAATTTCATTTTCCATGTAATCAAAAATAAGAGGCGATGTGCACTAAATAAAGTTTATGGTTTCAAATGTGAGTTCTTATATAATAATTCTTTCTTCAGTATTGGTTAGTACATATCTTTAACATCTATGTCTTATCAGCTTTAAAATTTATTTTTTTTCGAAAAATTAAAGATAACAACACTAATTTTTCACTTCTTTTTTTTTTGAAATATTTCTAAATTGTTATTTTATTTATGGAATAGATGATTTTGAATATGCAGTTTGGTCCATGGCCCACCCTAAAAAAGGCTGTGATCAGTAGATCACTTTTTATGTGGATAAGGTCATTCTGATTCTTACATGTTCATTCACTTATTCGATTCTTGAGCAGTTACTGAGTGTCACTCTATTTTCTGTATTAGTATTTGTGATGCACACCTGGCTGGACAGTATCTACTCTCAAGTAGCTCATAGTTTAGTAGATCCTGGTTGAATTGGGGAGACTGATTTCTAAATAAAGAGTTACAGGGAAATGTAACAAGTTTCTTAAGAGATGTATGTACAGGGAGCTGAAATAATGGAGAACAATGAAATTTGCAAAAGTTCAGAGGAAAGAAGCAAGTACTAAGAGATTATGAGACCTAACATTGCCTGTTGTTCATTCCAGGTTGAGAGAATATGTTCAGAGGCACAGTGGTGTGAAACAGAGTGGTGATCCCCAAAGTACAGCAGTAGGGCAGTCTCCCTGTGACTGTTGAGATCAGTTTTTATGAAAACTTGTGGTAAAATTTATAGGTGAGAAAACTAACACCTCATATGAAATACAGGTGAGATCCAAAGCCATTGTCTACATGCAAAGAGTGTTAGAATAATGGTTTTAAATATGTGATACTTGGCATTGAAGAAAGGGATCTAGGCTGGAGATAAACATTTGAGATTGATTAGCATGTAGGTAACAAAAGATTTGGGTTGCCAGAAATTTTCAAGTACCTAGAACTTGATAAACCTTTAGCAATTACCAACTTTGTTTGTTTAAATGCATACATATCTAAAGATCACAAGTAGTACTGGACTAAATAATATTGATAGGAACCTAAAAATAGGAAAACAGAAGATGAGTTTATAAAAATATTGTTATAGATGGATATAAAAAATAATATTTGAGAAGAATGTAATGACCAGTACACAGTTGATCCAAAACTAAAAAAATTGGTATGTTATAATTAAATTTTATGTAAAGATTTGAAAATGTGAGTATACTCTAATATAAAATATATACAACGTAATTAACACTTTTAAAATCTTTAGGCTATACGTTAAAAATGTGAACATATCATACAAAATATCTATTGCATTTTTGTGATTGCTAACTTTAATCAATAGTATTCTTTAATATATCATAATATTATTGGCAGTAAGGCAGATACTTTGCATTGTTTTCCTGGAAATTTGACAACTCCCTTTTTCAAAATAGTGTACTCATCTTATCAGTCACGGTGTCTTGTCTATGTGATCTATAACAGTTTTATGGTTTACTTTCTTTTTCCCATTGCTATTTGAATTTACATTAAAGCTATCAGCTTCTAACTGTAAGTTTTCTCTCATCTCTCACTTTTAAACTACATACTGGTCCAAAATGTTTGTAAAATATTACTTTTATCATGAATAAGTTTCTCCTCAAGCAGACCTCCCTTTTAGTATGAGCTTCTCTGGCCTATGTACCTTGTTTTCCCTAGCTACCTGGAAAATTCCACAGGGGCTGGCAACATATTCTGTACTTCTTGGAATTCCTTATACCCAACAATGTGTTACTCACATTATAGTCTTTCTGTAAGCATTTTTGATGTAGTGGTAAGGCAAATGTGCCCTCAGTGAGCTGATGAATATAAATATGACAAAGTGAAAAGAATGTATGAATATTTTAATACCCCTTTTAGGAATTTGCATGCTAAAATGCACACAAAAATATAAAACTGTCTATAGGTATTTGAAGCACTCTGTCACTTTCACAATAACCTATTTCATTTCCTTTATAGTACTGTTTCAACAGAAGTGACCTTATTTATTTATTATGTTGCATATTTGTCTATTTGATATATAGACTAGGCACAGGAGACTTGTCTGCCTTCACTACTGTGTCCTCAGCATCAGCACAGTATCTGGAACTTAAAAATAATATTTCAATCAATTAATTAATTACCTAAGCAACAACATGCAGTTTTAATACCCTACGATAGTGTCTACAGATAATATGTTATTCTCGTTCACTGGGTGTTAAATTGAAAGAACAAGAAACCCAGGAAAAAGTGAGCTGTGTGTGTGTGTGTGTGTGTGTACATGTGTGTGTATGTATATGTGTATATATATATACGCATACATATACCTATATATGTATGCATGTCTACATATAATATAGCAAAATTAAGATACTTGCAAAGTCATCCTTATGTTATAGTATACTATTCAATTAAAACATCCTGATTTGGACTGCATTTCCTAAGAAATCTGAGATGTATTAACTCTGAAGTCACTATACATAGAAATAATTGAAAGAATGTATATGTAGACCTTAGGAGATTGAAAGACAGTATTTGATAAGAATAGCTTTTTTTTAGCTTACACTTCTGTCAAGATCTGGTCTCCAATAATGTTTAGAATGGTCCCCTTATAAATCAGAGGTGACATTTTTCTTGCTAAATAGATATAAATATCATATTTGCTGAATTTTTGTTTTAAACAGCCCATTCATTTATCTTAAGAAGATGACCCTCACAAGTATAAATTTCAAAAAATATTCTTTTTCTCTTTTTTTAATACTCATTCTATACCTCCACCCGTTTTTCTATGTCATTACCTCCACATGCACGTGGGTTTAATATGTATGTATATGTCATATGCAATAAAATTATTGCAATTTTACCTATTCCCATCAATGATGTATATGATCTATATTTCTTTTAATATGTTTATGGTTCTTGCATTTATAATTTTTTATTTCAAAATTCATTTGGAAACTGACAAACTTTAGAAGAAGGACTTAGTAATTGGACTGCTCAAATCAAGTAACAGGTGATTCAGAGACTATTTATAAAGCACCATCTGTTGTCTCAAGGGACTTCTCAGATTTATCAGTAGATTCCTTAGTTTGTTAGTTGCTCTTCATAAGAGCATGGTGAGGATGATTTTATAAGAGGCTAATATCTGCAGATGGAAGAAACTGAGTTACTATTTGAAAAGTTTGAGACTGTAATATATACAATACATCCCAATATAATGATGTTGATCCATGATTTTCTACTCATTTCTCCTCTCCTGATTTCTATAGTGATATGTAGTCCCAATTCTCATTATTCCTTGCCTTTTCTTCTTTTCCTAATAGTAATGGGGGTGATGATTATAACAGAAACAATAGAATTACAGTTCACTTATTGAGGACTTAATATGTAATAGGTCACATGCTATATATATTATTAAATTTATTGATGTGACATTGGTTAATAAAGTCACATAAAATTGATACTTATAATCCCGTTCCTCTCTTCTGACTTTCAATATGTATCTCTAGATATCTGATATTGCCTCTGCCTGGAAATACTATAGAAATATAACTATCTTTCTATCAATATTTACCCCATATTCTTCTTGGTAAATATTATTATCCTTTTAAATAAACAGACTCATAATGTTTACTTTGTTATGTTTTTTCTTTCAATTTCTATCTACATATAAGAGGCACATATGTTGATTTTTATACCATTCTGTAGTTTCTTCATTGTTCTGTATCTGCAGTATCCCACAGGCACATACAATTCTACTATCATTGCTATTTAGCATGTTCTAAAGCCAGCAAATAGCCCTACAAATTATTCCTGCATGTTACCGCTGAATCATCTTTCTGAAATTATTATAAAGATTCTCTTTTTATTCTAACAATCTTCATCACCTGCACATTTTACAAAAGAATTATAGAGGACAATCTTGCCATCTTGGCATTCACTGTCTTTTATAATTGCATACCAACAAAATATTGGTTACAACCAGAAATCTCCTTCACAAATCATAAACTTCAATCAAGCGAGATAACTTTTCATTACTTATTAATGTGTCCAAGTCCTTGTTCGTGGCTCTTTTATCTTACTTGAATACCCTATTCTCCCCACTTTCTTGTTAACTGTCTTCCTGAATTCTACCCTTCATTGCATTTAGATAACTATTCCCAATGCAGGGGGGTGGGGCGGGCGGTGAGGGGAAGTAATCTCTTCCATGACTGAGTGGATCATGGCTGATTCAGCTTTCTCTTTTTCATGGTAGAATTTCAATAAATGTTTATTGAATTGAACAAGATTTGTCCAAATTTTAAGCTTGGCTCTTAAAATATAGATAATTTTATAGCTCTCAGTTCATGTGAATTATGGTTTTTGCTGGAATTGTATTGATTCTGATTATATTAGTTGAATATGTTTTCTTTATAGTAACATCACTTTCGAATAAATTATATGATTCAAATCGATGTTCATAATATGCTTGTTTAAAAATTAAGAAGATTTTTATGCTACCAAATGAAAATGATGAATAATAGCTTCAACTAAAGAAATAATTTGGATTTCTTATTGTAGGGCTATTTGCTAGCTTTAGAGCAAATAACTTTTTTCATTAAAACTGAATATATTTTATTCCTTGTAAAATATTGCTCAACTCAGTAAAACATATTATTTTGAGTTTCAGAAAATTTTAGAATACTTAATGTACATTTTACTGAGTACCTGGGAGATGAATAAGACCCCCTTGCTGTACTTAAATAGAATATCAATTAAAGTATTAGGGAATGGATGAGAGTATTGATTATTTCACATGGCAGAGTTATATTTGAGATGAATAATGAAGCATAAATCTGAGTATATCAAAGATATTACAAATAAAGGGGAGAGTGCTAAACAGTTTTTGAAGGAATTATGTGTATTTTGCTAGATAAGTGGAGCCAATGAGGCTCTAATATCAGATACATGCAAGAAAATTACAAGAGGTTAGGCTTAAAACTAGGCTGAAATAGGTATGAGAGAGCCATTGGATCTTTTTAACCATGATATGACACAGTCATAATATGACATTGTAAATGCTAGATTGGAGAGGAATAATATCGGGGAAGGGAGATCATTTAGGAACCACTTCCAGGAATCTAGGAGAGAATATCATGCTTGGACTGGGATAGGGAATAAGAATGGAAGGAGGCATGTGTGAGAAGTAAAAGAAAATAGTACTTGACTGAAAGTGGGTCTAGAGAGAGACTTCGATATTTATCTTGAACATTGGGTGGCTGATAATGCTATCATTTAATACAGAAAACAGAAGAGTTTGGGAGAGGGAGTAAGCAGGAATTTTTCACACACTTACTAACTACTTATGGTTATATCTAGGTTTATTGAAGTCAAAACATGATTATGCATTTTAATAATTTATACTTCTAAAAAACAACAACATAACCATATATTTCTTCTTATAGTTCTCCATTCCCAAGCATGGATCTTTTTTTAACAGCCAACAAGAAAGTGGAAATGTGAAACATTCTTGATCAGGGCATTCACTGCTATGGGGGCATTTTTCAATTTGAATTCATATTTTGTCCTAAATTGTTTTATATAATGTGTCTTGGTAACACAAAATAGACGATATAGCATTTTAAACAGAAGTTATTATAGGACCCAGATATAAAACCATTTGTTCTTAATCTACTACATTGTTTCTGACCCTTTTATTTTTTTGCCCAATTAAGCTAGTTTTATAACAATGAAGTAATATAGTTTTCTCAACTAAAGGTCACTTAGGCTTTGTTTTATGCAACACAGTCTGTTTATCAGCAACTGAAGTAATTTTCCAAATCCCATTGCAGCATACACAGCTTCATTCTTTACAAATACTCTATTTTTAAGTGTTAAATAAGTATTTATAGGAACTAATGCTCTAAAGAATATTTCAGTGCTTGTTATTTAATATTACTTAAAATTTAAGTCAGTTCTTTTATATTCAAGCAATTGGAGCCAAGTTGTTTTATCATTAACAAGGATATTATTTATTACCATTGTCTGCTCAATTTGTTAGGGCTATTATCTAAGGGAACCTTTAAAAATGTCTAAAGAAAGTTAACCTATAAAACAGACAACATTTAATTCATTTTTTTCACATTTCTTTAAATTTGAAGATGTTACACATCATATGTTACATGTGTACTTCACGTGATCATGATTTTCCTTTACTCCAGATTGGTAGTGTGGGAACAATGTACAAATTTGTGACACATTTGTGAACAATATAGAAATTTGTGAACAATGTGACAAATTTATTACTATTCTTCATTAAAAATTATGTATCAATTTTTCAAAGAAAGAACAGGATGAAGATTAGCAATAACTAACTTTAAATATCAAAACCTTTCCTTGTTATTCAATGAAAGTGATGGTGGTACAGGGACACATTTCACTATAAATTTGTGAGATTTATATGAAACTCACTAATTCACTAACATTGGATTTAGATGGTTTCATTTTCAGTGGGTATCATTTAAAGTACATTGCAAGTATATTTGATTCTGATGCCTGAATCGGCATGAGCTGTTGAATGGAAACCAATGACAGGAATTTATTTTATATTATATTTTGTATTATTGACAAAAAGATTATATTTGCTGGAGGAAAAAAAAACACACTCTTTGTTCACAATGACAAACTAGTTCTATTCATTTAATATCATATGATTTAGGAATATAATGTCATTCTATTTATGAAGGCACATTTGCATTTTTCCTCATTTGGTATTTTTGTTAGCCTAATGTGATTAATTCCTTCAGATGAGCAGCTTTTAGTAATATTGGAGCTTTGTCAGTGGTCATAGGCCTTTGTGCTGTTTTCCCCGCCTGCCAGGTCTTGACTCTAGCCCTATCTCCTTTTTCAAACTCTTGGATTGGCTATGTACACTCCACAGCCCCGCCTCCCCTGCCACTCATACACCGGATTTGATCAATGACTTTCATCTTGGACCCAACCTCTAGCTTGAATTCACGTTGTCTAAATCTGCTTTTTGTTGTTGAACTAGGCTTTTACTTTTCAAAACTGGACCTTGGTCTACCTTTCTTAGTATATTTTCAAAGCTGACAACTTTTGATGAACTAAAGTCATTTCTTTTTTAGTTCCTCCCTTTCTTTAAGTCTACATTTTCTCCCAAATCTGTTCATACACCCTCACCCACGCATTATGGTCTCTGTCTCTAGATCTGATTTTTGTTGGAGTGATGGGAATATTTATTGCTGTAAGGTGCTTTTGTCATTGAAAGCAGTATTTCAAGTTAAATATAAAAGTCTCTGTAAATAGTTTTATACATTAAGAATGCTTAGACAAGAGAAGTCTGCAAAAGTGGAGAGCAGTTAATTTTACTGTTTATTGAATCCCTACAATATTCCAAATACTGCCTCAGAAACTCTGTATACCTTATCTAATTCTAAGAGAAGTCATAGGAAGTTGACTTTCTCATCTTCATTTATAGATGAGAAAACTGATGCTGAGGAAGATGATAGATCTTCAAAGAACTGTAAAGTTAAAAACAGAGCCAAGATTTAATCTCAGGTCTATCTGATATAAAGAAAGACCATCATTTTCCTGCTATAACAATATGAGGAGTAGCTAAGATTGGTGATAAAGGTCAAGGCAATATTCTATTTATGAACTAAGAACTCAGGTTAATTAATGTATTTTGATGAACTGCCTAATAAGAACTAAAAAGAAAGTATAGAAAAGCTTGTTAACTATTTAAGTTTGTTCACTAATTTGGGTCCAATGTGCAGAGGAAAAATATGTAGTAGAGTGGAGGGTACCATAGATCTTAAGAGAAAGAGAGTGTTGACTTAGAAATAAATGGGTGATGTTAATGGGGGTAATGAACAGGTTGTGCTAAGAAGGCAATTGCCACTGTAGTAAGTTCCATAAATATGGTATCATATTTGTTTATAACTCATCTTCCCTACTTCATTGTATTTCCTTCAAATCTCAATTCTCCATTACTTCCTCAGAGAGATTTTCTTTGAGCCCTCTGTCTAGGTCAGATTTCTTTGCCATAAATACTTTTACACTGAGTATAAGTAGGAGTTCTGCCCTGGATATGTGTGTGTGTGTGTGTGTGTGTGTGTGTGTGTGTGTGTGTGTGTGTGTCTCTCTCTCTCTCTCTCTCTCTCTCTCTCTCCCCCCCACTCTCCCTCTCTCTCTCTCTCTCTCTCCCTTCCTCCCCCTCTCCCTCTCTCTTCCTCTCCATCTCTCCATCTCTCCATCTCTCCCCCCATCCCACACACACACTCACTCACTCTCTCACTCTCATTCTCTCTCTTATGTGTTAAATGCTAATTAAATATGTGTAGCTCTAAGTGTATGATCAGGAACAATAATATACACTCTCCCTCATTCTCATTTCATACCTGTCTGATATACTTTTAGCTTTCCATGTTTTTTCTATCAAATATATTTTTTGTTGGTTCAGGCCAGTTGATCTGATGACTGCTTCCTTCTTATATGTTACTATTAATGAGTTCATGTCTCACTGTGCAATGTCTTGTGTTTTAAGAATAATGTACTATGTGGTACTAGGCTCTTGAGGAAGATGTATTTGTAAGAGATAGAGGAAATTCTCTGTAACTGCCACAGCTTACCTTCTACTATACCTACACTGAAATACCACTGGTACTAGTTGGAAGTCTCTCTGATGCCAAACTTCTTATATTGTTCAGTTTTAATTGAATAGATGAAGATAATATGTTGTTTCAGCGTATTCTCCAGAGAAAAGCTCACATGGTTTGTGAACATGAAGCTCCAAGTTCAACTGATTAGCATGAGAATATGTAATGTGAAAAAGGAAAGATAGGCCTGCCAGATAGTAATGCTTTTACAGAAATTAGCATCATACATAGTAGGTGTTCAAAAAATGTTTGTTTTTGAACCTTTACCCATTTCAATAGTTCTCACCACTTAGAAGAGTGAAAAATAGATTACAATAAAAGGTAGGTGGAAAAGTTTGTACAGTTGTTTTCTTGGGCAGCTGCTGTAGGATCACCAATCATAGTACCTGTCTAAACCCTACTTATAAGCATACCCCTGCTCAAGTAACAAATAATTCTGTTATTAGAAATCAGATGGCATTGGCTCAGATAACTTGGGCCTTAAAGTAATTAATTCTCAGTTCCCTCACTTCAGTTTGTACATGACTGTATCCCTTAATGTTTGCTTGTTTCCTAATCTTCAAATAAATTCCAGGAATCTTGGTCTTGCCACTGGGTCTTACTTTTTGGTGATTCTTGCATTCTGTATATTATTTACTTTTGTATTTTGATCTTTGATTACAGACACCCATTTGGGTCATGATTCTCAATACATTCACCCTACTCTTTGCTTTTTATAATCTATTACTGGCTTTCAACTAACCAGTGTGACCTGTAATGCCACCGTTATAAGCTAATCATGAACTAGGTTTTATAGTCTTCTTTCTCCTTTATTTTTCGTTATTTTAAATTTTTCATTTAGAGTGGACATTCAATATTATTATACATTAGTTTCAGGTGTCCAGCATAGTGGTTAGACATTTATATTATTTACAAACTGATACCCCTTGATTAGTCTAGAATCTACCTGGCACTGTACATAGTTATTACAATATTATTGACTATATTCTCTATGCTGTACTTCATATCTCTGTGACTATTGTGTAACTATCAATTTGCACTTCTTAATCCCTTCAGCTTTTTTTTTACCTAGCCCCTCCACCCCTCCCATCTGGCAATCAGCAGGTTGTTAGAACAAACATTTTAGATTAGGTTTCTTGAATCTGTGAGGTAGGATCGACAGCTGACAAATGATTAAAATGTGATACTTCCTTGTGAGATTTCCTTTCACGTTTTAGGTTTTAGATCTTGGAAGGAACCCTAGGCCCTAACCAAGGCTCAAGGCCGGCAGCACTGCATATAGGAAAAGATATATTCTGCATGTTCTGCCTAAGGTAGTTGAAGAAATATAGATGAGCTTACTGAAATTTAGAGAAGATTTATATTAAGGCAGGGGCAATCTTATTTTTTGTTACATGCACAAAATTTCACTCAGTAACATACAAGAGCAGTGATACATATTGGTTGGAATCACTAATGTGTGCTGATAAAATCTTGCCCTGCTTCCTTCTCAGTTGTAAACAGCCAGATGTGTATTTATTTTAACTTCTTGTAAGCTTAGGCTAGAACAGAAAATATATTTGCTAGCAAAATAGTTTTCTGTTGCAAAGCTGAAAAAAAGAACTAGGAAAGATAAGTGGAAATAGGGACAATAATGAGAAATAAAAGACTTGGTGTAATACTTCCAAGCAGCTTAGTAGTTAAAAAAGAGCCTATTTTGGTTTTTAGCCTAGTCTATTAGAGTCTGGGGGACTTTGGGACAAGTTACTGTACTTCTCTGTGCTTCAGTTTCTTTCCTTATCTATAGAATGAAGATAATAAAAGTACTTAACTTCATAGATGTTTGTGAGGTTTAAATGACAAAATGTACATAAAAAGTGCTTAGGTTGCTTGCCGGCATTTGCAGCATTTGATCAATTTATATCTTATATCCTGTGGACTTAGGTAATTAATTTGAAATTTGATTTAAATGTATATCATTAACAACCTTAAAGAGAAAGAAAAATGACAGTGAATGTTTGAAGGGCAGTTAGAATTGACAATACATCTCTTTTACCAACTTCTAAGGGTTGTTGAGCTTTATGGGTTAACAGATTACATAATAATTTGAAGAGTCCACTTCATTTTTTGATTAGAGGTAGATTCTTAACTCTCTTGATAAATATTTAGTAAGACTAGATGTAAGGAAAATATTTATGATTGGAGTATTATTGTTGCTTTTTTTTCTTCTCTTACTGAGTTTTAGAATTTAAGGCTAAAGACATGGGTTCCTTTTTACTCTAAATGATCATTTGGAATAAAATAGCAAAAATAGAAAATATAGATGATGTTAATATATTTAAAATTAGAAACCTACAACATAAATACACTGACCTGTTTTGAGGACTTTGCATAGGTGGTTTTATTCCACCCATGCTCTCCATGTACACCCGATTTCAATTGTGAACAGGAGCCCCTAGTGCTGCGAGCAGAGGGACAAGTGTCAGGCTTGTTATGACTTTATAGTGACTTAGTATTTTCCATAGCTTCACTTAAAGACAAAGGAACACATTTATACTATGTTTATTCTAAACCGTCAATTATCCTTTAAGATAGATAGATAGATAAATAGATGATAGATAGATAGATAGATAGATAGATAGATAGATAGATGATAGATAGATAGAAGATAGATATACACACGTGTGTGTGTGTGTATCACCATGCTCACTAATATTTTTCTTAGGAATACAAAGTTATTAATACTCACAATTTTAATAGAATATTTTAATCAACAATTCTCTGATTTGACATTAATAAAGGGTTATTGGGAAAGTTACTTCTAGGACTTAAAATTGCTCTTAAAGATGGTAATAGCTTTCTCCTTGCAATTTATAGATAATTTTAGAATAACAGCTGATATGTAGACCGTAAAATGTTTTGAAGCTCGTGGTGGTAAAAGAAAAATCCATTATTACTACATTTTTCTGGGAAGAAAGTTCTTGGTCATGAAAGACCTAAAAACCTATGTCTAGACATATCAATTTACTTGTGAAAAACAATTAAAATAAAATAAGATATTCTTGAAAAGGAGCTGAATGTGCAGGACAATGCAAGTTTAAAGTGATATATAATTTGTAAAAAAAAAAAAACACAAAATTATAATGGAGAAGTAAAATGTACTGGTGAAGAAAATGGATGTGGACTATTCAGGTTTCAAAACCTGACTTTGCCAGCTACTTGCTGATAGGCTTTGGACAAGTCAATGTCCTCTCTGTTCCTCAGCTTATATATGTATGTATGTATGTGTGTATATACACATACATACATACATACATACATACATACATACATACATACATACATACAGATTAGGGATCCTAAGAGTCCTTACTTTGTATGGTTGTTGTGACTATAAATGAGGTAACATATATAAAATCCTCAGCATAGTGTGTGGCAGAAAGGAAAGTTTCAGCTGTCATAGTTGCCTAGCCTTGAATTTCAGGTCTTCCTGCCCCTCCGAATAGTGTGAGGTTTTAAACAACTCCCATGACTAAGGTGCTCCTTAACTTAAGTGGCCTTGGAAAAGAAGTTAAAAATTTACAGTTATAGTTTTTGAATATGGTTTCACTGAGAGGGGAAAAAAAAGATTAATTGCTTTTTATTTTCTGAGTTGTTTTTTATTCCTATGTTTCTGTTAGGATAATGTTCAGGTAACTTTTAACATGACACAAATATTATGTATTTTAATTTTACTTAAAAATAAAGATTTTTTTTAAAACAAAACAATGAGAATGTATGCAAATAGCATGTTTATTTTTTGTGTGTGAAAAGTATGCTGTATGATTATAGTGTACTGGAGTGTAAAGAGCTTAATTTATAACCCTGGATAGTTAATAAGAATAAATCATACATTACAATAGTGAGCTTTTTCTGAAATTTAGACTACCTTATTTTGCATATAGTTAGAACAAATCTGACTGAACAAGTGGTAGTTTTTGTGTGCATGTGTGTGTATATATATATATATATATACACACACATACACATAAGCATGCACTTATATATGTATTTATGTATATACACACAGTCTTTAGTATTTTGTCTATGTAAACTCATGTGCAATACTTATGAAGCACTAGATATTTGTGCAAATATATAATTGGACAGAATGGAAGATGTCTTTTTTTTTTCTCTTTAATCTGCAAGTGAGAGGAGTATCTATATTTGGAATTTCTTTTGTTTAGAGCTCGCTTTACTAGTAAGGCATGAATGCCTTTCACATTTGAAATCTTCCATCGATGACAATGATATTATGTGTTAAAGATGAGAAATTTTAGTATGTGACTGGTAATATATTTTCCCTGTTTGTTAAAGAAAAAACTCAACCACTTTAAAATCTTGAACTAAGTTTTTCATTAGTTCTACTTTTATATACCTAATTTTAACTACCCCAAAATAGTGATGGTTGGGTGGGGAATTTTTTTTATTAGGTTTAAAACACTTCAAAAAGGTTATTTCCTGCCTCATGATGACTCTTAAAGCAAAAAGATCAAATTAAGGCTGGAGGAGTGGACAGCACAGTGGGAAAACCATCAAAGCAGTATTATTAAGTGAAAAAAATTAATCATAACTTTGGAATATTTTCAAAGTTGAAGATGTTTTCTGATGATAAGGGGTATAGATGAGGACAGCTGTATCTAGAAAAATTAAAAATATGATGAGACCTTAGCTGTATCTTGAGGCTGGATGCTGAGGGTATAGTATTCTTATCTATTTTTTTATTCATTCATTCTACAAATTTACTGAGCATCAGCCATGTGCCAGACCCTGAGATTGTAGATATGAACAAAACAAGAAACATTTTTTTGGAGTATATATTTGATTGGGGAAGTAGATGATTAAACAAATATTATAAGTATAATAAATAGCATTATTATATTAATAGTCTACAACTATTCAACTCTGCTCTTCTACTCGTCTGGTCTATTCTATTCTATTCTATTCTATTCTATTCTATTCTATTCTATTCTATTCTATTCTTCTGTTCCATTCAGTCCTGTCCTATCATATCTTACTATGTTCTATCCTATTCCACTCTATTCCACTTCATCACTCCATCCTACTCCATTTTATTCTTTACTTGACTCTGAATTAAGAGAAAAAATATTTCTAGATAATAACCCTATTCTAATTAAACTCATTATTTTACATAGAGATATTTGAAATTAAATAAACCTATTTTTTCAGAATTAAGTGTAAAGCGCTTTTGATCAACAGCGATGTAGATACATGTTTAGTTATTCAACAAAAGAAACACAGTTTTTACATAGGTATTAGGAGTTATATCTGTTTTATTCACTTTATCTCTATCAAATATTGTATTATATTAGTTCCACATATATTTGATAGTAAAACCCAATATTTGAATGAAATATTACAAAACAAACGCTAAAGGTGCTTAATGACTTGATTATTTCATCAGCCTTTATTCCATACCAACAACCTGTCTTTGCTATGTAATTTAGATCAAAATGTAAAGTGAAACACAGCCCCTGGAGTTTTGGGAACGAATAAGGACAAACAAAATATGTGATTTGGATAAAACTATGTAGGGATGCTTTTGGGTATATAAGAGGTTAATAAATTTTGAAATAAGATATATTAAGGTTATCAGAAGATGGAAAATTACTTTCTATTTATTGATTAAAATTTAGCCATACAAATTTATTATATGGTAAAGTTTAGGGATTTATATAACTTAATTTTATCTTCTAAATTTCTTTTTGATGTTTTTTACCAATGAATGTTACTTATTCATATTTTGATATACTTTTTACTCTTTTGAAAAATATGTACCTATGATTATTTTCTGATATATAGTCTTTATGGACCAAAATACATGTATTATTTGTGTCTTTTACATAAATTAATATATCGTGTGGTACTCTCCTTGCTTCCTTGCCTTTAAATATTTTTCAGAATGTGATTTTCACTATTAAACCATACTTTGAAAATATATAATTGCTCAACTTAATAATAACTTTTCCAGACATAAAATAGAGTTAATAGTTTAAAAAATTATTTCACAAGGTTGTATGTAGTCATTCTCAAAATTTAGGGCTGGCACTTGGTAGTCATGGCACTTAATTTGGAAGATATGGGAAATTGATTATTAAACATAAAGTAGTAAGACATATGATTTTTATTAAATAATTTAAACCATCTCATACATTACAAAAATGTTTGAGGCAAATTTAAAATTTAAAAAATTTTATTCATTAGTTCATTCTTTTCTCTGAATACAGTTTTGATAGCAGAACTCTCATCTTAAATCATGTAACAGTCATGTTCTGTAGTAGCATAGTTTGAAAATCTCCACTAAAATGCAAATTACATACTGTTGAATAATGGGAATTTAATCAAACTAGTGGGGCTTTAATTTACATTTTTAATCCCTTCTGACTTGTTTCTTGTTCTTTGTGACAGATCAGATTTAGTATATTATTCTAGAATGAGATCTGAACTAGGAATTAAGGTCCATGTATTCCCTTTTATGGTCTGCTACTATATGTATGAATTTTAGGAAAGTCATGTAACATCTCTTATTTTACTGAATTATAAAATCATTAGATTGGACAAGGTTGCAGTTTCTTAGTTATTCCTCAAGGTCTTGTGTTTCTGTGTAACACCATATGCATATATATGCAGATTTGTGGACCAGAGTTCCTAATTTCTAAAAGTAAACAAGCAACCATTATTTTTTAAGGCTCTGGCAAAAAAAAAAAAAAAAAAAAAAAAAAAAAAAAAAAAGGAATTCAAATTCATTTTTTTTTGGAGGTCTTCAAATATTTTGAAATACTTTTTTTTGCCACAAATTCATCAAGATGCTCTGTCAATGTGTCTTCCTGTTGTTAGATAGTGGCTATCTAAAAATAGATTGCATATGATAGTATCTTTTTTTGGTTATAATAGTTAAGGTACTTTGCACTAAGGTTTTGGAACACTGCTACTTGATCTGTATCTCATTCTTGGCAAATGAAAAAAATAATTGGATATGTCCATAGACATTAATAAATATTAGTGTTTTAATTAATAACACTATGGTGAAATAATTATTAAATACTTTTAGTTCACCTAAAATAATTCATTTTTTCTTTTTTTTTAATCTGAGCTAAACAAATTATTTTGATTTTCAAAATTTCTAAAAATAACAATAAATACAATATTAACAAATAATTGTTTCATCAGAGAGATTAGTATAATTTCAGGACTAGAAAAATTCCAGTGATTTTTTCATGTACTAAATATGTACTAGATATATGATTTATAAATCTATTTAAGATACGAGCATGATCTAATAATAATTTTGTTCTCTTTCAAATAGTTACTTGTCTTAGAAGAAATGAGTTTGAGAAAATAGTAGTAGTAGAAATCAGTAAATTCTTGATATTTGATCTTGAATGCCATTTTATTCTAACTTTAAAATTTACACATACATGCACACATATGCATATAATTCTCTCTTGTCAGGAAATGAATTTACCGCTGCAAGTTATCCAACACAAATTATTTATGTTACCTAATATTAATGATTAAAATTAAAGTTATATGGAAAAAATACATTTTAAATTATGCAGCATTTGTTTATTTCCTTTTTGGAATAATCGTATCCCTAAAGGTCCTCTAGGTAGTTTACTTTTTGAAATACTGAAATTGCCATGTGATTTACATGATACTAGAATCTCAGAATTTCGATTTTTCTAATTTCTATGTGATACATTTTCTTTTAAATGATTTAATTTTTAACATATCACCAATAAGGTATATCGTCAAAAACATCTTAATGATTATGATAACTGATGATGATATTTTGTTTTGTTGAATATTAAACACAACACCAAGATTTAAAGAGTAGAATATTTTCTTCATATTCTATTAAGTACTACAGAAGAGAAAAAGGAAAAAAAAATGTGTACTCAAATTTTCAAAATGTGTAGTCAAAAAGAAAAATATTTTCATAGGTTGCATTTTAAACTATCTTTGTAGTTATTATTTAGTTAATAACGGTTTAATGATATCTAATTAGATACTTTTTTACATATGGTTTATATATGACAGTAAAAAAATGATCAAATCTGTGCTCTTCTAGAATGTGTATTCTAGTTGGAGGGACAGAAATAAGCAATATGTTAGAAATAAAATGTCAATATTGAGAAATCCTATGGAGAAAAACAAGATACAGAGCCTTACATGTAGGTTATTAATAAGTGTGCATTACTAAAATGAATGAATGAACTTTATATCACAGTCAAAATGAATTTTAATTTATCTTATTCAGCTTATGTTTGATTGTATATGAATTACCTTTATAAATTTGTCACATTAAGTATTAAGGACACAATTTTATCTTAAATTTTAAATCCATTCTCATTCATTGATATTGAAATTTTAGGCACTTAGAAGTATCAGTAATGATTTAAAAAATCATTAGGAACTTATTTGTTTTATTTTTCTAAGTGACCAGCACAGGTCTTAGTAGCCAGCATATTTAATGGATCGTATAAACACTGTAATGTAACAAATAAGATCCAGGCTGGATCATTGATTTACTCAAGATTACAGCCAGTTCCAGGTTCATGCCTCTTAGCTGGTTGGTGTTTGTCAGCTAACAAGTACGTCCTTTATTTTTTGTTATTCATCTCCTCAGAGAAGCTGCCTTTTACTCAGTTAAAAAAAAGTAATTAAAAACTCAAAGAAACAAAAGAATCATAAATGCCTAAGCATTTATTATTAACTATGTGAGATATAATATTTATATATGTCATTAAATAGCATCTTGTTATAAAATTATACTTCACTTTTTATTTTAAAAGCTCTTTTAGGAAACTGGTTATCTTCATGGAGTATATAAATGGTGGTAGAAAGAAACATGATTTCATTATTTCCAATTTGGCCTTGAAATTAAAAATAAATATAGTAAATTGTTGTCTATCGTCATTTCAAGAATACCAGAAAGATTACCTGGATCCACTAATCTCTTACTTTGCTGATGAGTGAAATCTCTAATAAGATCAATTCTTGGCTTTTATTAAAATACAGGCATTCCTAGGAAGGATAACAATTTGAGTTCTAATAGAACTTTATGATTTAGGTAAAGGAACATAATTATTACACTGTTTTCTAAGTAAGGCAAATAAGGGATGAGAGTTTGAGGAAAGGGGGCCTCTGAAGGGAAGAGGCAATATTAATGTGGAAACAGTAGCTCCAAAATAGAGGAGTCTGGGCTACGATGTCTTGAGTGCTTTGGTCTTGGTTTGCTCCTATTCACTGAATCATTAGAAAAAGCATGGTATGTACTAAAATTTAATTAGCAAAGGATATGATGTGTCACTGTCTGTTGATCAACTATTCCTTAAATGTCACTTAACAAAGGGAAATAATAGAGCTTGAGTATTTTAGAGAAATAAAAAATAATAAAAAAAAGAAGATAGAAAGTTATTTGAGGGTTCTGATTTAGACTTGGTCAAGTATATTGGGCCAATCAACCAAGGCAAGTGTCTCTGTGTTGCCCTGGATAAACAGCCATTGTTCAGTGAATATATAATGGTTGTATAGTACCTGCTTCTTGGCAGAAGACAGAGAGTCAAAGCTAAATAACAGAATCCCTACACCAAAGAGATTAAAGATTAGTCACTTTTGAGCCCATTCAGAGCTGTTTCAGTAGCCCGATGCTCAGATGTTTGCTTTTTCCCACTTTTAGGGTGTTTGGTAGAAAAAGATAAGCCTCAATGTCAGAGCTAACATTCAGAGCTGTTTCAGTAGCCTGATGCTCAGATGTTTGCTTTTTCCCACTTTTAGGGTGTTTGGTAGAAAAAGATAAGCCTCAGTTGCAGAGCTAATACCATTCCAAAGGGGAATTAAATTAAAAGTAAAGTGACTGTAGGAAGAAAATGACAAAAAGAAGCAGGCATACCTCCTTCTAATGTTCCCTGTTTTTAGGTATGATTAAAGGGGAGGAGGAGAGGACACGCATAATGACCTACAATATTCAGAACATACTTATACTAAAAAAAGTATATGTTCTTAATCTGAAATTCAAATTTCACCTAGCATCCTGCATTTTTGACTTTAATCTAGCAATCCTATTTTAGAGTCACAGCACTCAAAAACTTCATTAGTGACATATTAAAAGGAAAAAAAATGATAGGAATATAAAAATGCAATAAATATGCAAAAAATAAATATTTTTTTTTTGTAAAAGACATCAAGTTTGTTGTGGAACCAGTTATCAGCTTGTGAGTTATTGGGAGGAAGAATGGATATGAGAGTTATCTGAAATTGGATGGAAAATTCTAACATCGGATTAAAATGGGCATGATTCATATTCTATACAGTAAACTAAACACACTAGTAGACATTTGAAGGTGTGTTTATCCATTTTGTGTATTCTTCTGCAGTGTGGTTCAGTTGAGTGTAGCCATTTTTCTAAAAGGCTAGAGGTAATCTATTACAATCACTCAACTGTACCTTTGGAAGCATGAAAGCAATCATAGACAGTACATAAAAGAAATGGCATGGCTGTTAATAAAGTTTTATTTACAAAAACTGATCACCTGCCAGATTTGCATAGGTTTACAGACCAATGACTTACTATTTCCTGCCTACAAAATCTCACATAAGCAAATACAAAAGTTGCATTATGCTCAAATAGTTTTCCAAACACATCAGTTTCTTTGGAACAAATTTATGTTTTCAAAATAAGTCATGGTTTATTCTTAAGTTTGGCATGTTAGGATAAGGGGTACATGGACATATAGCAAAGAGAGTGTAACAAATAAGGACTAATTAATGCTTGTCCTGTGATGTAAATATGTAAAGCTGAGACATATTAAATCAGGTTCACTTTCTCTGCCAAGAGATTTTCATGTTTTCATTTCTTTAAAGTCTTACATTTAACCTTTGTTTTACCCTGTTTACTCATATATTTTAAAATATTCATTTACTCCAGAAATCCAATGCTTTTGCATTTAATTTAGACTTGTGAATGAATGCATTAACAAATTAATGAGAAGTTTGATTACATTGCATATGTAGACACAAAAATACCCTCACACACAAACACATACACACACATGCACATATATGTATGTGCATATATGTGCATGTGTGTGTATGTGTATATACATATATATAAAGATGGAGGTAGATAGAGACCAGTTCCTTTAAAAAGTGTGGTAGTGAACAGCACTCTTATTTAAAGTTTGAGATGCTCCGGGGTAGAAATTATCTCTAGTTTCCTTGTCAATTTGTGTGAATGTAACTAAATCACCTTCTAATTATTTGACACCTCATTATCCCCTTTGTAAATTTTGCAGAACTTGCTTTCCTTCAACAATTTCCATTTTCATTTAAAAAACTATATTTGATTAATTATCTTGCTGTCTTATATATTTTAATTTTTGGAACACTGAAATATCTATGAACACCCACATATATTCTCTTTTCTATTCATGATTATGGCTTCATCACTGAGTTGATATGTACATCAGGGGAAATTACTGTAATCTTTGCGAAAATTGTGTTCTTGTTATTGTGTTCTTTGGCCTCTGTCAAAGGAAGGATAAGTTAGATCCTTGTTGAGGCAAGTGTACCATGATATCTCAGGAAATAGACTGAAAGGAATACGGAAAAGAAGACAAGTGTCCAGAGAAGAGAATGTATGTTTCTCTGTCTGTGTCAAAGGGATGAATTGGAGAAAAGAGAAGCAGCTACTTAGATGTGATTTCCCAAGCATTAGTCAGTAACCTCATGTGAGACAAATGCTCATATTTGAAACTTTGTAATAATTTGACTGGTCAAAATGCCTTTCTTATAGGGGGAACCTAGAGCTGTAGAAACAATGCATTAAAAAAAAACCATTACGAAGCTATACAACACATATATAACGGTTGTTATTTTTTCCTCTAAACTCTAACAATAATCTCTTATTTCAATACACTTGCTAAATGTAATGTGAAAAGTAAAGAGACAATCCAGCTAATTTGATAGAACATATTTTGTAGTTTTTGTAATTATCACCATAAGGAATACAAATATTCCTCAAATTATAAAATATATATATGACACATTCTGGATATTGAGTGTTAATCTACATGCTCTTGTTTTACTCAAACATATGTTCTCTGAGTATATTCAAATCTGGGGAAAAATTATATTAAATATTTATATGAGGGTCAGTCTCCAAAGTAAAACTGTAAACTACATTTTCAAAGCCAACAGTCTCCCATAGTTCCAGAATTATACACTTTATTTATTTCCATTTTATATGGCAATTAGTACTTTTCTCCAGAGGCTGAAATTTCATACAGTTCTTAACCAGCAGTTTTGGGCTGGGGATGAAAGGGTAGACCATGGCAGGGCACCTAGATTACTCAAAGTTTAGAGACCTAGTAACATGCTTTAAAAAACTTTAATAGCATTAGACCCTATTGGTCTAATTATCCATCCTTTTAATTTTTGAACTGTCTAGAATCAACATCCATTAAGGTTGTATTTCAAGGTGGCATATTTAATTATATCAAAAACATGACTTTATGAGAATTTTTTTTATAGAATGAAAAACATTCTCTAGTTATTTAAATACAATCATGTGATCTTGTGTGAATTTTTATTTGCTTGAGAGTGTTTTCCAATATTAAGAGCTAAAGTACTATTGTTGAGGCTATTGTCTTTATTTTCCAGTTTTTTGTAGAATGACATATTAGGGAACCCTTGATTTATAGTTCTTTTGACTGGTTTACAAACCTTGATGTTGCTGTCTGGATATGAGCAAATTTTTCTCTTTACTTGAGTTCTGAGAACTTGCTAAAATATCCTTTGGAAAGATTTATTTCTGAGACATTTGAGCTATTTCAGATATACAGTATTTAAACAACTGAAATAGGAAAAACAATTAAACTTTTATTGCTGAAGAATAGTAACCACTTGAGTCGTGATGCTTCTATTAAATAGTGGGTACAATGAGAATATTTCTATGAGTTTTTATTAGAACAAACTGATTTAGGAGTTTTAATGGAACTTAGTTTCTTTCTTGGCAAACTAACTGAATGATAATCACATTGATTTTCTCCTCATTAATAATGTTTTTATTAATATTTTATATTTTGCCTTCTGAATATTTTGACAGGGTCAATATAATTCTGTATGAGTTTCAAAATATTTCCAGATTTAATGATGATTGATTTCTCACCTAAGAGAATTTTCCAATTGCATTGAATATTGGTGCAAAAGTCCTCATTATATCAAATTATTTGTCTTTTTTTAAACATCTATTGCCATACTCACAAAATATTGTGTTGTAGAAGTTCACATATACAGTTCTATACTATGTGCAATACACAATAATTTGAGATTAAACGATTTAGCATGGACATACTTATGTTCTGACACATTCATGTACCTATTGCTTTCTTTAAGCTCTGTGCTAGGGAAGCAATAAATAGCCAGGCTCTAACAGGCCTCCCTCCCCCTGTAGTCTTTATAGTTACAAAAATTACTTTAGGCTAACAACTCTCTAAATCGTTGCAGCAAATTTTGCAACAGGTGCTGCAAAGGAATTAAACATAAAAGAAAAGAAAGCAAAGTAAAAACCTCATTGTTGAAAAACAGTTACTGCTGGCATAATTTCTTCCATCCCTTCTCCCAATCCCCTACCCATATAGCTGCCACCATCTCTTAAGTAATAGTGGGTAAATTTTTGTAAAACCGTGTCTATGTTTTACAACCAGGCATATAAATACCAAGTAGCTCAGCTTCAGCAGTTGTTTTCCTGACTTTGTGGCTTTTGTGAATCATCATGAGGGTGCCCGTGGAATACCAGTACTATAGAGCTAGAGCAGGATTTGTTTTTGTCAGAACACCTGAAGGGAACCATTTTTCTCTAAAAGTCTTTTTCTGTTATATACAGGATGATTAGAATTTAGATAAGATTTAACTTTACCGAAATCTTAACCTCAACTGAGTTAAAATTACTTCCCTTTGTCCAAAATAACAGTGTCTTATGAATCTGCATGATGCAAATAGTGGAGAGGGAGAACTGAGACCCTTATAATAGAGGCTGGAAATAGGACTAGGATTGTTATTAACAATTGTGAGAAGTCATTGTTTCTTGTTTAATGGACTTAATAATAAAGGCTGTGCTACGGTGGCTGGCATAAAGAGAGAGTGGATGTTTTTTAGGAGAGCCTACACTACACACTCAACCAGGAAAAAAAGGGCATCTAACTTCTCTCCTTTAGTCATTAATTGTCAGCACAACCATTCCTTTGTACTGACAGAGCTCCCCATTTCTCAAGTACTAGGTAAAACAAAAGATAAAAGTTATTAAATTATATATACAAAGTTATAATTAAACTCTTCTTTGTGTCCCTTTAGCCATATTCAGAGTTCTGCGCCATACGCTCTACATGATTGGACTTTGTCATGGTTGTAACTCTGTCCTAACTCCAGGGAGCATTAGAGTATTGGAATTTTCTCTGTTCTTAATGGGAGGTACAGCTACCCTTACACCTGACTGACTGCTATTTAGTCCTCAGATCTTAGAAGGGCAAGATTGCCTTGTGGTTTTGAATTTCGGCTTGGAGTCACCCTGCCTGATTTGAAACACTTTTTGCCACTGTGTGACTTTGTGAACAGTGATGTCCTCTAGGAAAATTACTTGTTTTGTGCCTCAGTTCTTGCATCGGTAAAAGAGATGATTAAAATATTGTATAAATTATTTATTGTGAGGATTAAGTGAATTAACATTTGCCACGTTTTGAACAGAGCTGAGCAAATAGTAGGTGTTCAGCCTGGGGAAGACTTTCTTGAATAAGTAAAGACCTCTGTAAACTCTCACAGCCCTATAGATTTCTGTTTAAAAGCATTGGTTAAGAGTTGCAATTTTGTGTGTGTGTGTGTGTGTGTGTGTGTGTGTGTGTGTGTGTGAGAGAGAGAGAGAGAGAGAGAGAGAGAGAGAGAGAGAGAGACAGACAGACAGACAGACAGACAGACAGACGGAGGGAGAGAGAGACAGAGAAAGGTCTACTTTCTTCATTTGAAGCCCATGCAGTTGGACATTTCAAATATTGTTTTATATTAAAACTTGCTCTTTTTATCATCCTAGTAACACTTATCCCTTGTAAAATATTCTTAGTCACTCTTCTGAGGTTAATTTAGATAGGAAAAAAGGTAAATAGATTTGGCCATATGAATCTTCTAAGTTCTAAATGTTATCCATTTTCAAGGCCATTTATAGTGTACATTATGAAAATATTGCACAAAATACAAATGCCAAGAGAATATATCATATGGAAATTCATTTAGGGTACAGTGTCGATGATTTGTTTGAGAAGTCAAATATAACTTCAAGACCTCTTGAAAGGAAAAGAAGATAATATTTTTTATTATACTTTATACCCCAATAAGAATTAATTTTATCATACTTTTTTTAAAAAAAGAATACTCTAAATCAATTGATATGCTTTCTAAAAGGATGCTTTATTTATTATTATTAATAATATACTCCAAATAGATAAGGCTAATTTAAGTTCAACATTTTCTTTTTAATTACTTGTTTATATTTCACACTTACAGACAGTACTTCATAGTAAGATTCTAGGCAGCTGAGAGGAAGTATTTTTTTTTAAACAGAAAAAGTGATTTTTAAAAAGAGCTAAGGAGGATAATCTTGATCCCAAGTATCTTCTGAGGCAGATTCATTTTTTAAAAAAGAATATGTTGACTTTTAGGATTTTAAAATTGATTATCCTAATATTATGTAGGACCCCATGCCTTTTAGAGAATCATTTTATATTCCCAGGGTAAGAATAATTGAATTTAAAGGGCATTATATTAAAACAATAAAGTAATAACTGAAACTAATACTAGAACCTATAAAACAGGGCAGTGTTTACATGATCAACAAAAGCATTTGGATTACCATGATTTATTGGAATTGCAGAAATGGTCAATGTAGGTATTATTTAACAGAGGAGTTTTTCCTAGTTCTGAGCATTCTTGTAAGATTTCGATACCTATTCTAAGGACTCGTGTTATGATTACAAGTAGCAGAAGGAAACTATCAGATATATTTGAGAAATAGTAAACCAATTAGCACAATGTGGATGACTGGTTCTCTTCGAGTACTCAATTCAGAATTTTTAACATATCCTTGATTTGCTGTTATGTTAAGACATTAGTTATGGGGCATAGATTAATAGAAAAACATGTCCATGTGATAGTGTTGGGAGGACAAAGGAATAGAACAATACAAAATACTTTGGAATAGAGAGATACTTGAACTATTACAGTAGTGTTGGGATAAGATATTGTTTTAGTTATCTTTGCTGCATGAGAATAATTACTTCAAAACTACCATGCTAAAACAAGCATTATATACTAATTTATATGGGTCATGAACTTGAGTGTTACTTAGGTGAGCACCTCCAATCTGTGTCTCTTATGAGTTGCCATGAAGCTGATGGCCAGAGCCGCAGTCTCATTTGAAGGTTCAACTGGAGAAGAATCCATTTTCAAGTTTACTCTGTGGGCCTCTCTAGAGTTTCATCTTCACATGGCAGCTGCATCCCTACAGAGTGAGCCATACAACATACAGAGTGTGTAAGATAAAAGCCACAGTCTTTTGATTATCTAATCTCAGAAAAGACATTTTATCACTTCTACCATATTCTCTTTGTTAGAAGTGAGTCATAAGTACAGTCCAACCTCAAGGGGAATGGATTACACAAGAGTGTGGGTACCTGCTGACAAGAATCATCGATGCCCATCTTAAGGCTACTGAGCAGAAGATTTGGTAGAAGTAGAAAGAAAGAACTATTTGACAAAAAATATTAATAAACTTTGGAGAAATAGCTCTAAATAGCCACCATAGCTCTGTGTCTAATATAAGATATGACCTTGAGAGAACTTACCTCATTTAGTCTATAGGTTTTCCATTTGCAGAGTGAAATGCTGGGCTCAATTATGCCTCAGTTTTCTTTATTATTTAGTATTATTTCCTTTTATCCCTTGCATCTGATTGAATTTTAGGAGCCAAGGAATTTGGGTACAGGGGTCATCAGCATTACAAATAAGTAAATTGAAAACTATGAAAAGGCTATTAGATTTAATAGTTATAATAAGGCCCTTAAACTTTTTGAAATAATTTTCAATGAGTGAAGGAGACAGAACCTGCACTAGAAGTGGTTAGAAATTGAAGTGGCAGTGAGGTAATAGAGCCAACATTTATTCATTGCTCTGTTGAAAATTTTGGTAGTGAAAGGAGAAAAGACACCTACTTGTATGTGTTTTAGTGTATGTGTGTCTTTTTTTATTTTCTATTTTTCTCTTCTCTTCTCTTCTCCTCTCCTCTCCTCTCCTCTCCTCTCCTCTCCTCTCCTCTCCTCTCCTCTCCTCTTTTCTCTTCTTTTTTTTCTTAGTATGAGAAACATTCATATATTTCCGAGAAAGAGAACAAGGAAAAAAAGAGAGCTTCAGTCTTATTCACATTTTACCGTTGTTACTTTGTACAATGCCTAAAGCAAAGCAACCAGAGAAAGAGTCTGGTAAATGAATGAAAAAAGCTTTTTCTCCTCTAATCATTGGAGGCAGGGAATATGTAATTCAGTAAGCTCTAGATTGAGATTGCCTAGTTTGAACAATGGCTCCAGCATTTATTTGTTTGGTGACAGGTATTTGAGCAAGTTCATTAAAGTTTTGTGTCTCAATTTTTCTATATGTAAAATGGGTATAATTCCACACTGTACAAGAAATGAATGAGGAGGAAAAAAAAAAAGACAAACTCAAAACATCCATGGTGTTTAGAACAGGGCATAAGGGATACTAAGAGTTTAATACGTAGTTTTATTTAGGAAAAAAGATTATTCAGGCATTTTTCTTTAAACCTAGCCATCTCTAATTTCCCTGTTATCTGGAATCTTAATCATTGGCTTGCTTTATCACAATTTAGTGAAGCAGAAATTTATTAACCTGTTAGATGCCAAGCCTTATGCTAGTTGATGAGAACATAAAAAACAAACAAACAAAAAAAAGAACAAAACATGACCTTGCCCATTTGGGCCTTATTGTTCAGGAGGAGATATACATACATGAATAAATGAAAGTAATAAATTATTCTTGATAGAATTGTGAATAGGCATTTTGAGGAATTGTCAGAAAAATCTTTGTGGGGGAAAATCCATGAATATTATAGGCTTATTTTGTGATGGGAAAAGATTAACAAATGGATTAATGATATAGATGATTAGGGAGCTTCTGCAACATGTATTTACAATACAGGCAGCAGACAGATCATTGTTCAAGAGTAAGTTTTTGAGTATAATAATAATGTAAGACAACTTGTATAATACCTCTGAAATATTCAGATGTAGTCTTGGCATGTAGGTACAAGGGTCTTATATGAATAACTTAAATAGTGAAAATAAAAGAATATGAACAAGATCCTGCCATCTTTTGTGAATGAAAGTGAAAAAAATCAGTTTGAGATTTTCTTGTGAGAGGCTTTGGTCTGCCTCCCTACCATGTGAGATTCTAAAAGTTAAGTACATTTAAAAAATAAATATCCCTGTGTGTTACGATAACTAGTACTTCAAAGACACTGAGATAATTTATTTACTTACATTATTTGTTGAATACAGGGCTATTACAGAATATTATTAGTTAGTAAATTCAGAGAACCAAAGTGATATTATCATTGATGTAAAGTGCCGATTTTTTTTTTTTTTTGAGGAAGAACAAGTAAAAATTTTCATTTGTCTAATGAGAAGAAACAGTGGGCACACTTCAAATAGCAAAATAAACAAAAAAGGATAAATGTCCTCCTTGTTTTCTTTAAATAGGAATAAATATATTAACTGCATCAGTACCATGATAGATTTTATAAACCAGAAAAGACCTATATATCTCATTGCTTTAACATTAATGAATTACCAGCCCTTTAGTATCTAAAGCATAAATATATTTCACATGAGTGCTATTATGTTTCACCTATTTATCCAAATGTAGTGTACCTCCTCCAAAGATAAATTATTTTCCCCCACAAGAGTTTGTTGCTGATTAAACTAATATAAATTACTGGCTAGCTCTCATTAAATCACTATTGCCTGATCTTCTAAAGTTACAGTTTTCATTTAAAATGACTAATCTCTCACCAAAGAATGTGCATACTTTATAACAATCAATTCAACTAGTTTAGACTAACCTTACAAACTGTTTTAGTATGTGGAGGGAAAATGTGAAATAAATATCTTCCCACTGTGCTCTAATTAAACATTCTGAACAGAATTTTCACAAGATAGGACATTTTTAAACCTTCTTTGTTTAGCACTGATTTGTTTTACAATAGTATTTATTGCATGTTACATGTCACAGAGTCCCTTTATTCTCTGTAAAAAATAATGGTGGTGTTTGGAATCATGAAATTTTAAGCATATTTTATCTGAATCTGAAGGGGCTGAAATAAGCTGGAATACCATTAACAAAACTACTACGTTACCTCAGCTGAGACAAAAGGAAAACATTCTATTCTGGTTGAATGCAAAGCTTATTTCCAAACGTGACAAAATTTATAGTTTCTTTTCTGTCAGTCCAACTTAGTCCCCATAGTACTACATCTTTCTTGAAGTACATAAACACTTAGTGCTAATGGCAAGATATTTTCTATAAAAGTGTATTTTAAAGATGGGGTTGGGAAATGTTAGCAAAGCCACTTGGATTTTTTGAAACAGTGATGAATTATCACTACAAAGTGTGACTTGATTAATATTCATAAAATATATCTTACAGTTTCTTTGTTTAGTAAAAATACCTGCCAAGATCTTGTGTTAACTGCTACGACTATAGAGGTTCTGCAGGAGCCTTGATAATATTTCAAAGATTTAAACTTCAATTTAAAAATATTAAATCAAGGATAACTGAAACTTCTAAATTCTATTACCTCAGTAGATTTATAGACTATGTGCAGTTAGTGGTGAAATCTATAGACATCATCTTATTCATTGTGAAACAAATCCATAGATCAGGTACTGATTAAAAAAATAATAACAACCTTTAATTTAAAAAAGTTCATGATATTTCGCAAGCATATTTTTAAGAATTTAGACTTTACTCCTAAAAGATAAAATAGCTTTTCAAAAAATGTGGTTGTATTAGCAGTATTACATTCTGTGGCCCTGAGACACGTTTTTGGGCTGTGCTCAGTTTCGGTCATAAGACTTCTCATATTTATCATTGTATTTATAGTCAGATTTTCTGTTGCACAACTGCCATACTATTCTGTCTTTTGGCTAATTCCTTTCTACTTCTTATTTCTATGATCAATTATTTGACAAATAATCATGTGTATCAAAGTTTATAAGGGTGATTATTATTGCTAGGACTCTTCTATTCCACCTTCTACTTCTCACTTTATTTATTAAAGGACTTGAACTTAATTCATTTGAAAACACCAAAGAAATATTTAGAAATAAAGATATTGCCCAAAACTTACTCTTTGTGGTTTGAAAAAGTATTATGGAGAAATATGTCTGATACATAATTTAAAAAAATCTGTAGTTAATTTTGGGGTTTGTTACATCAAAACTAATTTTAACTACAGCGTGGGACTCTATATAAATAATATAAAATCAAAAAAGTCAACTGCACCAGAAAAATTAATGAGATTCCACATTATTCTGTTAAAATGTTCATGGCTGGAATTTTCATCTAGCAATATTTGAGCTTTGGTGTGGTGGTAATTTCTATTTTCTTATTAAGCTATAGTAGCAATTGCTTTTTTAAATGGTGATATTTTATTTAAAAGATCAATGATCCACATCAAAATTTACAAAAATGGTTGAACCAAGAAAGCCTACTATTTTTTCATAAAGGTATTAACATTCCATGAATCAGTAAATTCTCTGGACGAAAGTGCTTGGTACTAAAATATGTGGAATCAAGAATTTAAACTGTACATTATCGTTGCAAACAAAAAATTACTCCCCCACTGTATTTGATAATTTCTTCAATTTCTCTTAGACATTTGACAAATGCATCCGAGTAGTAAGAAGCGTGTATAGGGCAAAGATTCAGAGAGCTTAGGGAAGTATGTAACATATTTTCCTCACTTGGTTTAGGGATTTAAAAGTCTGTGTATAATTAAAAATTTCTTGGAATGTTTTTTGGGATTGGAGTCAGTACATTCTGCCATAATAATATGATCCTTTATTATTTTAAAAAGCTTTAATTATTTTGGGACAAAAATTTATTTGTACTAGAGAATTTGTGAAAAAACTAGTCAGCTTTTAATGTTTAATGCATTACACTTCCCTTTTTTTTTAAAAAAAAAAAAGGGCTTGAAGTAGATGAGTTTGAGTTTTCCTTAGTTCTCACACACCATAATTACCCAAATATGGAGTTTTTACTTTTTACATGTATTAAACTATTCAGTTAATTTTTCCATGAAATGTCTTGAGACTCATGTTTCATTTTTATTTCCTTATGAATTTGCTTGAAGAATAGAACATAAAATAATAATCACTTCATTTAGAACAGAATCTCCCAAAGTCAATAAAACATTGATCTATGTCAGAATAATTTTTATAGGTGTCTAGGGTGAACTTTATGCTAAAAAGATTAATGCTACATTTCTTTCCAGATAATTTTGTATCTTCTGTTTAATTTTAAGATACAGAAGCTGACACTGAGATATGCATTTGTATGAAAGCATTTGCATTGATATCAGGGTGATTCTGGTAATGGTGTTAGTGAAGTTTTGGTTTCTTGGCGGGAATACTGTGAGTCAACAAAACAAAAGAGAAAGAAAAAAGAAAGAAAAGAAAACTTAGCAGGGTCATGTCTGGAGTAGCTAATGGATGCTTTTGGTTTAATGATGTCTGAAATGTATTTTGTAATGCTCCTTAGAATTCAAAGAAACTTTTCCATTACATTAACTGTTTTAATCACCGAGAGCACTGAAATTCTCCAGACTGCCAATCACATTTCTTTTCGGCCTCTATTCAGATTCATATCTGAATCCCTAAATGAAAAAAATAAATAACAACTCGCTTATGGGGCTTTTTGACTCTTTCTATTTGAGATATTGAGGATCATCGTTATATCTGTTTCTTGGATCCTTTTTCTTTATATCCTTGCTTGTTATGTCTTGTTGATAATAGACATTCTAACAGGTTTAGGTGATACCTCATTGTAGTTTTGATTTGCATTTCCTGGATGATTATCAAGACTGACCATCTATTTATGTATCCGCTAGCTATCTATGTATCTTCTTTAGGAAAACGTCTATTTAGATCTTCTGCCCATTTTTTAATTGAATTTTTTGTTTTGTTTTGCTTTCAACTTGTATGTGTTCTTTATGTATTTTGGATATTAACCTCATAAGATATATAATTTTCAGATATTTTTCTCTGATTGAATAGGTTGCCTTTTCATTTTGTCGATGATTTCTTTTGCCGTGCAGAAGCTTTTTAGTTCGATGTAGTACCACTTGTTGATTTTGTTATTTTTGCCTTGTCTTTTAGTGTCAAATCCAAAAAATCTTTACCAAGCCTTATGTAATGGAGCTTACCACCTATGCTTTCTTCTAGGGGTTTTATGGTTTCAGGTCTTACATTCAAGTCTTTAATTCAATTCAGTTAATTTTTATATATGGTCTAAGATAGTGGCACAATTTCATTGTTTTGCATGTTACTGTACAGTTTTCCCAGCACAATTTATTGAAGAGCTTGCTCTTTTCTCATTGAATATTCTTGACTCCATTATCATAAATTAATTGACATATATATGTGGGTTTATTTCTGGGCTCTCAATTCTGATCCATTTATCTGTCTGTTTTTATTCTTGTACCCTACTGTTTTGATTACTATAGTTTTATAATATATTTTGAAATCAGGGCATGTAATACCTCTAACTTTTTTCTTATTTCTCAAGATTGCTTTGGCTATTCATGGTCTTTTGTGATTCCATACAAATTTTAGAATTGTTTCTTCTGGTTCTGAGAAAAATGGCATAAGAATTTTGATAGGGATTGCATTGACTCTGAAGATGGATTTGGGTAGTATAGACATTTTAACAATATTAATTCTTCCAATCCATGATCATGGATTATCTTTCCATTTATGATCTTTCCTTTTTTTTTTTTCAATTTATCCATCAATGTCTTAAATTTTTCAATACACAGGTCTTTCACCTCCTAGGTTAAATTTATTCCTAGGTATTTTATACTTACCATTTGATGTAATTGTAAATGACATTGTTTTCTTAGTTCCTCTTTCTCATAGTTTGTTATTGGTGTATGAAAATGAAACAATATTTAAAAAAAGGGAAAATAATCAGAATAATATGGTATTGGCAGAAATGCAGACACACATATCCATGGAATAGAATTGAAAGCCCAGAAATAAACCCACATATATATGGGCAAATAATTTTTAACAAAGGAGACAGAAATAAACAATGGAGAAAAGAAAGCCTATTCAATAAATGGTGCTGGAAAAACTGGAAAGCCACATGTAATAGAATGAAACTAGATTATTATTTATCACCATATACCAAAATTAATTCAAAATAGATCAAAGACCTAAATATAACACCCAAAACAATAAATTACATAGAAATAAACAGGTACTAAATTCATGGACCTTGGATTTAGAGTGAATTTTATGTATTGGATCGCAAAGGCAAAGCAAATAAAAGCAAGGATAAATGAATGGGATATGTCAAACTAAAAAGCTTCTGAACAGCAAAAGAAACCATTGACAAAACAAAGAGGCAACCAACTAGGTGGGAGAAGATATTTGTAAACAATCCCTCCTATAAGGGGCTAATATCCAAAATATATAAAGAACTCATACAATTCAACAACAAAAAATCAAACCATTCAATTAAAAAATGTGCAGAAGATCTGAACAAACACTTCACCTAAGAAGACATACCAACGGCCAACAGACATATGAAAAGATGCTCAACTTTACTAGCTATCGGGAAAATGCAAATTGAAACCACAATGAGATACCACCTTATACTTGTTAAAATAGTTATCATCAACAGGACAAGTAATAACAAATGTGGGAGAGGATGTGGGGAAAAGAAACCCTCATACACTGCTAGTGGGACTGCCAATTGGTACACCACTGTGAAAAATAGAATGGAGATTCCTCAAAAAAATTAAAAATAGAATTAACATATGACCCAGTAATCTTTCTTCTGGATATTTATCCCCCTAAATTGAAAACATTTATACATAAAGATATATGCACCCCAATGTCTATAGCAACTTTATTCACAGGGCCAAGACATGGGAACAACCAAAGTGTTCTGCTATTTACAACAACGTGGATGGATCTCAAGATTGTCATGTTAAGTGAAATAAGTCAAGCAGAAAAAGTTGAGAACTGTATGGTTTCACTTACATTTGGTATATAAAACTGAAAGCAAGAAATGAACATGACAAACAGACTCATGGACATGTACAATAATTTAGTGGTTACCAGAGGGAAGCGGGGAGAGGGTGTTTGTTAACAGTAAAGAGGGTCAAATATATGGTAACAGAAGGAAATTTAACTTAGGGTTGTGAACACACAATGTAATAGCCATGCCATTTGACTTATTATTGAATTGTACACTTGAAACCTATATGATTTTATTAACCAATGTCACCCCAATAAATTTAATTAAAAATATATACCCTGAAAAATTGCAGCAAATTTCTATATATTGATTTTGTATCCTGTGTAGCGTTGCTGAATTCATTTCTTAGTATACAGTTTTTTGATAGTCTTTAGGGTTTTTTACGTATGGTCTATCATCTGCAAATATTGACAGTTTTACTTCTTTTTTTCCATATTATATGCCTTTTTTTTTTTTTCTTGCCTAATTGCTTTGGCTGGGACTTCCAGAACTATGTTGAATGTAAGTGGTGAAAATAGGTATCCTTGTCTTGTTCTTTAAGCTTTTCACCTTTAAGTGTGATGTCAGCTGTGGGCTTGTCACATATGGCTATATTAATGTTGGTGTGTGCTCCTTGTATATCAACTCTTTTAAGAGTTTTTATCTTAAATATTGAATTTTGTCAAATGCTCTACCTGCATCTATTGAGATGGTCATTCATACGATTTTTATCTTTCATTTTATTAATGTGCTATATCATTATTGATTGCTTTGTGGTTGTTTAACCATCCTGGCATCCCTGTAATAAACAGTTGATCATGGCATGCAATTTTTTAATGTATTGTTTAACTTAGTTTGCTAATTTTTTTGAGGATTTTTGCATCTATATTCATCAAAAAAATTTGCCTGTGAGTTTTCTTTCTTATGGCATCTTTGTCTGCTTTGGTATCAGGGTTATACTGGCCTCATAAAATTAGTTTGGGAGTTCTTACTTTGATTTTATTTTTCAGAAGAGTTTGGCAAGGATTGGTATTCTTTGAATGTTTGGTAGAATTTACCACTGGACTTTGTTCACAGGGAGTTTTTAAATTACTGATTCAATGTCCTTAGTAGTTGGTCTATTCAGATTTTCTATTTCTTCATGACACAGTTCTGGAAAGTTTTATGTTTTCAGAAATTTATCCATTTCTTCTAGCTTGTTCAATTTATTGGTCTATAATTGTTCTTATTAGTCTCTCATGATCCTTTGCACTTATGTGGTAGGAGTTTTAGCGTTTCCTCTTTCATTTCTGATTTTATTTATTTGAGCTCTCTTTCTCTATTCTCACATCCCTTGATGCATCTAGCTAAAGATTTTTTAACAATTTTATTTTTTCAAAGAACCAACTACTGATTTTGTTGATCTTTTCCATTGTCTTTTTAGTCTCTCTTTTATTTACTCTGCAGTGATCTTTATTTTTTTTCTTCTTTTAACTTTGGGCTTTGTTCTTATCTAGACCTTCACGTGTATAGAATTATTAATTTTATATCATAATGAATTATTCTAAAATACATTAAATTATTTGCTGAACAGTTTATAATGGTCAGTTTGATATTTTATACATAATTATAAATTTAAAATATGCCTAACACACTTCTAATAATATACTGGCCATGGCAATGAACAGTCATTTATTTCAGAAAACTAGAGTCTGAAATTGTATAATTATCAATAATCCAATTAGTGTAATCTAGTCAGCTCAATAATGGGATTTAATCAACTTAAATAATTTCATTCATTTATTCATTCTAACCAAAATTACCTACTAATTGCAAATTTTTATTTGTACAATGAACATATAAATGAATGCCAAGAAAAGACAAAGAATAGAAAGAAAGGTAGTATGATCCTCTATAAATAGCATGTACTGATTAACGTTGCGACTGTGTAGGCCTTGGTTTTCTCAGCTTCCTCAGGTTTGATGAGGGAGCTGAAGGAAGATGGGTTTTGGAATTATCCAACTTTAAAAGACCAACAACACCCACTATAAATGTGCATGTCGTTCTTGTGGACAAAAGTGTTGCAGGTAGGATAAAATAAGACATGATGAAAAACCATTAAATAAAATTAATTCTTGGACACAATAATGTTGGGAGTGTTTGGGATTTATATATTAAGTAGATTCCCTTATCAAGACCATGGGGAAGTCTGAGTAAAGTATGTTTATCTGCGTTTTATTTTATACCACTTATTAGAATATACATTAAAGTGTATTGCAGAGGAACAAGAAAGAACCCTTATCAAAAGGCCACTATTTTAGTTGACTAATCTTAAATTATTTATCAAAAATAATTATCTTACTTTCACCTAAAATAATTATCTTCCCTTTATTTTAACATTTTTAGAAAATACGATGTAAAGGGTGTAAACCCTGTTTTTAAACTGTCATGCTTCATGCATAGCATTAAAAAAATCATTGATATATTAATACTTCATAAAAACAAGACTGTATTTTCTTCTTATATGCAATAGTGTTGAGATTTTCAGAGAACATATAATTTTTTAAACCACTTAAAAATAACCCAATGTCTAAAATGCAGAGAGAATGGACATGGTTTCATAGTGTATCGGTTAGCACATCTGCTTTACATGCAGAAGGTCCTAGCTTCATACCCCAGTGGAGCCATGGTTCATGGTCTATGGCCATGCCACCCAGAACAAGCCCAATGTCTAATCTCAGAAGCTAAGCAGGATCGGGCCTCATTAGTACTTGGATGGGAGACCACCAAGGAAGACCAGATGCTGTAGGCATAAATAATAATGTTTTTAAAAAAATGCAGAGAGAAAGTAATCTTTACATTGCTTTCAACTGTCTTGTTTAGTAATTGCAGAATTGCTAGAAAAGCAAGGCCAGAAAATGTAGATAAGTATTGATTCTAAAACAGGTAAAAGAAAAATTTTTAATCATCACAATTCACAAAATTTTTTAACTCATAAATTAGCATAAGTCCATTTTGCATTGTAGGGAATTATTGGCTTTGACTCTTTATGTACCATCATTATAAAATAGATTATGAGAATATTTAAATAAAATGTTAGTTTAAAAAGATCCAGATAGATATTATGTATTATAATCTGCTACCTTGGCTGTTTCTGATGGATTTTCCATCATAGTCAACCTGTTTTTCCTTTATTTATAGCTAGAGCTAAGTGTTAGACAATGACACTATATATCTTTTTGTACAATTTGCCAGTTTGGGGTACTTTAGAACCTATGTTCTCCTGTATTGTCCTTGTGAATCACCATTCTGCTGAGAAAGGACTGAACAAAGAAATGATTTATGTACTGAAACATCAATGTAATTCTTAAACTACATATCTCAAAGGTATTTTTAGCAAAAGAAAGACAGACATTTTGTGGGGATGAGCACAATGATATCTTTTAAATATAGACCCATTAAGCTATTTTAGATTTCTTAATCATTAAGAAAATAAAAATTCATGGAAAACATTTCTTACAGGCATTTACCTTAAATAATAATCTTTGCCAATAATTTTGGGCAGCTATTTTTATGTTGTCTTTTTCAAGTTTCCTTATGCATTTCAGTTGCATGATCTCTATTTAGAAAGGTTCGTGATCTGACCTTAATTCATTTAAATATAATTTGGAGATAACTGTATAATATATTTTATTTCCTAAAGGGAAATGAATAACAGTCATCTGTAGAATATGTGTTGCTCAAATCAGTGAGCTGATTTCATTGAGTTTTCTGGTTTTTGAGCACTTGATAAAGATTGGACACAGTGCAAAGACCTCTAAATGAGGTATGTATCCTTGTTTTTGTGTGTAATTCTTCATACCCTTTCATATTTTCAATGAGGCTTTTCTTTTTCAAGTATTATACTTCCCATTTACCTAATCTTTGGTTACCAGTTGTTCTAGTTAAGTCAGTATATTTGATTGGTTTAATTATTTCTCTACCTAAGAAAATGTATTATTTGTGTATATATCTTTAGGAGTTATTCATTGTAACTTTTCAAATGACAAGTTCTTGACATTATTTAATGAGATGCTATTATTTTTATTATCATAAAATATATAAAATATATAGATGGTACACAGAGAAAAATTAATTGACTAATGATAGCTTTAAATTATATATTTATATGTATTCTCTTGTACTAGGTTATTAAAGTCATAAAAATTTTAAGTTGCAATATTTATTAGATAAAAAAAGAATTATGTAACAAAAGATTGTACATTGTCATGTGGTTATATTTGCTTTTATTTAAAATATATATAATATAGATAAATAAGTTAGTATATTATTAAGTATCACAAGTTTTGTTATAGAATTCTTTAATTATTTTAATCTAAACAGGACTTGGCTTATATCTTTCTTCTCTAAATACGTCCTTTTTTATCCTGTATTTAAATATATTAGTCAAACCTGTTTAGTGATTCATTTCCACTAAGATACTTTCACTTGGAAATTTTCCCTACTTATCCCCAGACTTCACTGGTGCTTTTTAGTTTTTTTGTTTTGTTTTGTTTTGTTTTGTTTTGTTTTAATGCTGTAGTGATAGGACTAATAGAAGCAGGATCGATGTAACAAAAGAATGGTTTTATTCTGATTTCCTTTTATTCACTGTTTGCCATTTTGTCTGTCTATTAAAACCTTAGAAGTCAAGGAGACATTTTTGATGGGAAAATAGGCTTCTTAATCTTGAAATCTGTAATGCCAGTAGGTACATCTTATTCTTGTTTTATATTATTATACTTAGAGTAAATTTAAATAATACATGTAAAGTGGAAATGTTGTCAATATGTTAGCACATATTAAGAACCCCTGAAGAACAGCTGTTACGATAACTATTATTTCTGCTAAATTATATACATTTTACTCTAAAGATTAAATTTACTTTAGGTTTTATTGTTTTTCTTCGCCATGAAAATATACTTTGGGGTCCAAGTAACAATCTTTAAAGTTAACGTTGTAAAATGATCCAGTTCATAATTTGGTAGCTAACTATAAGTGCTAATTATTAAACCATTCATATAAAAATGTATTGGTACACTTATATTTTTATTTTGTTTCTTGTAGTTATGCTAAGACTTACTGTGGTAGTTATTGATTTTAAAGCCATAAATGTGTATTTAAATAAACTCCCAGTCAGGGTAAAGTTACAGCAGAAATATTGCATCATATGCTATAACCTTAGAAACTCTCCCTTGGCAGTAATGGCCCCTGACTCCCTTTGGGTATTTTAGGCACTGATACTCCATAATGGGCCATTAAGGAAGATGTTTAATTTGAAACCTATCCAGGTGCACCCTACTGAGATGAGATAATTTCAAAACATGTGTATTTTCTCTCCTGCATGGTTGCTACTGATAACACAAACTATAAGAAATGAAATATAAGAAAGCTATCTTGGAATACTTTGTGAATCACAAAAGTCTATACATTTTTTCTACAATTTCAAGAACAAGATATTTAAAATGTACAGATATCCTCTTTAGAGAAGTTCTAACAGAAATATTTCTAGATCTTATCTGCTATACATGTTTTCATTTTTCCACTATTGTATAAATATCTCTTATTAATATTTGTTTAAACTGCTTTTGAAAATAAAGAGACCTATTGGAATTTTTAAGAAATGTGAATATCAAGAGTTTAAAGTCACATTGTTTATATGAAAGAGATGAATGGGACTGGCCAGTAATGATAACTAAACCACAGTGAAACTGATTATAAGTCATCTAGCTTATAATGAGATTTAGCATCCAGTGCATTCCTCTCAGTTTGGAAAGTCTTCAGAGAATGTGTAAGTAGATACAGTATTTTTTTTTCCTTATCTTCCTGGATGAATTGAAATAGAATGAATTTGACATCACTATTTAATTCTTGGAGTTTCTGTATTCTAGGCCTTATTATTATTTTTTTTTTTGAGTCAGTTATTTAGTAATGGCCATTATTTTCAGAGAAATAATATTAGAAAATGAGATGTTTCTGAGTTCAGTGTAGTAAATCCACTGTGTCGCTTGGTCATCTAATTTGACTTTTAAAGTTTATTGTTCTCAGCTCAGGAAACTTTTTTCATAATCTCAACTGTAGTGCTATTTGCAATAATAATGCTAAATTATAGAATTATACAAAATATGTGATTTTGTTGGTCTTATTTATTTTTTTCTGGCTTTATTAAAATATAATAGACAAGTAGTTGCTTGATTTTATGTTGTACGATTCAGTGAATTTTTAAAATTATAGTTGGCATACAATAATATACTAGTTTCACTTATACAGCATAGTGATCAGAAATCCACATAACACACAAAGCTATCACCCCACTAAATTTAGTCCCCCTCTTCCCCTTTACGAATTTATTACATTGTTAATCGTCATCCCCGTTCTGCACTCTATATCTCCATGTCTATTCTGAAACTATCTATTTGTTGCTTTTTTTTGCTGTTTCTCCAACCTCCCTCCCATGCAGTAGCCCTCAAAATGTTCTCTGTATCTATGAGTTTTTTTTCTACTTTTGTTGTTGTTATTGTTGATTTTGTTATTTAGGTTACACATGTATGTGAAATCATGTGATATTTGTCTTTCTCTATGCAACCTCTTTCATTCAACGCAATACCCTCTAGGTCCATCAAGGCAATACCTTTTTCCATCCCCTTCCCTTTAGTTTGTGTGTGTCTTTTAATATGAAGTGAGTTTCTTGTAGGCTGCATATGTAGTGGTCTTGTTTTCTTATTCATTCAGACACTCTGTCTTTTGGTTGGAGCACTTTATTCTTTTCCACTTGAAGTACTTGTTGATAAGAATGTAGTTATTACCATAATCTATTTCTGGTTTTGATACATGTTTTTTTTCTTCTTAAAGAAGTCCCTCCAACATTTCATGTAATACTGGCTTGATGTTGATAAATTCACTTAGCTTGTTTATGTCTGGGAAGCTCTTTATATGTCCTTTGACTCTAAATGATAGCTTTGCTGGATTAAGTATTCTTGGTTGTAGATCCTGGGTTTTCATTTCATTGAATAGTTTGCGCCAAGCCCTTCTGTCCTGCATAGTTTCTTGTGAGAAGACATCTGCCAGTCTTATGGATGTGCCATTGTAGGTAACTGTTTTTCTCTTGTTGCATTTTAGATTCTCTCTTTGTATTTAACCTTCGGCATTTCAGTTATAATGTGTCTTGGTGTGGGCCTCTTTTGGGTTCTGCTTTCTTGGGACTCTCTGAGCTTCCTGGGGTCATATGCCTATTTCCTTCACCAGCTGAGAGAAGTTTTCCATCATTATTTCTTCAAATAGCTTAACATCTTGTTTTCCTTCCGGTACCCCTATCACATGGATATTTTTATTTTTAATAGTGTCCCATAGGCTCCTTAAATTATTATTATAATCTTGGTTTCTTTTTTCTTGCCATTCTTATATTATTGAGTGTCCTTGGCCTCCCCCTTCTCTATATCTGTCATTTGATCCTCTTCTTTATCCACTCTGTTTATTACATCTAATAAACTCTTCATCTCAGATCATGTGTTCTTTATTTCTGACTGATTCCCTTTTATTATTTCCATTTCCATTTTCATGCTTTATCTCTTTGTTAAAGTTCTCACTGAATTCATCTATACTTCCCATTAAGTTCATTGAACATCTTTATAACCAGTGTTTTGAATTATGCATCTGTTAGATTGCTTGAGTCCATTATTCTTGGATCTTTGTTCTGTTTTCTCTTGTAGTTTCTGCTTCTTTATCTTCCCATTTTGACTGCCTTTCCATGTCTGTTTCTATATACTAAGCAAAGCTCCTAAGTCTCCTGGTTCTATTAGTGCAGCTTTGTATAGTAGGTATCCAGTGGTGGAGTCCTGAGAGGGGTTCAGCTGCAGGCCAAGTTTAGCCCCACCCTGTGCCCCTCAGGGGCCACCAGTTAAGATTTAGCAAGCAATCCACCTATCCTGTGCTTATGGTTACCTCAAGAGGCCACGCCAGAAACCGAGGCCAGCTGCCACCAGTGTGAGTCTTGGAGCTGCTCAGCAAGGATTACCTGACTTGGCAAGGACACACCTGGCTTGGGTGGGGCCATGAGTTGGAGGAGGCAGAGTTTCAGGGAGACCTCTGAGCAAAGAGACTTCTGTTATCCAGTTTGATGAGGTCTCAGCTATGGTGGCATTGAGTCCACGCACTGGGAAGAGGGAGGGAGGGCTCAACAGAGGAAAATGGATACTGCGGACACTTCTGTACAGAGAATGTCTCTCCTCTGCTCTCACTCTGACAACTCAGTGTCCCCCTGTAAGTCCCTGACATTCTCTGAGCAGCCGATCTGATGCTGATGCTCAGAGCGAACAGGTCCATCACCGCGAAAGTTCGCTTGGGGACACCGCCCTTTTAAGAGACCTCTGCAGCTGCTGCTGCTGCCGTAGCTTCAGCCTGACTCAGCCACTTGGGACTGGGCAGCCTTGTGTCTTCACCGCATCTTACCTTCTACCATTGCACGTTGATTAATTATTTCTCTCCCTAGTTGTAGTGCTTCTGTTCTTCTATATCTCAGGCAACTTTCCTTACTGTTTGCTCTGTTTCTATCACAGCTTTGATTTGGTCACAAGAGTTATAAACAAAGCCTCTATCATCTACACCATTTTTTTTCCTCCCCTGTTTATGCTGGTTTTAAATCAAACTTTGGAACTTCACTTATAACATAAAGTTTCACCAGGTATCATTGTCGTGGTTGTCAGTCATGAAGTTTTCAGGTAATTTCAGTTATAAAATTGCCAAAAAGGATAAAAAGGCCATACTATTCAATTCCAGTCATAAAGCCTCTATAGATAATAAAAAATCAACGAATATTAAAAAGGTTTGAAGGTAGCTTGATTGTCAGTTTGATTTTTGAAGTTAAGCTAAGTATGATAAAGTCATAAATAATTCTACTTTGAAAATATATTTGCTTTTTCTTAGTATCATTCAAAGTAATTTCAGTCTCCTTTTTGGAAAAAAATTATTTTAATTACAAAATTAAATAGTCATACCAATTGAGATTAGATTTTGAAGTCTTTAAAAATCTCACTTGAGAGATTTTTTTCCCTGGTTGTTTTTAACTTTTTATATAATTTAAAAAGCATTTTCTTGGCTCCTAGCACCTCCAAGATTATCAGTCCTGGGTAACTTACCTAAGAAAGTCTGTGGTCTTGCCCCTCACTTAAACAAGCATGAGTAAAATGTGTGATTGTTATCAATTCAGATGCATCAGGACATATTTGATGCTAGGTAGGAATTATTCAGAAGGGAGGTAATGAAGACCTTCTGTTTATGGCATGATTCTCTCAATGTGAAGTTTGTTTGACTATTTCAGTGTATAGCTGTATACTAAATCTTCATCTCATTCCATTCAACCGACTAAATATACCTAGCTAAACATTCCTTATGTTTATTAAATTGTTCTCCTTATATAGCTGCTATGCCAAAAGTCCCATAGATGGCATCTAATAAACAACAGATATTTATTCCCCACAGTTCTGGAGACTGGAAGTCCAAGGTTAGGGTGCCAGCTGGTTGAGTTCTGGCGAGAGTCCACTTTCCCAGTTATAGACAGTGGTCTTCTTGCTTTAAACTTACATTGTAGAAGGGGCTGGAAAGTTCTCTGGGGTTTCTTTTATAAGGGCACTAATCCTATTTATGAGGTCTCCACTCTCATAACCTAATCACCTCCCAAAACTACTACCTACAAACACCTTCACATTGGGGATTAATATGCAATATATGAATTCTGGGGGACACAAACTTTCAGTTTATAGTAGGTGTTATGCAGAATCATTGGTCAATAGAATTGATGAGAGACAGTAGGCTCTAATGAATGAAAACAGAAACCAGATCTAGACTCTTTAGTTGCAAATCTGGGCTCTTTCATTTGTAGCTATGTGACCACAATAAGCTCTTTAACCTCTTAGTCTCTCAGTTTCCTTATTTATCAGTTACAAAATAATAATAATAATAATAATAATAATAATAATAATAGTAGTAGTAGTAGTAGTAGTAGTAGTAGTAGTAGCAGCAGCAGCAGCCGCCGCCGCCGCCGCCGCCGCCTCTTTCTTTGGAGTTGTTATAAGATTACCAATGTTTATATGTAAAATCAATTAAATGAGTTAATATGTGAAAAGCTCTTACAATATTGTCTGATATAGTAAGGGCTCAGTAAATGTTAGCTATTGTTAGGAGAACTATTATTTGCCTGGTGCTCTATAGACTTTGGAATAGATTCACATGTTCCTGTTACAAATAGAATTTAATTTGAAGAATATTACACCTGTCATATTCTGAATTCTTTTAGCTGTAGCTTGGTTGCCTTTAATAATTTCTGCTTCTCTTAGAAATATAGAACTCAGTCCTTGATCATTGTCATAAATGACATATTGTAAAGTAATTGTTGATTTTTTGAATATCTTTTTAAATTATAGCTATGTGCATTCACTTATTGCAGTTAATATTTATGATAGAAAATTGAGATTTTTATGTGTTTTTTTTTTTTATTTTCGAAGAGCAAAATAAAGTACCTATTCTTCAAATCAGATATATTGTACAAATTGTATACATGAAGAGTATGCGGTCAATGTTTTAGTTTTAATCATCTCATTTCAAGCAAATGAATTGTTTTCCAAACTAGTTGCATTATCATAATTATTTATACTTAGTTTAATTTCAGGCTAATAGATTTTATTTCCTATCGAACATATCGATGGCGGCAAATATAATCTTTTTCAAAGCCTATTGGAAATAAACTCCAATCAAATTCTTCGTGGGATCTCCAGGAAAAGGTTAACTCAAGGACACTTCACAAGAAAATGATCCTGTGTAAAACATCAATCTATTTCATGGTTAAATGATATGCTGTCCTAAAACCAAAAATAGCAATGTTCATTAAATCCAAATTTGTTCCTAAACATTAATAGACACTTATTAGATTATAGCATTATCTGAAAGACAATTAAATGGGACTTTTGCTCTAAAGAATTTTCTTATTAAACATACCTTCCTAGATTACTTGTTTTTTAATGTAATTAAAAATTATATTTGAACTATAATTTTAAGGAGATATGTTTTATTTAAGCAATGAAAATATTATTTGTTAGTGTTTTAGCTAATGTTTAAAGATTTAACATTTCATTGCATGAAAAGTGTTGTAAGTTTATAAAAAATAACCGAATGTAAATAGGGTTTTCTTTGCGCGGCCGCGCGCCCTTGCTCCCTCCCTCCCTCCCTCCCTCCCTCCCTCCTTCCTCACTTGTGGAGGAGTGGAGACTTGAATGAAAGTTCTAGTGGAAATGTAGTTTTATCCCTATTTCCAATTTGACTTAACTTTTTCCTGTATCCTTTGTACCCATCCTGTTTTTTTCTTCTATTTTCTGTCCTGATTTATTTTTCCTTTCATCCTGACAAAACATATAACTGTGATATTTCTACAACTTGAAAAATTGTTGTCTTAACTTTCTTCAAATAATCTATATCTTAAATCACAATCTGGACTTGTAGGTGACTGTAAACTTCTGCCATACTAACTGGCAAATATTATTACTGACACTGCTAGCCTAAGGTATTTTTCTTTCCTCTCCATTATCTCCTATATACTACAACCAATTTAATCTTCTAAAAGAATGGTGTTTCTGATGTACCTTCTGATTCCATCCTCTTTTTCATTTAGCCATTTACAAACTCCTATCAAATGTTCTTCTGTCCCACTCACCACCAAATGTAATCTCATTTGCCATTTGTAACCCTAAAGTGGAATATAAAACCCTTCATTAAATATAAACAAGGATTTTTCTCACTTATTAAATGCCTACTCTTGCCAGGAGTCTTTACAGTTTTTACACACACACACATACACACATACCCTCTTTTATTTAAGTCTTGTAACCACCTGGTGGAATAAATATTAATTTCAGATGTGAACATTAGTGTATAGAAAATTTGCATAAACTGCCTGTGGTAATACAAATCACAGATTGAAGAGAAAGGACTTAAATGCCTTTTCTCACTTCAAAGTTCATGTCATACCTTCTATTCATGGTATTTCTGATGGCTTTGACATATACAATGTTTAATACTTAATGACAGGAGCTTAAAATTCTTTTATTCAATTTATAGGGGTGACATTGTTTAGTAAAATGATATAGGTTTCAAGTGTACGATTCAATAATTCGTCATATGTATATTGTATCCTATGTTTGCCACCCTAGAAGTTTTAAGAATATGTACAGAAATAAATGACTAAGAAAAACATGGCCACATCCAGTCTAGGTCAAGGTAAATACATACTTAGGGTATATAAAAATTCTTCCAGGTTATATTTTAGTTGAATATGTTATAAGATATACATCTGTACAGATAAGTAGTCCAATTATAGTCTGTTCTTTAGTAGTAATGAACTGACAAATTGATAACAAAAACATTAAATCTCTAACTGTTGTAATTCTCTGGAATCAATATTTGATCTCAAATAGCATAATAGCTGCTAAGCAGTGTTATGAAGTTGGAACCCTGACAAAATATTATAATATGAAAATGCAAAGGCTGCATTATTTTTGTGTGTTGTCATGTTAGGTACTATCTAAATAGCTGTTAGTTTATTAATTTAATGATTCACTTAATACCTCCATTTCAATTAATACCCATATTAACTTAGGCTCTTTGTTTCAAACCAAAGATCATTTACACAAATTAAATTTATAATAAAATGTTCAACTGTTTAGGAGCAATATAGAGGATTATAAAAATTTTTGGAATATACTCTCTATAAATATTTACCTTCAATCTTAAAAGACAGTACTTGCAGTATTTTTATATATTTATATAATTTGTTTCTTTAACTATCACAAAATTATTTAAATATTACAAAATGCAAGGTTTGAAACTAACCAAATTGAATTCAGGTTCCTTTGTATAGCCCTCAAAATCCTTCCTATTCTCCTGTTCTGCCTCAGTGGAACATCTATATCATTTCATACTGCTCCTCACTTACTCAGTAAACCTGACAAACCTGTTGAAGTTCTGTGACAGGCTCTGTTTTTACCAGCTCTTCATCTTTCTTTATAACTCTTTTTTTCCTCCTTTTTTCTTTTTAATTTTTAATGTATTATTATTATTATTATTTATTTTTTTGTTGACATTGGATAACAAAATCCAGTAAGTTTCAGATGTACAATTTTACAGTAAGGCATATATATATATATATATGTATATGTATATGTATATATATGTATATATTGCATTGTTTGTTCCCCTCCCATAATTAGATTTCTTTCTGTCACCACATATTTGACCCCTTTTACCCCATCTGCCTTCCTTCTACCCCCTCCTCCCCCCACTCCCTAGTAACCATTAGTCTGTTGTCCATGTCCATGAGTCTCTGTTTGCCCTGTTTGTTTTAGGTTTACATTCCACATATAAGTGATATCATGTGGTTTTCAACTTTGCTCATAATAACTCAACCCAGAATGTTTCTCCTTTGAATACAGTTTATTGAAATCATATACATTCTTCAAATTCTAGCACAATTGTCATTCTTTTCTTGAAGGTCTTCCAAACTTTGTTATTTTCTCTATTTTTAAAATTCTGCTCGTAATTGTATTTGGATTTATATTTTTATTTGTATTTCCTGCATTGTCTCTTCTTCCTCATCCTTCTTTAATGCAAGAATTAGCTATAAATATCTCATATACTCTCTATGACCAAACCCAGTTTACATTGTTGGATTAAATAATGATCTCTTGGAACACTATACCACAGAAACACATGTGGTTTGATTGAATTCAGTATTTCTTGAAAATGTTAAACAAGATGACTGAGAATTTATCCTCTATGAATCTTCAAAGGTATCTGACAGTATTTAAGAAAGTATTCATTACTGTAACTTTCAGCTTCTTATTGCTACTAGACTCAATGGTTAAATATTTTTCAATAGTTATTTAATATAATGTACTTTGACTCCATAAATACTGAAAAGAGAGATCCTTGAACTTTATTGAAATAGGAAACTTTAATAAGCTTATTTTAGTAATGAACTTTGGTTTCAGAGTCAAAATGCTAAGAGAAAGTGTTTAATTTTTTTTAAAATGGTATGATCAATAGTAGGACCCAAACTAATAGTGCTTTTTAATTTCATTGTATACGCAACTGTGCTAACATGTAAAATAATTAATACACATAATTATTTCAGCAAACAACAAGAAAACGTTAAAAAAATTATAATTTTAGGTTTCAGACATTGTAAGTTATAATCTTTTTAAAACATCTAAACTTCTCTAAAGCTCATTTTGCTTCTAGACAGTGATCATCACACCAAACATTTTGAAATATTATAGGATCGTGATAGGAGGAAGTTGTGTCATCTACTTTTTCATCTTTTCTCTAAGAGTTAATATAACATAGAGCTCCTATTTATACCAGAAGGGGTATTCTATGAAGATTGCTTTGGAAAGACAATTAAAGTTTCTTCCTCTTCCCCTTCCTTCCTTCCTTCCTTCCTTCCTTCCTTCCTTCCTTCCTTCCTTCCTTCCTTCCTTCCTTCCTTCCTTTTAGATATAGCTATAATTTTTCTCTATGGAATATGGGAAAAATAAACATATTAACTGGAAAATTCCTGTCTTATAATTAGAAACGAGGTCATAGGACTGCACACTAATTATTAAAATAATGTTACATGGCATTTTATACATTTGGCATGTGCAAAATATGTAAAAAAAAAATAGACCTCAAGCAAGATGATATGGAATAAAATTTGTAGTTTGCGGAATTTATGATGTCAACATTTAATAGTTGGAAAAATCTAACAATATTATAAAGAAGATATAGTACCTTATCTAGGTTATTATGAAGGTAAAGGTATAACAATATCATGTAGTTTACTTTGAAAAAATATTAATAGTAAGTTATCTTACAGAAACGTGATAAGAATAGCTAAAATGAAGGTAACAAATCAAAGATGGGTGGCTTTCAAATTCTAATATTAGTTTCGAGAGTATAGAAAGGAAGTAAATATAAAATAAAAATAGAAGCTTCAGACATGATTTGAAAAGAAAGATATATAAAAGTTTAAACAGGAAAAACAAATTATGACACCAGAGTTTAAGGTGAGAGTTTCCCCAAGGTAAAATCAATGTCTTAAATTTAGAACTATTGTTTCAGCAATAACAAAAAAATCAAATCTTTTTAAAGTATATGAATTAAATTTAGTCTAAATATAATACATAGGGATTTTTATATAGTTTATGGGGAATAAAAATTAATTACATAAAACATTTGTAACATAGCTTTTCATGTTGTGGGTTTTTTTTTTTTAACTTTTAGTGAACTTGACTCAAATAACAGAGTTTATTATAACCTAAAATGTTAATGTTATAAATTAGGACACTTTAATCAACCTTAATTTTTAATATTGAATATTGTGAAGAGTAGTGAAGTTAGATAGTTTTGTTTGAGGACGTATAAACTTTAAGTACCTAATCAAGAACTGCTCTAGAAATACACTCCCTCCAAGCTTTCCCTAGGGTAACATACAAAACTGATTGCCATCACCATTGTGGTAATCTTTGATAAAAGATTGAATAATTTTTAAAGCATTAGTGTGTTGATTTATTAATGGAAATTAGCATAAGTAATAAACTATGTTTATAATATACTTTATTATATAAAGTATATTATAAACAAGACAAACATACTGAAGGTCCTTTTTTATGAAATCTCATATTGTTTTGGTATGGATTGTTTGCCTATAGAATTCTCCAGGAGAATATGCATATCTAGATACCTGTGTTATTAGTTTTCCAAACATGTAAGTGAGAGTGGTGAGTGGGGCATATATCCCTCATTCTGAAGAAATAAAGAAAACAAAAGAATTTGACAAGTGACAGATATTTACTGATAGACATTCACAATTACTTGGCAATCTCTGCATAAGAAATAATTTACGATATCTCTAATCTTAAGGGAAAGCAACCTGCAAGGCCAATATTGTTTTTTTCTCTTATAGCTGAGGAAACTGAGACAGAGAGGTATGCAAATTTGCCTAGCACTAGAATAGTAGGTCAACATGATTTTAAATCTGTTGCTGATATATACAAAAGAAAATCTGACAGCTTTTTACTTTGTTTTTCTATAATATCTCACATAACATACCACATTTTGTGCAATACTTGAATTATTGGTGAGCATATTTTTGGCATTCATATTTCATAGCAAGTGGTTTTAAAATGGTGATCACATTGTAGACTTATAGCCATACTCTCCATTTTGTCCTATAGTGTTAGCACAGAGATTTGTACATAGAGAAGGCTAAATAAATTTTATTGGAGACGGAAATATATTTTCAAATTGATTTGTTAAATGCTTTATCTCTTTAGTAAGTTTTCTTTTTATAAGTAATTATCTTGTCATAACTAAATGAGTTCTTAATGCCTCTTCTTGGTTTTTATTCTCTTTTGATTTTGAAGAGCTATGTTTCAGAAATGAGTTGAGTGAAAATCCCTTTTATATGAAAACTGGTTTGGTGAAATTAATGACAACACATAAATTAGAAAATAAATTATTCCAGAATGTGTTTTTTTCTTTTAATGTTAGTATTTAAGGAGTAGGAGATAATCTTTCGTTAGGTTATAAACAATCTTGTCTTTCAATTATCTTTAAAATTTATGTAGTTTAATTATTGGAATTTTATTATATATGCCCCCAAATTAGCCCATTTAGAGGGGGCCGTGGGTGAGAGGTAAGTAGATTGTGAGACTGGAGTTGAGAACATGTCACCCTTCAAAAATAATAGCTTCTATTCTAAATTTCTTTCCCCACCTCCATTTACAATGATCATGAAAATAAATTCCTATGCCCAAATCAAATGTAAAATATCTCATTAGAAGTAGCTTTGTGCCCTGCTGCAATATCTTAAAATAAACCATTATTATAAATAATAGATATGTAATTTATTATCTTTTCTATAAGGTCACTTTCTCCCATTGCTTCATGAATATGAAAATATATATCTTATGAAGCAAACTATTCTGGTTTTCACTAAAGTCATACTTCACAATAGCAATACTTATATTTCACTCTGGAAATAATTTCCCCTGAACTTCCAAAGGGTACAATGCTATAATTAGGCTGTTTACTTTTCAAACATTTTTTTTCTTTCTTTTCGTCCCTCCACTGCTACCTATATTGTTCCAGGCTCTCCATTTTTTATAATCAAATGACATATTTAAGAAAGGCCTACCTCTTTCATGGAAACTTGTTACATTTTACCCTTCCTTTGTACAATTAAAACTCTTAATATCTTTCATACAATTTCTTGTTTATTTCTATTATATATAGAGAAAAGAGCACTGATGTTCGAATCAGACATTTGGTTTGAAATTCTTTCTGTGTAACATGTCAGATTTTCCTCTTCTGTAAACATGAGATAATATTTATGCTCTATAGATGTGTATAGAGAATTAATTCAGATAATTGTGTAAAATCTAGAACAGTGCTTGGCAATTGCTAGGTACTAAAGAAATTTTAATTCTTCTTTACCTGTAACTTCATTTCCTGTGTTGTGTTTTTTTCACTATACTATGTGAGTTGTGAGAAAAATTATTCTACTTCATGTGCATTTTCAATAATATTGACTATGGTAGATATTTAGTATAAGTTTTTGAAATAATAAATAAATAATTTACCTAGATGGCTGATCACAATTTTTCCAGTGGCTAAATAGTTCTCTATATGTTTATCTTATATATATTTATATATGTTTTTGTGTGTGGGTGTGTCTATATGTATATACACAATTACTGATGCCAGTTTTTGAAACATATACTCAATGGTCATAGAGAAAAAGGGAAAGCGACAGTAATTGAATGTTGAGGGTGGGTGGGTATTGCTTACTTGTTTATCTGTCAATCAATTTAAGTATCCTGTAAGTATTCATTAATTTTTATGTGCATGTTCAATAATGTAAAATTAGACTATTTCAAAATTTAATTTTAGAAAGAATTACACACTTGTGACAAGGATGATTTCTAAATTTTTTTAGGTAAGTCAGACTGTGAAGGAAACATGAAATAAATTGTTGCACATGATTCCTTTCCACATTTTTTTTTCTTTTTTGCATGACAAAGCATTTTTTTAATGGCGAAAACTTAATGGGTCATTAATGTTTCTGGAGGTTAACTTTTAATGGACAAACTGGGGTTTTCAGGTGGAATGATCCAATTTATTTTCTCAGAGGACTAGTTCCTATAGCCACAGTCCCGGATCTATTTATTTATTTATTTTTTTACCATTTTTTTAAAGTTTATCAAAGTAACATTGGTTAATACAATTAAATAATTTTCAGATGTACATTATAATTTGACATCCATATATTCTATTGTGTGATTACCACCCAGAGTATAGTTTCCTTCAGCTACCATATATTTGACCCCCTTTACCCTCTCTACTTCTTTACTCTTCCCTCATACCCTACCCTCTGGTAACCACTAGTCCATTGCCCATGTCCTTGAGTCTCTGTTTGTACTGTTCATTTGTTGCTTTTAGGTTTATATTCAACATATAAGTGATATCATGTGTTTTCAACTTTTTAGTCTGGCTTATTTTGCTTAGCATGATTATCTTAAGGTCCACCCAGGTTGTCGCAAATGGCAGTATTTCATCTCTTCTTATGGCTGAGTAATATTCCATTGTATATATATACCACTGCTTCTTTAGCCAATCATCTATCATGGGACACTTGATTGCTTCCATATCCTGGCCACTGTGAATAATGCTGCTATAAATATCAATGTGCAGATATCTTTTTGAATATGGATTCTCAAGTCTTTGAGATAAATACCCAGTAGAGGGATTGCTGGATCATATGGTAGGTCAATTCTTAGTTTTGTGAGGAATCTACATACTGTTTTCCATAACAGCTGAGTCAGTTTGCAGTCCTACCAGCAGTGTATGAGGGTTCCTTTTTCTCTGCATCCTCTCCAACATTTGTTATTACTTGTCTTGTTGATTATAGCTATTCTAACAGGTGTGAGATGATATCTCATTGTGGTTTTGATTTGCATTTCCCTACAGCTAGTGATGTTGATCACCTTTTTATATATTTGAAGGCCGTTTGTATGTCCTCTAGGGAGAAGTATCTGTTCAGGTCCTCTGCCCATTTTTTGATTGGATTGTTTTTTGTTGTTGTTGTTGTTGTTGTTATTGAGTCATTTGAATATATTGAATATTTTGGATATTAGGACCTTATCAGAGGCATTGCTTGCAAATATATTTTCCCATTGAGATGATTGTCTTTACCTTGTTGATGATTTCTCTTCTTTTCTTTTCATTTCTTTCTTTTCTTTTTTTTCTTTTTTCTTTTCTTTTTTCTTTTCTTTTCTTTCTTTCTTTCTTTTTTTCTTTTTCTTTCTTTTCTTTCTTATTACTTTCTTTCCTTTATCTCTCTCAAATCTCTCTCTCTCTTTCTCTCTCTCTCTTTAAAGATACTGCGTGTAAAAGACAAAACTTTCAAAATTCAGGTCATGTTCCTTTAGTATTTGTGTGTGTGTGTATATATATGTATATGTATATACACACACACACACATATATGCAGACTTTTAAGAGTCAGCTATATCAGCTTAATGTTTTTAATGCTTATAATTTTCAATGCTATATATATATATATATATATATATATATATATTTTTTTTTTTTTTAACACTTTTAAGCAAGATTCATCATCTTAAGTTGTAAGATCCTGGAAAGTAGGTTGCATGTTTTATTCAGTGATCTATGTTATGTTCCTAGCCTAGTGCTTTGTATTTCAGTGGGCACTCAATAAACCTCTGTTGAATGAATTAATTATCTTTGAGCATAATTAATTAACATAAATCTATGATCTTCACAGATTTACTTACAAAGATTCTTAGAATAGTAATGCATTTAATATGTAGAATAATTTCTGAACAGATATCAGGGCCAGGAATGAAAGTAAGACATACGCTTAACTATTTTTGTTTTAAGCTCATAGTAATGATAATGAATGATTTTTTTTTTTTAGTATTCCAGTTTGTAAGAATTATATTTGTGGAAAATGTTTATACACAGTAAATCCCAAATCTATTCTACATATTGACAAATTATGCAAATTAATTATTAATTATTAACAATATAGTGTATTTATTATATTAAATGTAGTAAATGAGACTGAATCATTTATTTCATTCTTTTTAGGGTTTGAGAAATAAACACTGATAATACATTCATAAATAATGTTTTTTAGGTTATTAGTCATTAGTCACTTTTATATATAATGACTGTATTTATTAAAATGAAGTGAGGAGGTATAACATGTTCTAGCAGGAGATAAATTTTCAAAGAATTAAGATATGAAAGCCTATATTTAATAACCCTTTTTTTTTTTTGCAGGATTCGGATTTTGGATATTGGTGTGTCTGTTCTTGAGGAATATTTCTTTTCTGATTTTGATTTTTTTTTTAAATCATCAGTCTTGGAATACAGGAGGAACCAGAAAGACAATTATTTTGTTTCACATTTGAAATATTCGCTCTTGAGGCACTCTCAAGCCCAAGTACACAACCATGTGGCCATCACAGCTACTAGTCTCCATGATGCTCTTAGCACCAATAGTTCATGGTAAGACCTTTAATTGTTTTTTGTGTGATGCTTAATGTTGTTTAAGTTATTTATACTAGACCCTTTCCTTTAAATCTTTGCTCTAAGATTTTGCAGCTTTTGCCTTCCATACATTAATAGATGTAAGTTAAAGGCCATAATGTGTACCTTAAGCTGCAATAAATACGAGTTTGAGTTTAATTTCTTAAGTTACCTTTTGAAATGTAGATAACTAAGTGTTTTTTTAAAACTCACATATTTTATTCTTCATTTTTTACCACACTAAGGGAAAATCAGCTTAATTATTAACTTTATCATTTATTATTATTTTTTGTTTGCATATTTTTGTAATAAAAATAATTTTAAATGTGTAAGTATACACATTTAAAAGAAAATACCCCCAAAATTCTGCTTTCCCAAACTAAGTAATCATTTTTTTCTAAGTGTTTACTACTCTGTTTGATCTTTAATACATAGAGTACAAACTGAACTTGTCATTAAAGAAAAATTGTTTTTGTTATATACCTTTCAATGCCAAAAAGAAAAAAAGCATTAAAATTGAATGGAAATATGCAGAAAGTCAATTTTAATGAAACATGCTAATATACTCAAAAGATTGTATACTTTATTCATTTATAAATACATCTTGGTATTTGTAATCAAAATATAGTAGTTAAGAAACAATGTATCTTCACAAATATTACAAAACACATAATAAATATGAGAAATTCCGTACAACTTAGTATATAATATTTACTAAATCTCTATAAAAACCGTCAAATTAAAGTCTATTTGTATGTTCCTTTTTTCACAATTTAAAGTTTTTCACTAATTACCATTAGTTTTGCACTAAGATGAAAATGATACAATACAGTCGCTTATCTCATACTAATGGTAATTATAGCAAAGAAAAAAGGACACAGCTGTATTTGCCACTGCTTAGGAGATCTCAGAATATTATAACATATCAAGCAGCTGAAATAATTTTTTAGGCTCTTTAACTCACTTTTGGTTTTTAATTGATTATAAAATCTATTGTAGTTCATCAGTGATGCTATTCCAAATTTGGCCTATGTTCCTAAATTTCAACTTGACTAGTATTCTGCTGTCATTATAAGAACTGGATAAAATAATTTTTGTTTCTTTTGAACTTTTCCTCTAAACTTCCCCTGATTTAACATTTATTTCTAACAAGTCACTATAATGTAAAGTAGTACTTTTTGAAGAATGGAAGTGGATTTATAAAATCATCTAATTTTAAACAATGTAAATTTGGTCAACAATTTCAAAATGTTTCCTTAATTCATATGCTGTTTCAGCACTTAAACATTTACATATTTGGGCACATCTAACATTTTACAATATGGGACAATTATAGAATGATGTTGCTTTAAACAATTGTTTTCTCAATTATCTGCATATCTAAAAATAATTCGTTAATTTTTTTCTGATGTTATAAAAATGCTCACTCGTAAGATTCTTTTGAGGATCAAATAGCGTATGTAAAGAATTTAGCACAGAATATATTGAATATTAAGTGCTTGAACATGTCAATTTTCTTCATCATGTTATTTGTCCCTCTAGTTTTGATTGAAGTAAATTGTAACAACCAGGAATTAGCTCAAGAATTATCCAACCACGAGAGCTGTTCTGTTGCATAATCAAGGGGAGAAAATACATACGTACATATACAGACACATAAACATACACACAACTTATGTTTGAAAAGTCACTCTAAAATTACACTTGTTTGAGGAAGGTAGGTTAAAAATAACAGAAATAGATGTTGGAAAAAAGATTTTCTTTTCTGAAATTTCTGATCTCCCAAACTGACACCTACTATATATTGTATTGGGCCCCAAATGTGGAAGAGTCATAGATCATGACTCTTGGGTTGGGACCTGTATCAAACATGCGCACGCGCGCGCACACACACACACACACACACACACACACACACAGTTTCTACAAGTAACTCTGAGAAGTATTTTTAAAAATCCTAATATTGCATACAGAAAATTTACTTGGTATATGAAATATTTTAGGATAAAACTTAAAGTAATTCTTCCTATTTTTGTGAACTATTTTCTGTTATCTTTTCCTTAAATCATATGAGGCTAAACAATATAGACACTATCTCCTTATAAATTTTATCCTTATTACTTTGCATTGGTATTTTAAAACTTTCACCAGACAAAATGCAAATCAATTTTGTCTGCCTTCTAGAGAAGGCTTCTCCATTGCTGATGTGGTACCACTTTTGACTTGTAAATAAAGGGTTTCACATGAACAGACTTTTATGACTTAGCTTGCTCATACATAGAAGAATGTATTAACTTTTGATCAGTGTGAAATCTACTAGGTTAGATGTTTTTAGAGTCCCACCAATCCTGGCTTAAAGGAATATTACATAACCTAAAATTTTAGCTGATTGAGTTAAAATGGATGTCACAATGATATAAGTACTCTTGTTTACAAAATACCCCCTAATAACATTTCCTTGCCCATTGTGGTTATAATGTCCAATTTTATTTGCCCTCCTGACCAGAGAGAATTAATTTTTCTGAGTATGACCTGAATCACCATCCTTTTCTCCTGAGTAAATGATAATGATGATTACTGATTTTATAGTCGTACATTTTAGATGCATTGTTGCAATTAATTCTCATTACATTCTAATGGGTTTAATAATGTTTATTATTATTTTTATCATTAATTTTTTATGGTAAATACATTGAAGTATAAAGTGGTAAAGGAACTTGACTGAAGTTACAGTGCTATTATGAGACCCAGAGGGGATTTGAAATGAAACACTTAGCTTCTTGAGCTCTGGTCCTACTGCTGGTAGATAATCAATTACTATTGTGGCCATTATTCCCAGTACAGAGTACCATCTCAACTCTGGTCATTTGGGACAGGTGAGGCAAAATTACAAATCACCTGCCTCTTTCATATTCTGGGCACGGGCAGACTGGGCTTTGAAGTCTGACAGATCTGAGATAAAATTTCATCTCGGCCACCTACCAGCTCTGTAACCTTGTTACTTGATGAACTAGTCAACAAATATGGTTTACCACCTACTTGAAAACATAAAACTTGTGCTAGCTGCTGAAAATATGGTAGTGGAAAAAAAGGTTCTTAATTCTTTCCTCAAGGAGCTTACAGTAACTTAAAATTTTATAAGCTGACTTTTCATCAGCAAGAGTAAACAATTTTTCCATGCAGAGTTATTTTAAGAATGGATAGAATAATACATGGATAGCTTCTAACATAGTGCTTAGCATTTGGTAAATCTCTATTATATTTGATTTTTCTACCCCTAACTTCCTTGAAATAAAACTAAATCTCAGAGAGTAGAAGAGGAAAATACATGATTATCTTTATTCTTGCCCTGAGAATAGAAATAAATATTTTTCTACTTAAACATCAATATTCAAATTTTGTCAGAAATTTCTTAATACTAACATCTAATAAAAATTGTTGTTAAACCAATATATATGAAGCTTAGTATGGAATGTTAGTATATAATAATATAATTATAATATATAATTATCAGTGATGTAAGGATATAATTGTCAGTGGTAGTATATATTGTTAGAACATAATTGTCTGTGATGCATTTTTGCATTATCTCTACATGAGTAGAATTAGAAACTAAGCTAAAGACTTAATTCTGAATAATGTTTACATTAGTTGAATAATCTCCACATAATGCTAGAAAGTCTGGCCAATATTTTCTATAGGGAAACAAAATTAATCAGTACTTTTAAATTAGGGAATGTCTCTAGTTCTATGTTTATCCATCCATATTTTATGTCTCTATGTACTCTGTATTTCTCTTTGTTTTTTATGACTGTGCCCCGCTTCCTGTACAAAATCCTTATCTATAATGAAATGAGACCTGGCAGAAGTAAAGAGAAGCAGCTAAAGCAGATGGCCAGTACTTTGCTTTTAACTAATGTAGTGTTGCATGAAGATAAAGTCTTTTTTTTTGTTGTCATTGTATTGATGTAGTTGCAAACAAGGGAAAATAATAGAATCAGAGAACAATAATCCAATGATAACATGGGCACCTGGGGCCCATGCTGACTGGCAGTAAAGGAATACCAAGATTCAATGTAGAACCTGGGCTGGGAGATCTGGTTCTGGGTGTGACTTCACCAAAGCCACAATGCATTGAGGTGCTGAGATATTTTAAAATATATTTCATCTTAATTAAAATGTGTGTACTTATAAACTGTGTCACTATTGAAAAGATAGAAAATAGGACTATTGGAGCTCACTGTGGGTAAAATAAGCATTATTTTTTATCATACATTTGCATGGTTTTAAATTTTTTTCTATAAACACCATCTACATACCTTTTTCTGCAAGTCTTTTTTGTTGTTAAAACTATACGTGTATATATATATATATATTTATGGACTTTATGGGATAACCTACTTTTCTTAATTATGTTTAAGAAGTTAGTTATAATAAACAGTCTTTAGCAGAGACAAAACAGTACTCAGATGCATATAGATTTAGTACTATATGTTTTTATGTAATTTGCATTCTATTATTAATCTCTTAACTGTTACAATACTATTTAATGTGTCAATGGTTTAAAATAATACCTATATATTTTTAACTTCTAATAAGATGTGAAGCTTGAGAAAGTACAGAATTACATTTTACTACACACCATCTTATCATATAATTCTTTTTATGAAGTCATATTTTATTAAGTGTCAAAAGTCAGGTTGACTGCTAAACATTGCTTAACTTTGTTATTTTTAGAAATTAATCATCCTTGAAATGTTTATAATGTTTGCTTAGGTAATTTGTAATATTTGCAGTAATATCACTATTTTCATGATCAAATATGTTATACAGAAAAATCTTTGTCATGATTATGATATATGAGGTTACTGCAAATACATACAATTCCATTTTCATTAGCTACTTGGTACTAAATTTCAAAATACATATTTTATAAGTTAACTATATAGTCTCGAATAGCACAACGTAAACTACAGATATACATGGCTGTTAACTTTCTTTCATAAGAATGTATTTATAAACCTTTCCTACATACTTGGTATGCAGGTGATCAATTGGAAGAAAATTTTCTTTTGCCTTTGCTCTTGCAAAATATATTATATGCGATTTTGATTGTAGCAATACTCATGAGTAACATGAGCATACCTTGCAAGTAAAATAGTATTTTCTTATTTTCAGATTTTTATATGTTATGCCTATTTGGGAAGGTTAGGATGATATCTTATTTTTTATATTTCTTGGGCTCATGGTGGACAGCAACTGCAATAGGGTAGTCGTATACTTGATGTTGAATGAGTTTAAAAGTATTTGGATATATAATATATACTTATCTGTTTCCTCTTTATTGCATTGCTAACCTTCTCCCCTTTCATACAGCACTTTGTTGCATTGCTATTTACTTTCATTCTCAGAGTAAGAATAATGCTCTTGCATTTATAATTTTATATAAACAGCTATAGTACATTTTCCATGCATTTATTTTTTCCATTCTTATTGGAAAATGATTCCTTAATGACCAGTCAAAAATTTGAAATGCAATAGCAAAGAGTCTCATCAATTTGTCATGTAAATAAGAGACTAGATATAAGACTATTTGTTGTATTATGTTTTAACTTGACAGTTCAGAATAAGGCCCTTTTGAAAATGAGAGCTAATTCATTATCTATATTTTTCAGGTTTTTAATTGATAAATTGAAAATAAACTCTTTAAATTTTGTTAAAAATTACATAGCACTTTATTTGAATCTGTATCTTTCTTTATTGCCAAAATAGTAGAATTCGTTTATTTAAATATAGAAGATTGTCTTCTTATCAGAAAAAAATCTATCATGTATGAAAGATTTGATATACAAATAAGCTAGGCTAATTAAGGATTTGCAAGAGAAATATGCTAGTTGTACTTTCATAAGTAATAGATATAGGTCTTTGTATAAAACTAGGCTCTCACAAATGTAATTTGATAAGCTATCTATATTTATTTCATCTACATATATTACACTTTGTGGTGATTTAAATGTTGTGAAGTCAAGGTTGTAGCTTACTGGTCAAGTACTAGAACATAGCCTCATATATTTCTTTGTCATTCAGTGTCTCCTATTTATTGTTAAAGTAATTCTCCTCATAGAAATTTAAATCAGAAAGCAAAAATGTAATAATCTCATACCCCTGTGATATAATTTATTTTTGTTAAATTTTTCCTGCATTCATGTATGTGTGTGTATTTTTTAAAATGAAATTATGCTAGAAATAAAATTTGTCTTTCATTTTGACTAAATTTTCAAAGGTAGACCCTTCCATGGTCTCATTAAAATTTATAACATTGTTTCATATGAAGAAACCAGTGTTCATCTAACCATCTAACCATAATGGTGATGGCCCAGTACCAAAGGTCATTGTATTCTACTATTTCAAATAGCATTATAAATAATACGCTTTATTATAAAATTTGATTATATTTCTATACCCCTAGAACAAAATCTCAAGAAATGGAAAGTAAAAGAATGATTCCTTTTTAGGTTAATTAAAAACTTTCTTAAATAAATTGCAATTAATAATCAATTTATTGTTATTACTACAATCTCTTTAAAACAGTTCCTTAAGTTTTGACTACACTAGTAATAAATAAAACATAAATAAGAATAAATATGCAAATATTAAGATATCATTATTATTTGAAGAGGTTTAAAGATGTATTCATTCAGTAGATTCAAAAAATAAAAACTTAGAATTAATGAGACCACTCTGAGTTCAGATTCATGATTCACCCATAAGTTTTGTATGTAATTAAGTAACTCATAAATTTCATTGCTTATTTGAGTAAAAACAGCAAGATATGCATGAGTTACTTTGAAAATATCATAGCAGGAAATATATGGAATCTATGAGAAGAAAACTCTGAAACTTTACTGGGGATTATAAAAGAAGACATACAATATACTGTGTTCCTGGATGAAAAGACATAGGGCAACAAAACTGATAAATATTTCCAGATGAGTTTCTATAACACAACTGCATTTATAGTACCAATGTGAGCTTTTCTTTATAGAAATTCAACAAAAATATTGTAAAGTATACATTGAATATTAAGCAAAAGAAAAGTTAATAGAAATGAAAAGAGTAATCAGAAGGCACTCAACCAATCATAAAATATCTATAAAATACAGTAATTAAAATCTCAAAATTAGTTAAATTGATCAATTGTAAAAATGAGATCTCTGAAACATCACTGTGGTTTATTTATTTATGTTTCAGTGTGATAGGAATGACTCCTCAGAAAGTCAAATGTCTAGGACATGAATTAGTCATTATCAAATCAATCATGTGTGTGTGTTTCAAATTATGTATTATGAAACTTCTGGAGGAAGACTCTTTTGTGTTACCTGCCTTAATCTCCATTTTTGAACAATGTATTAGGATAAACCAGGCAGTAGTCACAGTAGATTCCAAATTTAATAATGGCTTCCAGAGACTATTTTCTTATTCTCCAAACATTTCAAGGCAGGTAAGTGTTTCTAGTCAGAGTGTATGTGTAGGGAAAAGGGGTGGGGATACAGATGCCACTCTATTGCTATTACAGTTATTCAAAGACATAGTCAAATGGCATGAAGCTTCCAGGATGTTGGTCATTGCCATTCAATTCCCATAAAGGAAGAACAAGCATGTGGAGATTTTTATGGATATGCTTGAAAGTATGCACGTTACTTCTGCTTTCATGTCCATTATATAAAACTCAGCCAGCCTCATAGCCATACCTATCAAATAGTCTGAAAAGTGTAGTCTTGTGATAAAGAAAGAAGATATTTATAAAAGATAACACGTAGCTTAAAAATAATGATCTAATGCACAATTTTTAATGTATAAATGGAATTTTTTGAGATATATTAACATACCATAAAACTCCCCCTTTTAAATTGTATAGTTGAGTGGATTTCAGTGTATGCGCAGTTATGCCATCATCACCACAATCAATTTTAGAACGTTATTAGTACTCCGAAAAAAAAACCCACAGCCAACAGTAGTCACAACCAGCTTTTCTCACTCCATCCCACCCGTCCCTAGCAACCAATAGTCTACTTTATGTCTCTATGGATTTGTTTATTCTGGACATTTTGTCTAAATGGAATCATATGATTTTATAACTTTTGTGGTTTGCTTCTTTTGCTTAATATAATTTAAGAATTTATGCATATCATAGCATATATCAGTACTTAATTTTTTATTGCCAAATAATAGTGCATTGTATGAACATGCCATATTGTATTTATCAGTTGATGGAAATATTGATTATTTCTATTTTTTGGCACTTCTGCATAATGCTGTTATTAAAATTCATGTACAAGTTTTTGTGTGTACATGTTTTCACTTCTCTTTGGTATGCACCTAGGAGTGGAATTGATGAATCACATGATAACTCAATGTTTAGCATTTTCAAGAACTGCTAAACTTTTTCTAGAGTGGTTTCACAGTTATCCATTCTAAATAGTAAAGTGCTTCCATTTTCATTTTTCAACACCCTTGCCCACACTTATTGTCTTTTTTATTATAACTAGTTTAGTCAAGAAGACGTAGTAACTCATGGTTTTGATTTGCATTTCTCTAATGCATAATGCTGTCAATCTTTTTTCATGTGCTTATTTGGCCATTTGTATATCTTACTTGGAGAAATATTCATTATTTCTCAATTTTTATTTTTTTTTTGTTATTGTGTTCTAAGTACTCTGTATAGAAATATCTTTTTTTTTTTTTTTTGGAAAAGACTAGAGGATATTATTGTTAGAATGTATTCAGAATTAAGAGTTTCTTAGACTGCATATTTTAAGAGAGGCTTTCTACCTGGACTTACCCACTTAAATCTCATAGATTTTACATTCATTTTGAAATTATATACTATTGTTCTAGCCTCATGCCACCTCCTCTTTTACTTACATATTTGATTTTTAGAAGTAGTTCATTAATTCTGGCTTTTATTATGTTGACAAAAATTCATATTTAGCAGTGATTGAAATTTCACTCTGATATGTAAACTGTATAGCAGTGACTTACATACAAAACAACAAGGTAATTCATTGGATTCTTCTAGTAGCTTAAGATTATTCCTGCCTGAAAAAATGATAAATAACATGAAGCTTTAATCATGGTGGCCAAAAAAGTTTCTAGTTTAGTTCTAATTTGAATTCCTGTCCTTCCAGATTTTGAAAGTTCTCTTATTTATATTTTTTGTATCTTTGCTCAAATTACATGATAAATATCAAGTCTCTTATTTTATTTCCATAGATTCTTTCTAATATGTTCTACAAACTACTGGATACTTTTTACTTCATCTCAAGATAGTTATGCAATTCATTATGTCTAATAAGCCTATATATTGTAGATTAGTGACCACTCACATTACATCTACAATTAAACAAACAAACAAAGATGAAAATCAGAAGAGAACATGAGGAATTACATGGCAAGAAACCTAGCAAACTTGCATTGTTTTGGGCAAGTGGGTTCATCTGAAATATTACTATCTGGGAAGAAAATTTTAGAATAAATCTAAATAAAGATATTAAATGATCTACAAATGTTAATGCAGAAGAGCTCCTGCAGTTCTGAGGAACTATGGATGGAGAAAGTTTTCAACATATATAGAAAGTAATATTTACATGAAGCCCTGAAGCTTAAATTTATAATATTGTCTTCTCTAAGATGCTTTAGAATCCAAATTTGCATGGTCCTGTTGAATGAAAAGAAAGATCTGTAGCCTTAGAGTCTAATTCAAATTCTGTTGCTTCCAAGATATATGACCTTAACCAATTTAATTCACAGTTTCCTTGCTTGTTAAATGGGATAATTAGGCCTACTTTGTTATCATGTGAAGATTAAGTAAAATAATGTGTAGAAAGGCCCTAACACAAAGCTTCACACATTTAATCCTGGGAGAATGTGATCATTAAAACATACCTTTTGGAATTAGAACTGAAAAACAAATGACTTGGATAGTAAGCAAAATTTAAAATACAACACCATCTTGGGGTCACTTACTTTCCATAGAGTTTTTCAAAGACTGCATTGTATATTTTTAATCCCCAAATGTGAGTGTCTCTAATTATGACACTATACATTTGTACACACATTCCATCATTATATTCAGGACTCGTCCACTGGACTGTAACTAAGTCTTTAATGAGTTACTAATGAAAGTCTTAAGCTTAAATCAGCGTTAAAAAAGTGTTAAAGAGTGTTGAAAAGCTATTCAGAGTGTAAGCCTGTTGCTTTTAATTAGACTATAAACCCAATAAATTCCTGTCTTCGCTATTCATCTCAGGTTGAAGAAACTGAATAGTGAGTGACAGATATACCTCACTTCAGTATTATTAGTCTAACATGAAGTTAAAGGGGATAAATACATTGAGCTAAATTAGATAAGTCATCATTTTTATTAAATGAAAAGATAAAAATAATATACAAAATCAAAATAGCATTTTAAAATGATTCATTTTTGTTAGACCCAGATGATTTTAAAACAGATTAATTTTGTTGTTGCATTAAAGAATAATAGATAACATGAGGGAAAAATATCCAGGTGTGATTAGATCATATAAATGAAAGAAAATATTTATAAAAAGAATGGACAGTCGGCTTTCACACATTACTGCTTCTCTTCAGGCTGTTAGAGATACCATGAAAGTAGTAATTCTAGACACTACCTGAACTAGATCAGGACTATCCTTTTCTGTAGCTCTTGTTACATATCAACAATGGTAGTGACTATTTAGCAATGATCCTTTTTTTCTTCTTTTGATAGTGATGTTGGTGAAACCATGCTAAACTTAACGGCACATGATTTAATAATGAAGGCAGATAATACTTTAAATTTAAAGCAACAGGCTGGTATGATGCTCTCCAGGAAACATTGTACATTTGCTTAAAAGAAAGCCTTTTAGATTAGTCACGATAGCTCAGATGTTTTATAGGTTATAGGCTGTTCTTAGGAGGCAGGCTTGATGTCATGCCTCTGCACACAGATAAAAAATCACTATGTCGATTTTTAAAAGTAGATGTCCGATAATAATCACACTGTGTATGTACTAACAACATAATGTAATCGATCATTTTGACATGTGAGCCTATTACATAACATATCTCCTTTCTTGTTAACACACATTTTGCATTTGTTTTGTGTGTGTGTTGAGGAAAGAATGGAAGAGTTAGAAATTTCTTACTACCAGAAAAAAATATATAGAAAGTTTTCATTCTTCTCAACTCTCTTCACAGATGTCGGTTATAATTAACTTAGGATGGGGAGAAAGAACTCACTAACGAGACAGATCTCTGTCAAAATGTGTAATTTTTTTTTCCTCTGGTTTTTCCTACACATCAAGTATAATTGGCAGTGTGATTAAGAAAAAGTGCCCCATTACTATAATTATAAAGCTTTTTAAAGAAACAATATTCTTTACAAAATTTTGAAAGCACAGTTTTCCATACCATTAAAAATTTAATATTCTTACAGAGGGGAGTAGAGGAAAAGAAATTAAAAGAAAATTAGTATTCTTCAATTAATTTTAGAATTTTATTTTTGTTACCATGAATTTAAATACTCTTTGCTTTATGTTTACAAATAGGAAAGTGTTTTTAGTTAGAAAAGAAAAAAAACTTATTCCTTTTATGAATGAGGTGTATAATATAACTTTCATTTTAGTTGAATGAACATAATGTATATGTCAGAAGCTGATTAGTTTTATAAATTTATATCACATAACAGAAACTCTGCTTACTCATTTTCACAAATGTTTGGGGTATTTATATCACAATAATATAATCTATGCAACCAATGAAAAAGCCACAATTTTTCCCTCTGTATTTAGGACACGGATAATGCCAGACTTGAAATCCAATTAAAAGTAATCTTTAAACCTTTTTTTTATTCTTCTATTTTTTAACACTAGGAATTAAGATTCTCTTTAGTTTTATCCGTAACTAAGTGTTTGACTCTTTCACTATTCTCAGAATGTCTTATACAACTTTTATAACTTGATTGTTTAGTCTTCTGGTGAATGATAGTTTAACCAAAATATGTTTTATTTTACTACAACAAGCTATGTTGTAGAAAAGTGAAGAACCTAGCTCGAAGGGAAAATTGCTTATTCACATAAGGCATACTGATATTCACAAAACAATTCAGTGTAGTGAATGTGTCTATTTAGTTAAATTGAATAATATTCAGTTATACTTTGAATGTTGCTTCATCATACACAGGTGGACAGGTAATCACTACTGAGCCATTTTCTTGTAAGACCCAGAATCAAAACAAATTTTTCTGTGTTAGAACTTTTATGTTGTAATTTCTACCTGGTGGCATTCTTAGGTGCTTAAATTGGAACTTTTATGAGTATTGTTAGAGATTACTAGCCAGCCTATAAAGAAATTATGCAGCTGTCACATACACCTTAGTGAGAAATTAGGAAAGATGTAATCTTTTTATATGGCCAAAATGAAGGTGCTGGGAGAAGGGTAGAGACTTTCAGGTATGCATAAGAAAGCAGGATTGGAAAAAGTGCCTTTACTTACAAACAAGAAGTGAAAGCAGTAGTCCCACATTTTTTCCTTCTCTCCCTCTCTCCTTCTGCTCCCTCCCCTCCCCATATACATATGTATATATATATGGTACTAAAGTTGAATTAGTCATTCCATATTAATTAACGATTTGTTGTTATAAGTATTTCAATATAAGTTTCTAGCATTTGCACAGCACTTTTCAGTTAGCTGAACACCTGCACACAATAGCACAGTGAATGCTTATAACAATTCAGTGAGTCATAGGTAGTAGCATCAGTAATTTTAAGATGAAAAAAATAGACTAAGAGCCATCAATCTAATGATGCAATGACATTTACGATAGTTGTTAGGCAAGAAACTCAAATCAAAATCGCTTAACCATCTTGTGATAACTTCTTCCAAAGACATTTTAATAACCTACTGAGCATTTGCCTTATTTTATAGACCTATGTTTTAAATTAGAAATAAACCAACCAAAACAATATATAGAATGAGCTAGAATATTACAGAACAAGTAAAATTTTTAAAAGGTTTATTTAAGAAAGAAAGTAATATTGTTTAACCTTAGAGATAAAAAAAAAAAAAAAACCCACATGATTTTAAATTATCAGATTTAAATTTCAATTTAAAAGTAGATTTTACATTTTAAATTTTAGTATAGAATGGAAGAGAATAAGTGAAATTTGGTGTGTGTGTGTGTGTGTGTGTGTGTGTGTGTGTGTGTGTGTATAGTGAACAGTTAGAAAAATTATGAAAAGATAATATCTGATATCTGGAAAGCCTGAGTTGTAGAGGAAAGGGTTTCCCACTAGGAAGTATAATTTGAACGAAGATTAGGCTGGTGTGTATAGGAGGATAGGTACCGTATCCAAGAGATAATAGGTTAGGGTTATAGCTCTCTGTACATTTTAAACTCTCTGAGGCTCATAATTAGCTAATTACTAAAAGATGTGGTAAAATATTACCCTGAAACACAAATCAAATGACTCATAAGAAACATTCTTAGTGCATGAAAGTTAAATCACTGTAACTGTGATAAATACACTCCAGTAGTATGTTATTGTTAGCATTTCCCTCACCTTAGAAATATCTGAGTACTGCAGATAATGTTTTGTCTAGATTCCAAACTCATTGTTATGATCAGTAAATGTTTGGAGGAAGAAGCTAAATAATTAACTGAATTATGTGGCTCTTATATAAGGAGAATAAGAAAACAAAAACAGTTAAAATTGATTAGAAATAATGCTTATTTAGTATATTTTAACTTAGTATTTGTAAATCAATATTGATCTCTGAAAGTATATACCAATGAAATCTGATATTTTTGATATTTATTTCAAATATAAGCTCCACAGCAAAGATGAAAACTCTGGTACTGCCATCATAAATACTTTACCTCTTACATGCTTATTTTCCTTTTCTTCTTGCTTCATATTTATCCACAACCAATATTCAGAAACTTTGATGCTCTGATGCCCTTTGATGTTTGGAGACTATACATAAACATGGAGGAAATATTTTCATCATTTCAGTAGATTATGAAATATTAATTTTTATTTTGCGTACTTGCCCACTGAAAGCAGAATCAAAGTTTTGAAATGGTAAAAATATCTGAGTATGAATGATTGTGTGGACAATTTGATTATGGCAATAACATATATATTACTTATGATGAATATGAATTATCTATAATTAAAGAAATTTAAAGTTTATAAAATTAATGAATTCTTTTTAAAAAATTGAAGTCTCAGATATGCATGTTTTCTATTTTTTTGAGAAATAATTGACTTATATCACTGTATATGTTAAGGCATACAGCACTATAGTTTGATTTACATGCATTACAAAATGATTACCACAATAGATTCAGCTGACATCCGTCTACTCATATAGAGACAATAAAATTTAAAAAAAGAAGAAAGGTAAAAGGAAAAAACAATTCTCTTTGTGTTGCAAACTCTGGGATTTACTCTTTTAACAACCTTCCTGTGTATCATACAGCAGTGTGAGCTATAGTCATCATGTTGTATGTTACATTCCTAGTGCTTATTTATCTGATAACTGGAAGTTTGTACCTTTGACCACCTTTCTCCAATTCCTCTTCCCCCTACTCCTCTGTCTCTGGAAACCACAAGTATAGCCTCTTTTTTTTTATGATTTTTTTTAACATATAAATGAGATCGCACAGTTTTTGTCTTTCTCTGATTTATTTCACTTACCATAATGCCTTCATGGTCCATTCATGTTATTGCAAGTGGTAAGATTTCCTCATTTTTTTGATTGAGTAATATTCTATTGTGTATATACACCACAGCTTCTTTATCCTTTCATCCATTGATGGACACTTGGGTTTTTTCCATGTCTTGGCTATTGTAAATAATGCTGTTATGAACATGGGAGTGCAGGTATCTTTTCAAGTTAGTGTCTTTATTTCCTTTGGATATGTTTTCAGAAGTGGAATTGAAGTATTATGGTAGTTCTATTTTTAATTCTTTGAGGATCCTTCATATTGTTTCCACCCTGGCTATATCAGTGTACATTCCTACAAACAGGCTTCCCTTTTTGCCACATCCATACCAGCATTTCTTATCTCTCTCTCTCTCTCTCTCTCTTTTTTTTTTTTTTTTTTTTTTTTTATAATAGCCATTGCTACAAGTGCAAGGTGATATCTCATTATGTGGATTTTTGTTTTTTGTTCTGTTGCTATTGAGTTGTATCAGTTTTTAATATATTTTGGAAATTAACTCCTTAGCATATATATGGTTTGCAACTTTTTTCCCATTCCATAAGGCATTTATTCATTTCATTTATCATTTCTTATGCTGTGCAAAAGCTTCTTTAGTTTGATGCAGTTTCACTTATTTTAAATTCTGTTGCTTGTGCTTTAGGGATGATATCCAAAAAAAAAAAATATATATTACCAAGACTCATGTCAGGAGCCTTGATCCTATGTTTTCTTCTAGGAATATCATGGATTTAAGTCTTACATTTCAATGTTTTATCCATTTTGAGTTAATTTTTGTGAGTGATGTTAGAAATGGATCCAGTTTTATTCTTTTAGTTGTGAATGTCAATTATCCTAGCACCACTTACTAAAGAGACATTTTCCCATTGAGTATTCTTGGTTCCCTTGTTAGATATTAATTGAGCATATATTTCTGGGCTCTCAGATCTGTTCATTGGTCAATTTGTCTGTTTTGATGCTAGTTTCATACTGTTTTGATGACAATAACTTTATTGTCATAGTTCAAAATCAGGAAGTGTGATGCCTCTGGCTTTGTTCTTTCTCAGGATTTATTTGGCTATTTGATGAGTAATATAATTTTAGAAATGATTTTTCTATTTCTATAAAAAATGCCCTTGGAATCTTGATAGTGATTTCACTGAATCTATAGATGACTTTTGGTAGTATGGACATTTTAACAATATTAGTTCTTCCAGTTCAGGAACACAGTATACCTGCATCTTCTTCAGTTTCTTTCATCACTGTTTGTAGTTTTGAGTAGACATATTTCACCTTCTTAGTTAAATTTATTTTTGATATTTTATTGATTTTATGTTATTGTAAATGGGATCAATTTATTTTCATTTCTTTTTCAGAAAATTTGTTTTTAGTGTTATAATTTTTAAAGGAGATTAGATGAAGTTTCTGTCTCTGAAAAAAAGAGGGAAAGAAGAATAGAATGTGTTGGCTTTATTGTTACTTTTTGCCCTAGAACCAAAATTACATTTTAAATATCTTAGCACTGCATATGACAAAGCTTGAAAATGTGGACTCAAATGGGGATGGGAGAGCAGTATAAGGGAATGCCTCCAAATTATAGTTAATAATATAACATTCTGAGGTATATTTTATAGTTAATTTGAAAGAAACCTTTACCCTTATGAATCTAGAGAAGAAAAGAGACATTTAGGATATGAAAGCTATCTTCAATTATCTGAAGACAAGTACCTTCTAGAAGTAGCTTGATGTGTTTTGCATAACTCATTTGTTTAGAAATTAAACAAGTGAGTAGAGAATATCACGGTATAGATATTACCTTTCTGACATGAAAGAGAACTTGCTTCTTCAAATGTGATCGAGTGTTTCAAGAACAGAGTGATCATTGCCTCTTCATGTGAAACTTGGGAGGTTTTTAGCTGGAATGCTCTAAGGGTTGTTATCTAGAATGTCAGTTGAATGCTTCTTTCCAGATTTGAGATTCCTTGCTTCTGATGGAATAACAGACTTATAACTGTGAAGTTTACCTTAAAGACTTATTTTAATAATGGTTTCAGGAAGAAAAATTAGATTTATATTTATAACTCAAATATATCTCCAGAAGCTATGCAATATGTTAAGCATAATATATACAATATTTTTAAACAAGAATTTAAGGTTTTGGCTCTGTCCTAATTGCCCTTCTCCAGGTGGGTCATGTGATAGACCATCCACTTTTGCTGCCAGTAATGGATGACTCTGGATTCCTTTCATAGGAATGATGAATTTTAAAGAAAGTCTAATTTATAGACACATAAGATATTCCAGCTTCATAGAACACATTGGAATCTAATTTCATTCAACTTAAGAGTGAAGTCCGCTTAACTTCTTGGTATTTTATATTCCTCAGTCTCACTTCATAAAATCATTTTATTCTCTGATCCATACCTACTCTTTAGGTCCCTAGACATTGCTTTTAAGTTCCGCTTTGAGCACAGTCTTCTTTCTTGTTTAAGATGAGATTCTTTCATTTAATAAGGACACTATTATATTTTTCAGCTGATGGCTATTCTACTATTTTAAGTCAATAATCATTATCTACCTACTCTAGAAATTGATCTTTTCTAAAATAATTGACCTCTAGTTCAGCAGAGATCACTATTTCCATTTTTCCCCTATCTTGGAATATTCTTCTTTCCCAGGAGCATTATTCAGTATCCTATACAGATGCTTGATTGTGCCAAAACTAAACTTCTTATCCTGGTTTACAAAGCTCATCATCTGGCCTTGCTTACCTCTCTAATCTTATTCCGGACCATTCTCTCAGCCTACTATACACAGCTTCATTAACCAATATGCTATTTCTTGAACAGACCAGTTCCGCCTCAGGCTTTTGCAGCAGCCTGGAGTGCTCTTTACTCCTGATTTTTATATTAGCAATTTGAGATCTCTGTTTAGATTTTAGTCCCATAGATAAGTCTTTCATAAAAACCTAAACAGAGAAGTTGTTACATGTTTTATTTCAATTTTCTGTAGATTACTTATCTCTATATTGCATTTAAAATATATACATTTTTATCTATTTGTGTATTGTTTGCCTCTTACACCAGAATGAATGATTAATTAGAGCAGGTAGTAGTCAATTTTGCTCACCCAAATCTCCAGCGCCTAAAAAAGGGCCTGACACATGACAAGAACTCAATAAATATTTGTTGAATAAATGAACAAATAAACATATGCTCCATCACTCCAAATGCTGTTATATATTAACTTGGCTGAGAGTGAAATCTTTCATCTTTATTATAACAGAAGCTTGTAGGATAATATAGCTTTATAATATTTTGCTAATGTCCTTTCATAGAGTATTTATAAAGGTGTTAAGAAAAACATGCCTGTGTGTATTCATGTAAAAACTTATCAAAAATAATCACATTGTCATTTTGGGCAATGAGGAAAGGGATATTTTAGAGGTCAAAAGATCATAAGAGATGTTACTGGATTTAGACATTAAAGGAGGCAATTATTTTGAGATTTTTATTTTTACAAATTTTTTGGTCTTAAAAATTGTTTCCTTCTTCAACATCTTTTTCATTCACACCAACTATCAAAATAACATTTAGATTAAGTTTTGCTTAAATATTTTAATACTTATACCTTAAAATGAATTCAAATAAAAATGTTTCAGAGTGATGCCTTAGAGTCATAATCTAAACTTTTCATTATAAATGGATTACTTGAAAGATTTCTTAATACAATTTATTTTTTGTTTTCTGAAAGGGCTTTTATTTCTTGTGATGTGGAAGAAACATGTTTTCATTCTTAACATGCAAATATTTTATATATCAGGAAATCGTAGCACCACCATATAAACTTCCAGTGTTAGATGATTATAAAATTCTCTTGCATTATTAAATTTCTTAGTTTCTCTCCTCTCTATTGAATGGTAGCCATATAACATTATTAGTATGTTTTTAAATGTGCATATTATAGTATGTTAAAAAATAATTGTGTAAAACAAAATCTTTTTCTTTGTAAACTATTTCCCTTTCTTTAACCAGGACATTTTCATTATCATTCCTATTTATTACGCTAGTTGCAATTAGTATAGAGAAATGTATATCTCATGTACCAATTCACCAGAAAAAAATTCTGTGCCTAAATAGCTCTGTTTTTCATAGGGTATAATGTATGACTGTTTTGTGAATTATTAAAAAAATCATATGTATGTAATTTTATTTTTTTCATTATTGTCTTGGTCTTTCATATTTATTCATTTATGTAATTTGTACCATTTGTCAGTAAAATCACTGTGTATATAAATGGCAAAATGTGTGTATATTCTTTCCACTTTAATGCTTATCACAGATCTTAATAGTGTATCTTTCAAAAAATTGTTAAATGACCTGAAACATATAAATAAATTTAAAACAATCCATGTCAGTGTAACAATACGATAAGCAAAACAAAACTAATTATAAAACACCTCTATGAAACTTTCTTCACCCATTACCTTATCAAGCTTTTTGTGTGTAATTAGTTCAGTAACCAATATTTTTATTTACACTTACAGATATTTGTGCCCATAATTTACATTAAAATGCCATGAATCTATAAAAATATAAATAATATTTGTATTTTTTAAGTAGCTTTCTTGATTTCAATAATAGTCTAATTTTCTAATCATTGTTAAGGATTAGGATGAGCTTTCTTGCTTACTTAAGATAGTGTTTAAGCCAGATATTGTTCAACTAATATAACGTTTAACTACACAGTCATTATCACACTAGAACTGGGGAGATAGGATCTTCTCAGCTCCAGGATTGCCTGAGTGGGGTATAGGGTGGCTGGAGTCGGGACCTATGGCCTGCAGCAGAGAGCAGCCTTGGGAATAGCCCCTAGCAGGGATCTTCTGAGGCCGGCCTGAACTGAGTGAAGTCTGATGGTGCGCCCTGCGGTCCCCGCAGGTGGCAAGCACAATGATCGACATCCAGCCTTTGCTGCTCCGCTGCGACATGCTGAGCGCAGCCCAGGAGGCGCTCTACCGCCCAGGCATCTCCTTCAACAGCCAGCCGCAGAGCGTGCCACTTCTCATCGTGGACAAGGGCCCCGTGGAGCTTCCAGAGGAGTTCGTGGTCCAGGTGCCCAAGGAGCCCAGATCACAGCCCAAGGTGCGGCCAGCGGTGGGGAAAGAGGGCTGGGGGTGGCTGGACAGGGGCTCCTGGGAGGTTCAGCTCCAGGCAGTGCCCCAAATGTGTCTTTTCATATATTTGATCTGCATCTACTCACAGAAGCTGAGATTTGCACTTAGTTGTATCCTAGCCAGTTTAACAATGCATGATTGCTCTACATGAAAACCTCCTTACTTCACAATGTTTGACTTTAAATTTCTGATTGAGTTTGGATTATCTTTGCATTATCACAGGATATTTAAAATTACTTTTAATGACAATTTCAACTCTTGTAAAATTTGAATGCTTGTAAAATACGTTTTAACATTTCTAATTATCTGCTTGCCTGAAAAAAAGAAAAGGTCTCACCAATGGAAACTACGAAAATTTGAGGAGATTACGTAATAAAAATATCTTGGTTAGGAATTATAGTCATTTAAGTGTAAAACCTGGTAGAAAAGTGATGGCTATGGAAACAACCTAATTTTTTTAATGAAAATGTTGAAAAGTATTTTATAATATTGTCTCTGCAGCTGGCAACTACGGTGAGTGGCATCCAGCTCATAAAGTGAGGAATGTTATATAATATTTGCACAAAATTCAATACTATTATTTTCCACATTTTATATTTTATTTAATCTTTACATAATATTTAGACAAAGTAACTTTTATTTTTCCTCATTAAACTCCAAACAGACACTCCTACTTTTCTAATTCCCCCCAAGGGATCTAATATAATATAATATATAGTTATACATAGACATGTAATATGATGTAATATATATCATATAATATTTCATATAGTACTTATAATTCTTTTTCTGTGACACACATGAAAAAGGCTAGGAAGCATTTGGCTGGTGGAACCATATAAATACGAAGTCTTGTCCCAAAACACAGTCACCTCTCCTACCTCATAATTTCATAAAGAAGATATACGTACAATAAATACTGGCAAAGGAACATGAAATACCAATATACTAGTCGACCTTATCTTCTAAACCCCATTACAGAATTGTCTGATAAAATAAGTTGGAATACTTTGTTTCAGTTCAGGGTCTAAGGGAAATACATCATAACTTCATTTGAGATTTAAGAGACCTGTAAGAGTTAAACTTAGCTCTTCAACTATAGCAGCCACATAAAAAAGGTTAAGTGTGTAGATGACTTGGCACTCATAGTCACTCTGTCCACTCAGTCACATCACTCAGTCAATGGTCTTTCCATTTAGATAAGCATTTCTTCCTGTAGTTGATAACTAGTGTGTGTTTTGGGGGTGGGGGAAGGATTGAGGGGAAGATGAATACATACACTTCCATAGAAACATGTAGAATTGACTGCAATATATTCTGAAAATTCAAAGAAAATGCAAACATTCTTTAAGAAATTTATTTTTTACTTTCCCTGTTTCTGTTTTTATAACCATTTTAAACCTGAAATTCTTTAAATTGGTTGCAGCTATATTTTTCCCAGAATGTATTTCAACAGTCACAAAGTTTTCATTATGATGTTGGCTTTGATTTATATTATAAAATGATAATATAAAATTAATATTAATTTAGTCCAATGCATATACATTCATTACAATTTCTAGTACTAACAAAGTGGAAATCCAGAAACAAATTTTAATTTTTGAGTAGATGTTATAAATTTTTAAATCAGTAACTAACATAGACACGTATACACACACACACACACACACACATACACACAGGTATACATACACCCCTACCTGCTGGTAATTCTTTCTTTTGACAAAAAGTTAGAATATTAGACAGAATAGTTTTTCCTATAGAATTTTACTAAAGAGTTGGCTGAATTTAAACATTTCCCAACTTTTAAAGCTTAATAAGATTTTTCTGTATTACTAGCTTTTACTTTTTGCCATGTATGTGGCAGGTTGCAGTGTAGTAATGGAGTATAAATTATATTTTTTTTATCAATTTATAAATGAGAAAATTATATTCTGTTTTGGACATAAATGGAAATGAGGGTACAAGGGAAACTTCATGTGATCTCATAAGTGGAGACTGATATAAATGTCATGTGATTTAAAAGGAGCGGGCAGAATTGTGTTAACCTCTTATGATGAGAGTACTTTTTGAAAGTTGTTTTGTGCAAAAATAATTTTATCAGTGAGATAGAGAACAATTGAAGGTCATCTCTGAGTGCTCCATACAGAAAGAATAAAGAAGAATAAGTAAATATTACAGGGGCAAATCTTTCCTGATATAGAAGAGACTACATACAGCTAGAGTGCTTGGGCAAGTATTAAAAATGAAATTGGAATAAGAGATACTGCAATATCTTGAGCTCTTCAAATTGAAAAAGAATGGAAGAATGCAAACAAGAAAATGTCAGAGGACTCCACTTCCCTCTTTCCCTCCCCTTCTACATTTCTTAAAACAAAACAACAGCCTGTTTTGGAAACAGATACTTCAAGATACAGAACACTCAGAAATAAATATAAATAATAAAGATGGTTATTAATACAATCTGACTGAAAAATAAAATTGATATTACTTTTAAAAAATGTTAACCCTTTTTTTGTTCCATAGATAGCCAAATAAGCAAGTAGAAACCCAATAAAAATAGCCATAACAACATAACAAAACTTTTATTTGTCGAAATTAAACTTTGCCCTTTTTTTCCTTTACTTTCATTTGACTCCAGATAGCTAATAGTAGTTCTTGAGAGTTAACGAGTGTTTGAATTCATAGGAATTAGGACTTCATAATAAAGCAGCAAAGCATAAAGAATTAAAAAAAATAGAGTTCTCAGAAGACGTATTTCTTTTTAGCATATTAAGGCTGACAGAAGTCTGAAGGCAGATTGCCCAGTTAATGACTAGATATCAAGAGTTTTCCTTGAAGCTAAAGGAATGTTAATGTGTTTTTATCAGCATTTTCCTTTCTTTGTGATTTTCATGCAGATGTATAAAAAGTTCATTGAGATGTTCTACAAATAACCCTCCTGCAAGCCACACATATAGTGTCCAGGGTTCATACAAATTTCCTCCCAGAATACAGCAAAAACATTTCAAACCTGACGAGTCATAAACTCTACCTTTCGCAAGAGCCAAAATGCTTTACAAGGGGCTTGGGTACTCTATCATACCCTTTAGAGAATCACAGCAAACTCTACCCTCATTTTTTTTTTTTTTCTATTTTACCCCATTTTGAGATTTTTATGTTTATAGATGGGAATGCTTTTATGATAATTATAAGCAAGGAGAAAATGTCATTTGATTCTTTTCTTTAAATAAAGTCAGCATTTAAAATTAGTCTGAATTACTAAATATTGGAGGATTCTTTATTTATTCTTGCCCTCACCTATTTTTTTCAACAACATTGGATTGAGTGCAAGTGCGTGCTGAGTACTGCACTAAGTGCCAGGAAGACAAAGATGGAGAATTCACACTTCATTTCTCAATCACCGTTGGAAGACAAAAAGATAGTACAGTGTGGCAAGTGCTTGCTAGAGGATACTTCTTCCCTGTACCCTAAGTGGCAAGAGCCTTGTTTATAAAATGATAATGATCACAAGCTTGTGAGTGTTTGTGTGTGTGTATGCGCATGCATGCACATGCACACATGGTTGTGTGTGTTATGGACCTTGGATATCAGGAAATAATATTAAGGAATTGTTTTCCCCACTGGGCCTGGCTCTTCTTTGGTTCTCTAACTTTACATCAACTTTCTTGGCTCATTAACATTATAAGTGACTGTTATGCAAATGGTACACCACTCCTCTTAGTGCCAACCATCAACTGGCACTGTCGCCTTGTCTTTTAGTTAAAATTTCCAAGAAAAGGAATTTAATCCTCATTAGGTTATATTAATATTCCTGATCTAATTATTCATGTCACTGGCTATCCCATGACTTAGGCCCACATAGTAGCAATTGTATAGCAGACAGGCAATATTGGGAATACCTATTTCAAAGTTGAGTATAGAGTACTATAGAACATGTAGAGGGAACATCTATCTAGTCTTGGAGGGTCAGAGAAGGTGCTCCTGAAGTGATATCTAAGCTGCAACCTGATAAGTAGTATTTAGCTAAGCACAGAGGTAGAAGAAGAATGATACTATTATAAATAGATAAAACAGTAGAACAAAGGCTTAGTTCAGTATGATTGGAGCATAGAAGTCCAAAGGATAGTTTCTGGACATCAGTCCAGAATGATCTGGAGAAGTGGCCAAGGATCTAATCAGGATGGCATAATATAACATTATGAAGAGTTGGAAAGCTTTCTTATGGCAGCAGTGGAGCAATTAAGTTCATCTTAAAGGAATTAGGTAAGAAGTGACCTGCTGCCAGCATTTGAAGAATGAGCTTGAAGCTTCAAGACTGGAGGTAAGGAGTTTATTTTATTGATACAGACAGGAAATGATGGTGACCCTAACTCAAGGAGGGACATTAATGATAATGAGGACCACTTGACATAAGGTAGAGATTCATTGTAAGACAGAAGGAAAACCCAAAGAGGACAACCAAGTTTCTGGCTTAAGAAGATTGCATTATGAATGATCGTACCACTTACTGAGAAAGAAAGACAAGAACAGGCAGAGAAAGTTGATAAGGAAGGATAGCACTGTTTTCCAAAAGACTTCTCAACATATTCCTTTGAATAGAAACCCAATTATCTGACCCCCGATTTAAGAACTTATATAAAATATGCAAATCTAAAAATAATTAAAAATGCTATTTGTTGTACATAAGTTATTCTCATCAAAAAGAAAAAAGTTATTACTGTTCTTTGTTAGGCATTCTACTTTAGTTTGGATGCAATAAGATTTCTGCAACAAAAGAGCATCTGCTGGGATTTTCATCCAGTCCTTCCTTTTACTTACCAATAATACCTAGCAGGGATATAGAGGAGCCAGGAGTAGATCTGATCTTGAGCTTTCCTGTGTTCTCCTGAAACTATATATGTACATTTGCAATGTATACTTTTCAGTACTATAGCAAAGAGACAAATTGAAGAAAATCAGGACAGTTGATCTACTAGCCTAGATATATTTGGCATTTTTTCAGTTCTTAGTAGAATGTTCCAGGTCGAAATTTGGAAAGAAGCAGGAGACTAATCTCACATTGAGCTCATTAACAATGTAACATAGCACACAACTTAATAAAATATTAACGAAAAATAATCTTCATATGTCTTTTGAGAGTGCCTCAAAAAATGAATTGATGTGCACTCTTGCCTAATTACAACTGATTATTAAAATAACAATATCACTTGATATATTATAAAGCAATGCTTTACCTTAAGGAAATGGTTAATGTTCTCTTTGGTTAAGAATCTAGAAAATGAAAGCTGTACTCAGTAAGCACTTTTAAGTCATAGATCCAAGGCCACAGTTGAAGAGCTTACCTAATTGTATATATGATGGTGTTACAATAAACTAATAGCAGGGAAAGGTTGGCAAAAGCTCACTTGTTGGGTTACTTGTAACACAATAATTTGGGATTTTCTATACCATGAACTCACCAACATGATTGGACAAGTTGCAGACATTAGAATAAATGAGGAACAGGGAGAGGTGAATGTAGGATGCTTTAAAATCTATGAACTGGAACATATACATACAGTAAATAAGATTAATAGGCGACACATTTTCTCTTACCTCAAACCACATCCCCACACGTCTTATCCTTCAGCCTCAAGGAAGTTCTTTCAATTTCCTAGACAAACCATGACCCCTTCTACATCTTTGGCAAACAATATTATCTTTGCTGGTTGGAATGTCCTATACGACCTGAGCGCTCTTCAGCTCAGCTAAACATTCGATATAGGTTGATTTGGGTTGATTTTCTTCCTCTTTCACCCATCCCTAGCCCTATTCTTGACAGAATAATTCCTCACCTCCCTCTGATCCTGAATTAGAGTGGCCTGAAAGTTGGGTGTGTGCATGAGGTAAACAATGTATCTTTACTTCCTTCTGGCTTTCCTATTTTCATTTCATATAACTGTTGATCACTGGAAAATCCAAGACTTTGTTACTCTTAATATGTTTTTAGTAGTGTTATTTATTTTGACTTTGATGAGTTAAACATTTGGCATGTTCTCATGTTCTTACTCTCCTTATTCCCAAATTTTTGGAAAAGTTAGTTCTAATTTTCTTATTATATTACTGTCTGAAATGTGTAGGTGAAGTCTAGGAATTCATGAGGAGGGAAGGAGATGAAAAAACTTGTAACAGAAGAACAGAAATTAATTTTTCTACAGCAATGGAAAATCCTCTGTTTTACAAGCTCAGCTTTATGGATGTAACTGTTATTGCAACAGAATAATATGATAGGGTTTTCGAAGTGCTCGTTAGCTTCTCGATTTATATGTAATGCAATATTATTTCAGATAAAAGCCCCTTTTCACATTTATTTGTGTCTTTTGTTGCGGTTTACCAGTTCAGACAAAACATCAGGTCTAACTGATGTACAAAATACATTCTTTGCACATCACTCTTTAAAATTCTTATGTACATCTAGAGTCATATTTTCATGTGAGAAGAAAGTAATAGGAGTATAGGGAAGTAGCTAATAGTATTGACGTTAAAAAATTAATTATAAACTTTACAGCCCTAAACATGATTTTAAATCATTTCTTTAGGATCTTGTTTTTTTACCAAATGGTATGAGTACCAGAATGGTGTATGCAATTGAAAATAAATGTTAGTGAGTTTGTTCTTCAAAGTATTTACAGGAAAATATATCAAACTTTGGTTTCTATTGGCATAAATCACAAATTGCTTTCTTTTTTCTTCTCATAATTATGAGTAGTTTTTCAAAATACTTATGGGAATTACACTTTTCCTCATTACATTTTTCTTGTTACAAAGAATATGAATAATGGAAAATATATGCTAAACTTTAACATTTAAGCCAAAAAAAGAGTTTTGTTTGATTTAATTAGGAATATATCATTAGTTGTTTCACTAGTTCATTAGAGTATCTGTCACAAGCTAATAATTGTATATATGTTCCAAAGGAACAAATTTTACACTACCAGTAACAGATACTTTTCAGATTAAGTTAGTTAATCACTAGCATTCCCTTCCTTTTTATTCTGTTTCCCTTCAACTCAATGTGTGGTATAGGAAAAGGGATCTGAAGTATATTCCAGATAAAGAGAGGAAATGTCCATTATAGTAATGGAATCCTTAACCTCAAATTAAAATGAAAGGGAAGATGGGGCAGGTATTATTGTGCATAGAACATCCTACTTTCATAGATTGGCTTATATCTGTTTTTTTAGATTCTGCATTATTCATATAGGTCTATAGTAGATAAATCCAGAATTTTGGCCAGGCATTCTAATTGTGTGGGTATGTGGGGGTGTGTGTGTGTGTGTGTGTGTGTGTATTTAATTAAGTTGATATTTTTCCCCAGTTATTACTTCTTGAGAAGCAATTTATTTTTCCTGGTTATTAGACATATCTTTAGTTCTTCACCATTTTGTTTTTACTGCTACAGAGAGGGTAATAATAATTACAGTTACTATGTGAACTTTGAGGTGTGAGAGATTTAGGTTTATTTCGATATTTACTGTTTATTAATCATCTTAACTAAGGCCAAGGACTTAGATTTAAAAAGCTTTTGTTATCTTATCTATATAGGTGATAATAGAAGTACATATATTATTGTTGTGATGATTAAGCATCATGTATAAATGTATTAAATACAATTAAGCATTTAATTCTTAAGACTTAGTAAGTTACCTACCCCGTCTCCTTTCTTTTTTTTCTTTTCTTTTTTTTTTTTTTTTGGCCTTTGGCTTTCTGCTTTATAGTAATTATACCAGAGATATATAATGGAAAATTAAAGAAGAATTTTCAATGAATTTATTTAGTTACTTGTTAATATTGTGTTTAGTTTGGAGAAGAGGCAAAGTTATGTTCTAAAATACTGGCTTTATATTTTGGCCACATTCATGGATTCATGGCTTGGGTAACTGAACATCAAATATAAATATTTAGGAGAGAAAATAATTTAATTCACATATTTGTTGTGACAATAATATACATAGAACCCTCTAGAAGGCTGTTTTCTTCCTCAAGGAATTATAATCTCTTGCTAGTAACAGAAAGAATACGGAAACCAGTATGCATTTGACTCTATGATTTGGTGAAATGTGGTATTCAAGTGCCGTATTTTGAAGGAGGAGGAGATGCATTCCTGATGTGGGCTGGGGATAGGAAAGTAGGAAAGATGGGTAAAGCTTAGAATATGTAGTATTTTAACTAACTCTTAAAAGATCCTTTGGATCATTTGCAAGCATAGATGGGAGGTGCGGGGGGAGGGAGGGTGTTACAGGTAATTGAATTATGTGAACAAAGTTATAGTTGGAGAAAATTAAGTCATATTCATCAGACTGTGTATAGTCTAGTATAACCAACAATAAGGACATGAGGAAAGAAGTAGTGAGGCAGGAAGTTTGAGAAGTAGGTTGTAGCCATATCATAGGGGGTCTTACATGTCAGGATGAGACTCTTTACATCATTTTGTCCGCAGTGAGATTCTTTGGAAGCTGTTGATCAAAGTTGCAATTTAGAGCCTGTCAGGAATATGTGGAAAATTTTAGGGTAGAGAGGGACTTGAAAGTGGGTAAATCATTAGGTTGTTACCATAGGGCAGAAGGTAATGAGTACCTGAACTGGGGAGATAGCAATGGGAATGGAAAGAAGAGAGATGATGTGAGAAATGCACAGAGATTGAATCTGCAGTGCTTGGCTACTAATTGGATGTAGGAGGTGAGAATGAGGGAAAAATCAAAGATGTCTAGGTGACTGGGTGGTACCATTCACAGAATTAGAATTCAAAAGGAAGCTTTGGATTTTAGAAAAAAAAAATAGTGAGTTTGGTATAGGAAATGTTGAGTTAGAGCTGTCAATGTAAAGCAAACTCTGACATATGAATCTAAATATCAAGAGAAAAATTATTGCTATTCAACATAAAGGCGATAATTAGAGTCATTGGAGTTTGTGAAATTGCCAAAGCAGAGAAAGGAATGGGCAAAGAGAGATCCTAGGGATACACTTACATTTAGAGAAGGCATTGAAGGTGATCAAATCATAGGTTGGAACAACTGATAAATTGAAGAGATGTCACAAACTTTTCTTACGTTTTGCTCCTCTGGCAGCCTCTGCTAATGCTAATCCACAGAAAGTTTATACAAGTATAATAAGATGATGACAGAGCATGAGCTAAATGAATTAGAAAATGAAAGTGCTTTTGATTGTCACTGATAAATTAGTGAGGCAGCAATATATCTCAAATGCCCTATATGTAAATAGAGCACATAATAGAGAATTAGGTTTATGAGAGTATATAATGAAATTGAGAAAAAATGACTAAGTTTAGTGATTTTTTATTTTTGGTATTTCAGTTCCCTGTTTCTTTTTGATCACAGGTTAATGGTAAATCAGGCTAATCTAGTGTTTTAGTGAATACATTTTTAAAGTACATAAAGCATTTAAAATTTTTCATTTCTGGAATGTTGTAATACTTTTTGAGATTAATAAAAAACACTGGAATATTTTTGGATCAGACCTTGAAATTAACAGTTAAGCTAAATATTATATATTGTAATAAGCTTTAACTGGATGGATTGAAATATATATAGGCTATAGCAAAAAAAAAGTGAAGATTTGTTTAAATATTACAATCATTTTAAACTTAGAATCATACTATGGCAACAATATTTGTCACTAATATGTTTATCAAACTAGCCTTGAAATATGAAAAAAATAAGTTAACATTATTTGCAACACATTTTTTAAACACAAAAGTATATCCACCTTCATTTCTACCTTAAAAAGTAAACACATTACGACATTTATTCTTTAAAAATCTTAGGATTTCAAAAATAGATTAACTTCTCAATTTTATTTGAAAATGTTGGTCTTGTATAAGTAATTTGTTCCCAGTTTTACTTCTGAAGGGAAAATTGTGCCATTTGTTTATCTACTATTTCTAAATTTGGTTTCATCTATATTAAATAATGTGATTATTTATAGCCATAGAAAAATAATGTGATTATTTATGATTAGAAGATAATCTAGCAAAATTTTTTGAATGGCCTATAAAGATACCTATATTGTTGGTTTATTTTTTACTTATATTTTATTTTTTTCTGTTATATAAAACTGTTTACCATCTTAAAATAAACATCTATGACAACATAGTATTATTGAATAGCTTGAGATCTATTTTTACATTCATATCATTTTTAGTTGACCTACATATACATAGTGCATATCCATAAGCTTACTTAATTACATGTGTGAAATTTAAACAGTAGAAATGCTTAGGTAATACATGGATAGAACTCTAGATTAGATGTAAGTTGTGTTAAAATCTTTATTTGTACTGTGTTGTAGTCAGAGAATGTGAATTTTTTGTAAGATCATTCTGTAAATTCAAAGAAAACTATTAATTAAAAATTTCAAGGCTTGTTTTTAGTTTTTGTTTTTCATGCTACATAATGTATTCACCTATTTTCCCAGATAAGATCATGATTCAGACTTTGTGTTTTGTGGCCATGTGACAAAGGTGTTTTGTTAAGAGCTTTGGTAATCTTATTTTCTGGGCCTTGCCGAATTTAGTGGCTTCACCTCTTATAATTCTTTGTACATATGCCATATTCTAACTGTTGAACTTTAGCAGTTGTCTTAGTTTAGATTCTCTCATTATCATGCTCTTCTCCCTTTCTTTGTCTTTCTAACTCCTTGTCATATTTTAGTTCTTGCTTTTTGAGGTATGGTGGTAGTGGTAGTGCAATTTAGTGATTAAGAAGATGGTTTCTTGGACCAGAATGCCTAGCATTCAATCCTGACTCCTCCCTTTGCTAGATGTGTGACTTCTCTACACCTCCTTTCTCTTATTTTTCAAATAGGAATAATAGCAATAATAACTCATAGGGTTATTGTGAGTATTAAGGGAATTAATCCACATCAATTAATCAGAAATTGTTATAGCATGCAGTAAGCAATAAGTGTTAGTTTAGTTTTCTCTTTTGTTCTGTTCTATTTTATCCTATTCTGTATTCTCTAATGTCACTTCTTCTCAAAAGCCTTCCTTGTTGCCTGGAGTCCGGGATATGACAACAATTATACCTTGTATGTGTACTGATCTGTTTCCCTCCTTAGGCTCTGTTTAAGAACAAAGGCCACTGTGTCTTTCATCTTTAAATCCCAAGAACTCAGAATTGAGCATGCTGTGTGCAAGATACTCATGTTTGTTGAATGAATAAATAAATTAATTGGATTTTAGATATATGTACTGTCGTGTGAATATATGCATGATTTAGATATATATATACTGTTGTGAAGATCAATAGTTAGAAGGTACCTGGAGGTAACACAGGTTTACTTTGTTGGACACTCGACCACAGATGCAGTTCATTGGTTAACAATTTGAGCTTCTATAGCTTATGTCTATGTTTTTAAAGTAGAGAACACATGGGGTTAGAAAAGAACCATAATGGATGTCACCAAGGGAGGCAGATTTAGGAATGAATAACTGCCAATCTAGAGGCTTTATGAATATTTAAGGATCATAGTCTTTGCATCCCTTTCTAAGTAACACTGTTATTTGTTCCACTGTTATTGATAGATATTCAACAGACCTATGTTTCATTAATTCTATAATATATCTGTGGAGTGCTAACTTACTCTCTATTCTTAATACATATTATGAATTCTGCCTATGTCTCTCAATTTACTTGTCCATACATTATGTATGTTTAACACATAGGTTTATCTATCCCATTTGTTTGTCTCTATAGCAGATTAAATATTCTCAGCTAAAGCAGCAAATACACATTGCATGTGTTATAGTTAGGCTAACCATATGTCTTGGTTTCCCCAGAGAGACCCAGTTTACACCTGTTGTCCTGCAGTAATTCTTAATAGTATCCTCTTTCATTCTCAAAAGTGTCCTGATTTGGGTGATAATGTATATCACCTTATTATTAATCCACCATCTGCTACTTGTAAAACTATGTAAATTGAGGTAAATTATATAATATTCCATCTATAACATTAGTGAATTGGCTGTTATTTGTAAAGCCCTTGCCAAATCTAAAATTCTTTGACATTTATGGAAAAAATATAGAGCTTTTTACTTCCTTGAGTCTATTCATATGACTACTACCCTGAAGACAAGTGCATTTTTCCATTAAAAGTAGATCTAAATACAAGTTGAATATAAATGTATGCATTAACTACTTTGAAATGTGCAAAATTACAGTTTTAATTTGTACTTGGGGCAACATATTTGAGACATCATGACCACAGAATTTAAAGTTGAAAAACTAAAAGCACTTTTATTAATTTCTTTAAAATGGAGTATATTAAATAAAAGGATTTGAAATGATTATACATGGTTTTAAAAATAGTTATGGCTGTGAGCTCAACCTATGCTTATATTCCTTATCTGTATATTGAATTAAATAGTTGGCAAGGAAAACCGGTTTCTGAAGAAGGTAATGATTTTAGTTTCTATTATGATATATTTCCAGGTGTTCACGAGCCAGTTCTGTAGGGATTTTGAGAATAATGGGAATTAAAGTAAATTCGATCTTTAACAACAGATCTGGATATCACCTGCAGAGAGAAAATCACATAAATGTGTGAATGGTCTTAGAAGGATTTATGTAGATGTAGAAAGGAAGTGAAGAAAATTTGAACAGCATTTCTGACTGTTTTAGTTGGTCACTTGTTCCCTAGATATTTCAAGACTGACAACTAAAAATCTCACCATATAGTGACTGGGTTTGCTCCCCTCCCAACCCCCCCTTCAAAAAAAAATCTTCCCAGAGTATATGGCTATATGAATTGTTTCATTTTAATGCAGCATTGCTTTTTACAATGTTTTTTTTTTTTTTTTTTTTTTTCACGGCTAGAAAATTTCATGGCTCAGAGTTTGGGTTGGTGAACATAGACTGTAGGGAGATAGATTTTACTTTTTGGAATTTTATGCTAATGATGTTATCCAGTTTGAAGAGGATAAAGTTGATACATTTATTCATTATTCAAGTCTTCCTGTATCCTGCCTAGGTGATCTGATACTACTGAAAAAATGGTAATACCAGCCTGCTGTGGTACCACAATATTTTTGAAAATATCAAGAGATTTGATAGGTTTTTAAATAGCTTGGGCTTGGTAGAAACTTCCTCATTTTTGTAGGCATATAGAAAAATAAAAGTAATGAAAATTTATTCATCTTTATATTATTGGCAGTTTCTAGGAATTACTATAAGTGCAGATAGCTGTACTTGGTGCTTAATTGTATTAGGGAACATATCATTCTATCACAATTATGCATATATGTGTGTTTTCCTCCTTGATTATAAAATTCTTGAAGAACTATGTTTTATTTATCATATATTTGTCAGGGTTCTTAATATTATCTGTGGTTCATTGTATTTTTCATTACGTTTCCTTAATGGTATATTAATTACAATGCAAATAGCAGAGTGTTTTTGATCTGTAGACCACCACCTTTGAAAGCTGGTAAAATATTATTAGCATGCTTTTATGGTACATCACTGACGAGCCTATTAAGGAAATCAAAGAAAATAAAATGAGTGTGCATATTTGTATACATGCTCTTTCACAGACCTAAATCTCAGTGAAATAATCAGATGCTTCGCTCTCACCTTTACCCTACATGAAAAATTTGCTTCTAGTCTAACTTGCATTATACTAAGAGTACAGTTTCAGTTGTTTGCTTCTGGGCTTTGTGGAAGCTGCTTATTCTCTTGGGCTTGTGGAGGGGAGGAAAGGTAAGTATCTTGCATCATTTTGTGGCAGCCTCAGGGATTCATTCAAGAACCTTAGTGACTTGCTGTGGTGAGAGCAATGAACAGCCCTCCAGTTGGAAAGACATCCTAATTAAAGCATTTCATTTCCTTCATTCATCAGGCATTTACTATGAACCCACTGTGTGTAAATAAATGACCGTGTTTAGATAAATAATAGAAATCTGAAGATTTCACTCCTACTTGGGAAGAAATTATAACCCAAAAAATAGGATATAAAGTGAAGTCGAGAGGAGAGCAATCCTAATTTATATTATCATTGAGGGATTTGGGATGGTTGTTGGAACAGAATTCCCATGTGTGTTGTGCTCTCTGATGTTCTAAAAGTATGCCTTATTTTTCCTCATGTCTATATTATTTTGGCCTTAGTAATTTTTGAGAAAAGCAAAGTTCCTTTTGTCCTCCGGTATAATTTTTGTTAGCTTCTGGAAATGTTATTTTCACCTCCCATAATGCAACTTTAAATATGTAATATAGTGTCTGTATTTCAAATGAAGGTGATACGTTTTCATTTTCTATCACTTGCATATAAAATAAGGAAAGGTTCATTTTAGCTCTCTGAGTATATTACTTATTTGATTTCATTCAGTCTTTTTTATAATATTGAGTAGTTAACAAGCTAAAACAAAATATTTGGCAAAATTGATGATCTCTTCTCTTAGGAGAGCCATGAAAATTGGAAGGTGTACCTCAATTTATATGAAGGTCACCAGTTTATATTGAGTGTGTGAGGAAGCCAGGCAGTCCGGTATGCATGGCTGCATCTAGACAGGAAAAACCTTGCATTTATAGCCACAGCAACTCTTGTTTTATCTTTGAAGTTAGAATAAAAACTTGTATGACTTGGAGTTGGGAAAAAAAGTTTATCAGCAAGATCATTAATAACTTGGGACTCAGCTTTTCAAGTTACAATTAGCTGCTCAACAGCTGTGACCTTCAAGAGCTACTCATTATTGTTATTCCTGATTGTTCACTCCCACTCTAGAGCTCTTTTCAGAAATAGTTTCGCTGACATCATTGACCCCAGGGGTCAATGTGGGAAATGAGTCTTCAAGCACTCATTTGTAAGTCTTGTTTCTGCAGGATGAGAGAGTGTGTGTGTGTGTGTGTGTGTGTGTGTGTGTGTGTGTGTGTGTGTGATTTAGCATCTGGTTAATGCCTCATTGTAAATCCAGCTGTTTGGTCATATCCCAATTAGGATGATGGCTATTGGATGAGGGGGCACTCCTGGGAGTAGAAAGAAGATTCAGTGGCCTCAAAAACAGTAAAACTGATGGTAACACGGGCTCCATTTTATTTAGTTGCAAAAAAAGAAAAAAGCTCATGCTTGCCAAACTCTGTCATGCACTGTGTAGCATCTCAACGAATCAGCAGGGATTTTAAACATGCTGTGTATTTGGCATACACTGCAACCCAAGAGAAACTGGGAATTAGAGAAACTGTAGTGAAGTATGAAATGAAAGCTCAGCTGGAGAGGGAGGACTGGATTATTATGTTCAGCTTCTTTGTCTCAGTTCCTTTAGATATTAAGAACATGGGACCCTTAGGAAAAGGGGATTTGCCTTCTCAAGATATAGGGCATACTCTCTATATTCTAAAAGGAGACCTAATTAGAGACAAGCTATCTATCATAAAACAAAGAATAAGGCCATCAACAAGAAGATTGATAGAATTTGTTACTGATAAAGACTTTTCTGGCCAATTAAGACTCAGAATTAAATATTATACTCTTTGGGAAGTCTTATTAGTAATATGCATATAGTATGAAGCTTTTTAACATGAAGATTTGGTGGTTTCAAACTAAGATTTCAAACATGTGAAATCATCATGATGTGGCAAATGGGATCTTTGGATATAGAACGAGGTGGTCTGGCTTCTAGTTCTGACTCCATTCCTTTCAAACCGTACTATCCTGGATAGGTCCTCTGGCCTATGTGCTTTTGAGTTCTTATTTGTGAAAATGATAGAATTGGGTTAGACTTGGATATGTCAGACTTTTAGGAAACTACAATTCTGAGAATTATGTTCTCTCTTAGACCATTTATAGTTCTTTATCACCTTCATTTTAACTATCTTCCCTAGTTTCACTATTACTAGCCTCACTGACTAAAGGAATCATTGGATTAATTCTAAATAAGTTCCAAAGCCTCTTCCTTTGTTCTTCAGCCTTAGCCTTACTATTATTGTGTGCCATGCCTAATACCAATGGTTAGGTTATTTATTTTATATTTTTTGAAATGTCCATATTCATGAATTTTCTAATATTATGATTTCCAAAGCATGGCTTTGCATTCAAATGTCCAGTAAATTTTGCCTAAGAATTACTTTATAGTGATGAAATTGAAACTATCATTGATACTTTTAGGAAAAAGTACAGATGAATAACGATAGCAGGAGTATTAAAAACTTACTTACTACAAATATACTATTTTTAAGCACTTCATATATATTAACATTTACTTTTCATAACCAACTTATGACATAGGCACAATTGTTATTCCCTTTACAAAGAAATAAACTGAGATACAACAAAATTAAATGACTTGTCCAAAGTCATGACAGAATTAGGATTCAAACCCATGGAATATGTAACAAAGTCTGAAATCTTTACCACTATACCATATTTTAGTTCACTAATATTGAGTAACATTACATGGACTTTCTTCAAGGAATCTAAGATTCACATATGTTTTAGACATTTGAATTATTAAACACATTCCTAAAACTGGATTAAATATAGCAAAAACTTGAAGGAGAAGATTAATTGTCAAGTTTAATTTATTGTGCTTAAAGATTAACTTGAAGTTAATGCCTAGGTTGATTTTTATAAGAAATTTTTTTAAGATTAAATCTGTGCATATTAGAAATCTATCGCTGATTACTACAACTGATTCGTGATAGAAAAAGGCATACTTGGGTATAGAAAAGAAAGTAAAATATATAATATTAATATCACTAGACTTTTATCAAATGTTAAATTTGGTATAGAAAATATTCCCCCAAAAAGAAAAAAAAAACACAATTAGCCACACACCTTTATTCACAACATAATTAGGATCAACTGAACGGATCTGGGGGCAGTAATGACCCAGAAGCTTGGTAAGCAGAAACCATGAGCACATGGTTATCAGAGGCAGAGTAATAGGGGCAGTCCAAAGTTCAGAGAAACTACCTGCAGCCTGGAGAGTCATAGGAAATGAAAGGTCCAGGGCAAGATGGGCAGGAGTTCATGGCCCCAGCAGCAAAAAAAAGAAAAAAAAAAGGTCCTGAAGCAGTGTGACTGACTGCTCAATTTTGACAGTCTTTATTTGCTTCACCCCTGGTGAGAGTTCATCCTGAGAGAACCTGGCCAGCAGGTGAGAATAACTGAAAACAGTTGGCTGTTAGTGAGGGCAGGGGTAGAGCAAATGCTATTTTTCTGGTAGAGTTTTTTTTTTCTCCTGACAGCTGGGCAAGTCACATGTAGTTTACTTCTTTAGCCAGACATTATGATAGCCCTTTTTATAATCCCATGCCTACAGACAGCCATTCCTATATCTTTCAAGGCTGATGTGTCTAAGGAAAAATAATGAAGGACTGGAAATTAAGTATTGATATTCTTTAGTAAGGTTGATTTGTCCCCATCTCATAGCTAAACTCCAATCATCTTGACAGAAACGCTGTCTTTGGAAAGTAGAAGAGTGCTCCCCAAAAAACCAGGAGGAATAAACGTGAGCTCTGTTCAGCTGGATTGCCTAGAGAGCAGTTTTTCTGTGCATTTCCAGAGGATGCTCTCTGCCAAAAAAGAACTAGAATAGTTGATTCTCCAAAGTTTCCTTGAGCCTCTAAATTGTCCTTCCTTTTCATCAAAGTAAACAATCTATAAAGAAAGGTAACCAGCCAGGCAAATGGATACATTGAGAGAGAGAGAGAGAGAGACACACACACACACACACACACACACACACACTAGTATTTCAGTAGCAGAGCTGGGTGTGTTTCTGAAACCCCTTCAAATCATTTGTCTGTTCATACCTGTGACCGTATTTGGTGATAATGTTCTGTGAGGTTTCAGCAAATTCATCCAATCTTTGAAAAAACCCTATTACCAGAAGTAGTAGAAAAGAGTGTTTCTAATAATTTTTGATTTAAGTAAATTATTTTTATGTAAGTAAAAATGACTATATGAAAGTAAAAATGTAATTTGAATGTGGATATTCTCATAAAAGGTTTAAACTAGAAGGAGCATTTGAGATCACACCTGCTATCTAGTTATTTACAGATGAGGAAACTGTGGCCCAGAAGTTTCAAGAAACTTCCCCATGGTTAATGCTCTGACTCTAGTTATGGATCCCAGTTCCATTTCCAATCAAGTTTTACAGTTTCTTTACTATGAACACATATACATTTTGAAGTAAAATATTTTACATTTTCTTTCTTGTTCAAAAAAAAAAAACAAATTTGAATGATCTTACTATGTTCAAAATTTACATTATTTCTGGGAATTAAAAAGTAATTCATGTTTATAATAGAATATAGGAAAAACAGGAAAATTTAAAAAAAAAATTTATATGTCAACCTGAAAAAGACAACCACTATGACGACTTTCATGTATTTATCTTTCTATCTATGTATCTATTTCTTCTAGTATAGTGTGATTTTACTATAGTTTTTCCTTTTCTTTTTTTTCAACTAAAATTTCAAAAACATCACACTCTGAAAATGTTTGACCGCAGTTGCATTTGCATGATATTCTATTTAGAAAGACTCATTTGCTTTCACATGTTCTCTATTTTGTGACATTTTATTTTTACTGTTTTAGGAGTTTTTTCATGATACAAATACGTATTATAAAAGTGACATTGTGCTCCCTCACCATTTTCTCACCTCACGTTCTCTCCTCAATTCACTTTAATCCTACATTTTTGCTACCACTACACTAAGACTGCTTTCATTAAGTTTTCCAAGTATTTCCATTTTACCAAATCTAGTGTCTCTTTCTTCTATTATTATCTTAATTGACTTCTCAGCATCATTTGATATAGCTGACAACAGCCCCAACCCCTTACACCCCTTTTCCTATTTCTTCTATTTAGAACCTCAGACACACAGAATTTAGTCAATTTCTTTTCTCATATCATCACTCTTCTCAACTTGTTCAACCTTTATTTTGTTTATTTTTATCTTTCCCTATGGTAGGCAGAATAATGGCCCCACAAAGATGTCCACATTATAATCTCTGAATATGGTACTTTACAGCAAAGGGGACTTCACAGCTGTGATTAAGTTAAAGACCTTGCTGTAGAAAGAGTATCCTATATTATTCAGATATTAAATGGTATCTCATTGTTTTAATTTGCATTTCTCTGACTATTGTGTGATTGACCATCTTCCTTCAATCCTAATTAGTCATTTGGAAAGTTCCTTCTGTAAACTGATTCTCATAGTCATTAACTATTTTTCTTTTAGTTTGCCTCCCTACCCCAGGTTTTAAGAACTCTTGATATTAAGCCTTTGCCATTTATAATTGTATAAATGTTTTCTTCTCTGTCACCGTCTAGATAACTTTGGGCAGAACTCTTCCATTGAGATATACTTAGAACATTTCATTTTGTTTCCATTTGTGATGTGCAGGTGTCAGAAACCATTCCTCACTCAATAACAAATATTTTAACTTTTACATTTAGACTCACACTTAAAATTGAAGTAAATTAATGTGAAGTTTTTACATGTTGTAAATTAGAAAAATGACATTATTTAGTGGTACTGAGTCATTTTTTAAAATACACATTACCAAATAATGCAGCCTCTCTCCAGGGCTTTGTGATATTACTTCTGTATGACAAGTGTACTCATAGCCTCTTTATTCTTTTTCGCTGGTTCATTAGCCTATATCTAATCTAGTATGCCACAATGAATTTACACTATTGTTTAATACCTACAGGACCGAGTTCCTTTTTTAACTTTTTTTCAAAATTGGCTTAAAAAATTTTAAAACAGATTGTCAAATTTCTACCCAAATTTATGGTTGCATTTTGATTGGAAATTTATTGTATTTAGATTGATTTGTATGAAGTTAATAAAGGGAATCATACTAATATCCATTTAGAAATCTAGAAATCATCTTGAATTTTAATTTTTCTTTACCTCTTCCTCCCACATTGTCTTTAATGTTTGTGGGGCCTTGAATAGAAGTATAAATGGAAACTGCATTTTATGCATCCTAGTTAAAACTTATAAATCAAGCTATCCCCAATACTCTTCCCACATTATCCTGAAATCTAGAGGCTAAAGGATTTTCCCTCCTGTAAGGCCAACACTAATGAACCAGAAGCCAGCACTGTTCTGCTTAGTGTTCAAAGGTAGGAAGCTAGGTTCAGCTCAGAATTGACCCAAAGGTGGGACTGACATGATCAAACTCTCTTGGGTGAAAAGAATAAGCAATGCCTCTCCTCCATATCCCACTTTTCCAACTCAGGATTTCTAGGGAGCTCTAAGTTCTTTCAAAGAGAGAGGGAGAAAGCTCTATCAGCCTAGACGTTGACTCCAGGTAAATTGAGAAAGAGCTCTCAAGACAATGATAGCCATCTTTTCTCTGATTTTTAGTACTGTATAGTCCATGATTTTTTCATCCAGTTCTCACCTTCTATTCCCTATTCCCACCCCACTAGCTAGTTGTCACACTTGGTTCCTTTGCTCTATAGAGCCAGTTTAGCTCCTGTGTCTCTTTCTGTAATTATCTTTGATTATCGAGCTTTCAAAAAACTTTCTTCTGACCTAAAATATAATATAAAGGAGTTTCTATATGAAATGTGAGTCTTCTTAATCTTTTCTAAGGGCTGTACTTTCTCTACCTCAGTCTATCAATAGGTCTCATCAGTCTACCTCCTATACATCATTTTAATAAGTATATTCTTTTCTAAGTCCTCATTATCTTTCACCTAAACTTTTATAGTAGCTTCTATCTGGTCCCCCTGCCTCTGTTCTTACCTTCTTAAAATCAATTCTCCTGAGCACTAAGAAAAATATTTTAAAATACAAATTCAGTCATCTCTCTTTCTTGATTTTAACCCTCCAAAGTTTGCTTTATTTTTAAAATTCATACAGTATACTCATCTTTACAAAATATATTTTTGGATTAAAATAGTTTTACTCTGGTATTCAGTTGGGACCAAGAAGATAAGTAGATTCATAGAACTAGATTTTCTCTTTTATGCTTTCTAGGATGAGAAGACAAATTGGATGGTGCTAAAAAAGACAATATTGTTAATAAAGACAGTGTCGACGAGATATTAAAATAATTTACTTCTCTTAGAGAAAAGAATTTAGAATTCACATACTTTGTCAGAAAGAGGCATGCTTACTTGCATGGTTAATTCAAGTATGGATGCACGTATGTGTCTATATTTTAATTGGATATGACAATAAAATTTTGGAATACAGATTACTTCCATGTCCTATAATCTTTGTTGATTCATTTTATGGAGCACCAGACAAGATTGTTTAGATACTTTGCTGTGGTGAACAGTGAATCAGCAATTCTGGCAGTAGTCAAGGAATAATAACAAAGGAAGGAATATAAATATGATGCCACAAGTATTCTTGCTTCTGAGGCTAATTGATTTTGAGAGGTTGGTTAAGGCGTAGTTTTAAAGCCATGATATATTTATTAATTTATGGGTCATTAATCTAGGGAGCTCGCCAACTAAGTAGTTACTTTGTTAAATAATGACACTATAAATCTAAGTAATTCCTAGATATCTCACTGTTTATGTTATAAGTTGAGCTAGTCACAGGACCTTTCAGTTCTCTACTGTAAACTTGCATGTGTGTGTGTGACTAGACACTTGTAAGTAAATTTTTATGCTGATGAAAGTAATCACATTGTAGCTATATTGTCCTTTTTATATCAACTCAACTGTTAGCAGTAGATTGCATCTAAACATTTTATGCAAGGATCACTATGCATATTCCTTTTGCATTAAACTAAAGATTCTAAGGATATTTCTGTAGCACCAGGACTTGAGACAAGTGTAAGTGGTTGCAATTATACAGTAATTCCTAAGACTCCTAAACTTAATCATTTTATTTATTTATTTATTTATTTATTTATTTATTTATTTATTTATTTTTAGGCAAGGCAACACTCGGTTGACCTCACAGTTTGCAAGGACCTTGTCAGCTTACAGTCCCTTATTTTTTATTTTTTACTCCTACAGCACCTGGTCTTCCTAGGTGGTCTCCCAACCAATAAACTCAATTATCTTAAAAACTGCTTCTCAAATATTAACAAATGCATAGTTATTTTTGTGTAAATAGAAAACCAGTTATGCACACGATGAAAAAAAAAAGACATATCTCTAAAGTCATAATTAATCAGAGTTCTTCATTTTAGCTGTAGTTGAAAATATATATCTAAAAAATCATGGCATGGAATATTTTAATGCTAACATGTTTAGGTCATTTGCCTCTTCCTTATTTTGCTTTCATCATCAAAACTATAAATTATAATTCTGGAGGAGACTGAAGGAACTATGATAACTAGAAACACTGAGATTAACACTGAGGATAACTAAGGAATACTACAAGACTTTATTCATATGAGGTACTCTCAACATTTATACAAACTGTAATTGCATTTATATAAAACACATTATATAAAGAGTTGGATATGATACCTTTTGCTCAGATAAACAAGATCTTTTCTTATCCTTGGTTTGGTAATTTCATAATTCTAGGGTAATATGACAAAGTATGTATTACATGAAATATACTATACATCCATCTCAAACAAATATACTCATGCCTGGGTTACTGCCAGGGATCGCAGAGAGGAACAGTGATGAATAAGTGAAATCTTGGCCCATGCTTTTATAAAGCTTACGTTGCCTATCCCAGAAAGAAAATAGTTTTTAGTATTCTAAAAATGCTGAATTTAGAGATATTAAATGGAACTATATATATTATAGATACACTTATATATGTATGTATTTATATAATAATATAATGAGCATACAACTTTAAAATTAATTTAATTACATAAATACAATTGTAGGACAAATAAGTTTTCCTCTATCCTTCTGAGTGCCTGGCTGAGATCCCCTGTAATAAAAAAAAAAAACATTGACAAGAGAAAAACAAACACAAGTTTTTAACATGTATTATTCATGTACACATGGGAGATGCTCCGAGAAAATGAGTAAATTTTAGAGGTGGCCTGAGCCACCACCCTAAATATCATCCTCAGCTAAAGAGAGAAGAAAGGTGAGTGTGTGTGCGGTGATGTTAACAGGAGTGGGGGTCAGTTATGAGAGGTTCCTAGGAAAAGCAAGATAAACAGGATAAGATTATTAAGAAATACATTTAACCATCCTTAATTTGGAATGATAGCACTTCAGTGAAACTCTCACATATTAGCTACAGACTTTCATTGTAAATTAGACATGGACTTTTTTTTACATTTTAAATGTTTAATACTATTTACTTATAAAACATTTTTCTAGTTTTAAGTGTTTAATTCTCTCATTTGTATTTATACTTTCTACCACCTATTTCATAATCACGTGTGTGTGTGTATATATATGTGTGTGTGTGTGTGTGTGTGTGTGTGTGTGTGTGTATGTGTGAGAGAGAGAGAGAGAGAGAGAGAGAGAGAGAGAGAGAGAGAGAGAGAGAGATTTATAACTCTTTAAAAAACAATTACTGAGTAACACAGATTTTTAAACTTATGGCATTCCTGTTTAATTTTAGTTTCCAAGGTAAATTAAATTGCATATTACTGTAGGGAAGGAAGAATTTTCCTTTTGTCTCTTAGATTCAGGGGTTGGAGACTCTGAATGAAATTGACAAAAGACAAATTAGTAGGAAAAACTTTTGTTTTGTATGCACATGGCAGGCATCATAGAAAAAAAGTGAAAACCCACAGAAGAGTTTGACCTTGGAGCTTATATACCATTTTAACAGTTTGAAAAAAATGTAGAGAAGAGACTAGGTAAAGGAAAAGGGTGCTGGGCTTCTGTGCGAAAGATACTTTGGGAAGGTGACTAGGAAATGTGTGTATGGTAATAAGCGTCCATTCGTATGTAAACTCCTATCATCTCAGGTGATGAGTCGTGGATGGCTTAACAAATGAAAATTTTCTTTAAAGATGTAAATTTATACCCTGCTTTTAGGTAGAAAGTGAGAGGACAGAGAACTCCTCCCATGTTTGCTATTTCTTAATTGCCTTCTGCTCAAAATAATCCTCATGCCAATGTAGCATATTTTGGGTTGACATATTCTCATCTCCCTCATTTGCTTTAGAATTTCATTAAATATCTGTTAAGAGAATTTTCTCCAATTTTTTTAGCATGTTTTAATTTTAACAGTATGTATCTTAGCTCTTTATTTACCACCTAAAAGATAGCAGAAATATCTAAGTGAATGCAAATGATGAATGAATCTATTCAAAAAATAAAGCCATTGTTATACACATTCTACCTTTTTTATTTTCAGTAAATATTGAGTACTTGAGCTGTTCTAGATGCTTGGAACACAGTAGCAGGATAGGAATGAGCAACAGAAAATATTCTGCCCTCGTGAGAAGGTAGTTTAGAGGGAGTAGATAGAGGAAAAAGAATGAAAATATATTTTAAATATATTTTAAAAATATGGTATGTCAAAAGTGCTATGGAGTTAATAAGTCAGAGAAGGGGAAGAAAGATTGTTGGTATATCGGGATGCAAGCATTTGGGGGTGATTTGAACTCTGGTGTTGTCCCAGCAGTGTGGGAGTAGGTAATGACATGGCAAAGAATTACAGCTCAGTGAGATTTAAAAAAAATAAGTTTTATTCAACTTACATTTTAGAAGGAGATGGGCTATGCTAAGGAAGACTATAGCTCTGTGGAATTTGGGAGGTGAAAAGACAAAATATAGAGTTCTCTCCAAGAGAGGAGTGGACTCTCAGCAAAGAGGGCTGTAATAGTGCAGAAGTGGAAAAGATCTGTATTCTATTAGGGCCATGATAAGTGGTTACAAAGACGGTTCTAGTTAATAGGCACATAAGATCATTTTGATTGACATTTGGCTGTTATATAACTCCCTGCATAACTGTGCATGTGGTTACCCAGAATTCAGTCTATTATGATTAGACTCATAAACATATCGGCTTAAACATGGTATTATAATGATGGTATAATGAGGCTGAGGTTGTGGACAGGTTAGGGTAGTACCTTCACAAGCATCTGTGGCCAGATTAAACCAGCTATAGGTTTCTGGTCCCCAAGTCCTTTATCTCTCAGGATGCAGGAGGGATTCTTTAACTACCAATGGGGTGGTCTTTGAAGGATCTCTGGGCTGTCTGTGGACCAGGTCCCCATTCCTTTCTTCCTCTGTCACTCATGTCTGACTACCTAACAGGTTATAAATATATAAAATATAGGTAAGATTTCAGGGAAAAAGTGATTTCTGATCAATGACTTATCTTGGGAAAGGGCATTCCATGTAGAAGAAACAAGTATTTTAAAAAAGGATATGAAAAAGAAGTGCATTTGAGGAGTAGCAAGGAGATTGGTGTGACTAAAGGAAAATGAACAAGGGAATGGGTATTGGAGAGGGTGAGAGTTATGGAAGCAGGGGTTATTGTATAGTGGGGAATTAGTTTGGACAGAGTAAGGACTTTGGATCTGGGGAAAATGAGAGCTTTGAGCAGAGCAATGGTGACATTTGACTTCTCTAGCTTCTGGGATCACCCTGCCTGCTGTATAGAGAATAGATTGCAGTAGGGAAGGGCCTTCCTTATTTTGAAATGAAAGATTTTTCTATATCCTAAACTTATAGATGCCTGTAGGGCCAGTGTCACTGAACCTCAATGTGAGTTCATCCACCTTCTCTCACCAGTTGAAAGAAGCATGAGCAGGAGTTTGCAGTGCAGAAAGGAATTCGTTTTTTATACTATTGGTCAATACAGAGAACAGACAGGCTTGTGCACTGAAAGAGAGGACTCCCAGGTGGTTTATAGGTTACAGATTATATAGGGCAAAATCATAAGACACCATGGGTTAGGAATTCAAGTTTATGTTAGGAACTGGTTGGTTGAAGATGAACTAAAGGTTAATAGGCCATTTCTTCAGGTCTTGTTTCAGTATCCCTCTATCTGGTTTAATTGAAAAGTAGCCAGTGGGTCATTTCACTTATGACTCAGGAGCTGAAACATATCTTAGTTCATGATGTTATCTTTAGTCTGCTAGAGGCTCAACCTTGTGACCATTAGTCACAACTGGACTATTGTCTTCTGCTGCCTCTGGATTTAATGATTATAAAGGGGAAAGTGTAGGTCTGTGAGGTGTGTAGAGGGAGAGGATGGGGGAAATAATCTCTAAAGCTATAGTCGCAAACCAAATCAAAATTATGAGGACCTTCAGTTTCACCAGTAGATGATGTAAAAGAATTAAGCTAAATGATGAAAGCAACTGGGTGTTAAGGTGATAAAAGGCAAGGTACTTAGCTTCAGTGATGAGGATTCCAGGGAGTGATGGAGGTTGCAGCAATTCGGATGGAGGGTTCGCATTATGCAGGGCAGTCTGCTCAACACCAGTTCTTACAGTGTGGTACCATGAGCCCAAATGTGTCTATTGTTTCAAATTTTTTTTAAAGAATTCAAACACATGAATTGTTATGTTAAATCTCTTTAAGTTTTAGAAGTACAGTCATGTACCACATAATGGCATTTCAGTTAAGGATGAACTGCATACATGACATTGGTCTCACACATTATAATGGAGCTGAAGAATTCTTATTGCCTGTTGATGCTGTAGCTGTCATAACGTAGGACAATGCATTACACAAATACTTGTCATTGTGTTACAATTGCCTACAATATTTGGTACTGTAACGTCAACATATAAATATCTAAACCTGTAGAGAATTTTTATAAGAGTTTATTTGAGCCAAGCTGAGGATATCAAGGAAGCAAGATCTCAAATGCTTGGAGAATGATAGTTTTGCAGTTCTTTTTATACATTTAGAATTACAGCGGGAGAGGAAGATCGGTGGGAAATGTAAGATTACAAGAAGGTGGGAGAAAGCAGGGTAGGAAATCTCTATGATTGGATTATAGTATAGTTAATAAGATTATTTGCTCCCTTGAGGGTGGTTATGCCTCCCATGGGTCTGAAAATGGGGATTATTTCTGGCATTTCAAAGGCCTATTAACCTGAGTACACAAGAACAATGGATAGAGCTTACTTAAGGCGAAGAGAAACCTTTTATAGGCCTGTGGTGTGACAGATCACCCTGAGAGGTTACTTTTGGTCATGGAACTTGTACATAGCCCTCCTTTATAAACATTAACATGTTGTGCAGATTTGTAGCCTGTAGGGAAACAGAATTTTTCACCCCAAAATATATCTCTTTGGCATAAGGATAATTTTTGGCTGGTTAATTTTAGAAACATCAGACATAGAAGAAGCTCTGAAAACCAAGTAGAAGTTAGTTAACCTTTGTAATGGAAGTTGGCATTTGTAAGGGAAATCTCCATTTATAAGAGTATCTTTCTTGCTGTACCTGTACAAGAGAGGTTATGCTATGTCTAGGAACTCATCAATGCAGTGTACATGGACTTAAACATGCATAACAATTTTACCCTTGTTTTACTAAGCTTTAGTTGTGGTGCTTCCCATAACTGATTCTCTACTCCCAACATATTTTGTCTTCATCTGATGATGGTATTTAAGGTGGTGATTTCAGTTATTTGGGTTGGTTATGCAGTTTTCCTGGGTCTCCTCCTTGTATACAGAAGATATACTTGTTATTAAACCTTCGTTTTTCTCTTGTTAACCTGTTTTCAATTATAGGATGTCTCAGCTAAGAATCCAGAAAAGTAGAGAGAATTATTTTCCTCCCCTACAGAGCAACAGGCTATGCCATATAGCTTATGTGTGTAGTAGTGTGTTTAGGTTTGTTCTAAATGTAGTCTGTGATGTTCATACAATGAGGAAATTGTCTAAGGATGCATTTCTTAGAACATATTCTTATTGTTAAGAGGCACATGACTGTATAGATATCGACTTATATTTAAAACATTCCACAGACCAATACTATTCTCTGGGATGATTAAAGCATTTCTAAAGGTAGAATTTACTAGAAAGCCTATATAGTTCGCATTCTTTAATCTATTGGAAGATAAAACAAATAAGTTCAACACTGATAAATAAGAAGTGAGATAAAGATAAAGGGAGAGAGGTCATGTTACTAAACCAAAGTTCATGTACCTGATGCTTCAAAAAGCCAAAACTCAAAACATCAGTTTTGAGTTTGGAGTAAGGAAAAGTTTATTGATGGAGAAGGTTCCAACTGAGAAGATGGGAGACATAATGGTGCCTCAAACTATCTTGCTCGCTGGACTAGGTTAAGGGTTTTTAAGGGGTTAGGGGAAACAGAAATGTAGAAGTGCCTGTAGGGAAAATTTTAATTGGAGCATATTGGAACTTGGCCATTTATAGTAAAAAAGCATCTACACAGGATCTTCCTGGAACATAGACCCTTGGCTTCTGAAAGGGTTCCAGTGTTCGAGTTCCAGTTATGTCCTGTTCCTTTGGTTTTAGTGGTGGTGTCGGGGGCTTTGTTTCAGGGTGAAGCTGGAGGACAAATTTCTGTCTGTGCATGCTTCGGCTGCGTAACTTGTTTTTGGTCTGCTATCTCTGAAAAGCAATTCAGTATCTTGTTAAACAGGATATGACTGTTTCAAGCTACTTCTGCAGTTACAATCAGCGCCTAAATTCAGATTTTTTCAGGTAAAATTCCTATTAAAATTTTTTTCTTAAAAATATTTAGTCATAACCCAATGGAGAGCATGAACTAAATTAAAGCATTTTTGCCTAATGATTTTTAATTTGCTATCATCTTAAAATGCTGCTCAACACAGATACACGCTAGAATGCTTCATCCTTAATAAGCAGGAGCCCTCATACACATCTTTAAAACAAATTCCATTATGGACCCTAAATAAATGTGTGGCACCAGGAATTGCTAGATTCTGTAGACTCACAATGCGGTTTTAGTAAAAATAAAGCAGTGAATGTCAATAAGACATTGCACTCTTTACAGAATTGAACATTTTAACGCTGGCATCACCTGTTCCAGTGGATAGAGCTGCCTTTCAGTGGTATTTTCAAGTCATTACTAATGTAAAATTATCTAGCAGGCTGACTGCCTATTTTGTACTCTGTAGTGCTAAAGTGCTTTTGGTCCCCAGAGTTGCAATTAATAAGAGCACTCAAAAATGAACCTTAGGAATCTCTCACAGGGTGTGGTCTATATAGTATGAAAGCGTGTACTTTGGCTCCTTTGCCTTAAATCATCGGTCAGATTTTCTGAGTGTATCTCGTGTGCATGTGTGTGTGTGTGTTTGTGTGTGTGTGCGTGTGTGTTTTATAAGAAATATTAAAGAACTGTGATTGATTCCAGCATTTTTTCTTGAAAAAAGACTATCAAGTTGCCTAAATAAGACTATTTACAAAACAGTTAATGTAATATGGCTCTTTACCATAAAACCCCATGTAGAACCTAGAGGTAAAAACAACAACCTGATATAGTGGCTTATGAAATTTGATTTAAAAAGTGTCCCAAATATTTGGAATGTCAGAATATATATCTTTCATTTTAGTAGTCCTGTTAATTCAAAATTTGAGGTTAATGATTTACATTCTGTCCCATCACAATATCCTGACCTTTCTGACTACAAAATCTGATGATAGTCTAGATGAATAGAGGTGTTGATAAAATCGCAATATTTTTAAATTGTCTTTCTTATGTGTTCCTGGATCAATGACTTATGCACTTTTCTTGTCTGCACTGAATGTTCCTTTTAGAGGCTGATTAAGAAAAGATAGCATTTTGAAATTTACATTTGGCCCTTTGGTAAACCTCTAATCCATATTATTGCTTTTGGTTCCATTGTCTTTTACCTGTTCTAGAGATAAGATAAATCTTTCTTTCTCATTCTGGACATCTACACATCTACATATCTATATATCTAGGTTCACTGCCTTTAAATTTGTTCAAATAACATCTTTGCTATTGTTCAACTGTTTTTCAAAAAAAAAAGGTAGGATTTGTATAATGACATTATTTTATTTTGAGGAGGGATCCTATTATGCTTCTGGCAGAAATGGACACCCTTTCCTAGGTTATGAAGAACACATTTGATATATCCAAATCTCTTAAAAGGTTTCCAAATGTTGTTGAACATTGAACAAATGGCTTGAACTTACAGAGTCCTCTTTTTCCATTGGTAAATGCAAATGACAATACCCCTTGGGTTATCATAAAAGAATTAAAGGAGAATACTATGTGTAAATAGTAATTTTGTTGAGAATTAAATAATAATATTGGTTAGCACAGGTACTGGTGCAGGATAAGTATACTTAGGGATTATTATTGTCATCACATATTATGCTGTGTAAAGAATAGATGAGACAGGTTACACAATACCTTCACTGCTGAGTTTGGTAAGAGAGGTAGCTCCTTAAATATCTCCGTCATCATTTCCACCACTACTATCCCTAACCACTGGAAACTTCTCACTACATAAAATTCCAAATTTTATTCTTTGAATAATAAGCAAAATAATCTATTTGTAGAGGAATAAGTCAGAGGGTATGAACTGTTTCTCAGTTTTCTTTATTTTTGTGTGATGACTTGAACATCTTCTATCAGTTGGTTTCCCTTTGCCAATATAAGCTGCTTTTGTTTATGGCCTGGCTGATACTTAAATAAAAATTAGAAAATTAAAAAGTTTAAAAATAAATGCTTGGATTGCACCCACCATGGCATTTAGTATGATTAGTTTGGCTCTTTCTTGTACCAGTGTACACTAATAGTCATTGCGTCTGACACATTGGCAACAAGTTTTTCCAGCCCAAATGTTCATGCTTTGTAATATTTTGTACTTATGTGTGGACATATTTGTTATGTGTTACTTTTTTTCTGGCAGTACCATAAGGGGATGGAAGTGTGACTGAAAATTTAGGAAACAAGAAAAGCATGAGTAAAATATTTGTGTCTTTCTTTCCTATTTGCTTATGTCCACATTAGTGTGTATAGTTTATTGACCTAAACATAAAATATAAAGTCTTTATGTATAATCATAATTATGTTTTTATGGTCTAGTGTTATATATGTTTTATAGAGCAAAATTAGCTTTGAAAGAATAGAATATGATACCCGATATACTCGTTGCTTCCAGAACAAGCCATAATCATTTGCGTCTATTCCCTCTACATGTAATTCTCTTCTTTGTCTTTACTCTGATTCACATGATAACCTCCTAATAATTTCTGGAGATTCAGCTTCAAGGTCCCATTATGGTCCCATGGCCTAAGCAACAAAGGTCTATTATGGCACTTAGCCTATTATATTGTTACTGATCATTTGCCTGGAAACAAATTTAAAAGTACAAACTAGGGAGGACTGTTGGATGTGTCTTTTTGTTATTTTAAATGTCTGGTGCCTAGCATGGCAACTAGCTTGTAATATGCTATAAATAGTAAATTTTTATGAGACAATGCATATTGACTAGAATGTAATATCCCTTAGAATATAATATCCTTTTCTTCCATTTCAAAATAGAAATTGTAAAAAGTAATGGTAATCAGATGATGTTTGACCTTTAAGTGACCAGGAAAATCTAAATTTCCAAGGTCAATTTATTATATTCTGAAATTGTTGTATGATGAGTGGGTTTACCTTTTGGGAAATAGTGGGATAATGTGAGCACCTCAAGTAACTATGTGGGATACCTCCCTTTAGAGGTCACTAAGTGTGTGGGGCCAGAAAACTCAGTTCTACCAAACCAGCCCAATATTCCAAATCCCACTGAATTTACTTAAATTTTTACATTAGTTTTAAAAATGGAGGATAATATACTCCATCTGATTGATTCCATATCACCTCCCACATTGCTTACAGTATACTTTGTACATTGATCTCCTTTACTGTGTCAATAAGACAGAGGGAAAGACATAAGCCTATTTTCCAGTCATAAGTTTGTTATCATTGTCACTAAAATACAGATCCTCTGATTTATTTAAGGTCGTAGCAATTTTCTTTCAAGTGAAATGTCATGGTAATTTTGGTTATGAATAACTTGAAAAAGGTATATAGATTGTGGAGAAAGATATGATGTGTAGATTAATAAATGTGGTATTTCTTATTTTAAGTTTCTCTTGGGGTTGTTAAGGGATATGAGTGTGCTTTATTAATAATGCTGATCAGTACTTACACTGCAAGATCTTCTTTTTTATTTTATTTATTTATTTATTTATTTTTGCCACCCAGGTAAAATTAATTCTGCCATTCAAGATTCTTTTCTATTAGGATGCATTGCTCCATGCTGAATACCTTATTCAATAGTAGATAAAAGAGGAAGTGACTCTGCTTATCTACATGTATTTAATAATGTCATTTAAAAATAATTCTGAACAAATATACCTTTTACTCTTAATTCTCTGGTTTAGGAAAATTGAGAAAATAGTGCATGACCTGCAAGATGATTGACCTTTAATTTATTGAGGTGTAATTATTTCAAACTGTATCTCATTTATGATCTCATTTAACTATAAGTACATTACAAGGTTTCCTGACACATCTTTTCTCCAGGAAGAAAAATAAGTAATTTCCTGTGTTTTTCAAAACAGATGATTCAGAGGTCTGAGGAGGAAGGAGACAGAAAAGTCTCTTCAGGATATTTGACCTATTTTAGAATGAATTTTTGAATACCTGAAGTTTCCGTGGTTTTATGCTAAATAAATATTGTTCAAATCCTTATAGAGGAAGCAGATATGCTCTGCATGTTATTCTCCATCACGAAACACACTAGCAATTGTTCCATCTCAACTTCATAGAAATTTAGAAATTGTAACCTATAATTTTTTTTAAAAAATCTATATAAATATGAATCATAGTTTTCATTCTCAGTGAAGATGTTAGAAATTGTTTTTGGCTGGAAGATCCCATTTAGTCTAACACACACACAATTTACACTGACATAATGTTTGTTTTTATCTTGTACTATCTATTCTATGGATTGCTAATTTTTAGGCTTTCCACTTTTCAAATTTATTTCTCATAAGAAAGCCCTAACTATATATCAATGTTTTAAGTAGACCTAACATTCATATTTAATCGCTATTATTTTGGCACTATCAATGATCATGTGGAATAATAAATCTTGTCTAACTGACAGTAAATTGGAACTTAAGTAGAAGGCCAACTCAGTGAACTGGGATATATCAGTTTGTGCATTTGGTCTTTTCAATTTACTTTCATCTATAAAGCTGTTATTATTAACTCTGTTACTGCTAAAATAATTCTTTTTCACCTCATTTGCTTGATTCTCTATGGATTTTTCAACTATTTTTTTTTTTGGTATTCATGATTTCCAATTTACAGTTTTGAAGGGAAATCATAAAGTATATTGTTTTTGGGAAAGGGAGATGAGAGGATTTGCCCCAAAACATTGAACTACAGGGCGTTTGTTAGTTTGCTAGAGCTGCAGTACCCAAGTACCATAATCTGGGTGGTTTAAACAAGAGAAATGTATTGTCTCACCATTCCGGAGGATACAAATCTGAGACCAAGGTATTCACAGGATCAGTTCCTTCTAGGGGCTGTGAGGGAAGGACCTGTTAACAGGCTTCTCTCATTTTCTTATAGATAGCTGTCTTCTTCCTGTGTCCTTTCATGTAATCTTATCTCTATGTGTGTTCTCCGTCCAAATTTCCTTTTGTAAGGACTTCAATCATTTTGGATTAAGCCCTATCTTAATAACCTTATTTTAACTTGTTTATCTTTGTAAAAATCCCATCTCCATATAAGATCACTTTCTGAGATGCTGAGGGTTAGGACTTTAACATAGGAATTGTGGTAGTGGACACAAGTCAACACATAATAGGAAGGAAAAGCTGAATTTCAACTAGCAGAGATGCACCTATTTGAACTTACTTTTTAAACTATAAACACTTTCTCCTGGTATCTGTGGTAATTTAAGGGAGATTAACAAAATATGTTTTGACATAGACTCAATAGTTTTTTATGTGTCTGAAGAAGCTAAGACATGTATAATTAATAAATAGAATTGAATTAAATATAATATACAATTTGACAGTATATGCAAAGAAGTTCATTCTTAAAAATATTTATGAATAAGATTGAGTATAATATTTGTACTATTTATACTATCATTAGCAATATATGTGTGCCCATTTTATTTTCCTCTTTGACTGTTATAATTAAAAAATAAAACACTTTTGTTGAGAAAACTGATCTATTTGCTCAACAAAAAATATAACACCCTTACTCATATAGTATGGAATTGCCTATACTGTGTCTTCAATCACCCATTCAACTTGGACTCTAAGTTTGAAGAACATTATTAATTATTTCCTTCACTTTTATGATAAGGAAATAGATGCCTGAAGCAGAGAAAACTTGCCAAATGCGATGCAATTAGCAGAAAATGTAGGGCAAGAACCCCAAAATTATAGAATAAAAATTCAACAAATTTTACAATTTTAAGTGACCTTCGAGATCATCAGCTCTATAATTTTCCAGAGGAAGGAACTAAGTCTCTGAGGAGTTAAATAATGTGGTTAAGTGGTAGAGTAAATATCAAAATGCAAGTTTAACCAGTACACTCATTTCTAAATCAATTCAAGCAAGATCGGTGCCTATACTGATCTTCAACTCCTCCTCCTCCAAATAACCCTAGATATAACTACTAAAAATATTTAAGTAAATATACACATAAATAGGGAAAATAGGCAGAATATCTGCACTCTTTAGACTACTAAGAGCAATTTGTACTATTATTGAAGTTGTCAGTCATTATAAAGAAAGGATGTATTAAAGTTTAAGGACAAGACCCTCTGTTTTCCCACCATCTAATTATCCAACTAAATTGGTAACCCTTAGTCCCTTTTGGAGCCTCTACTAAATTCATTGATATCTTATGTACTCAATTCTTGTCAGGGCAAGAAGTAAATTAAGTCTAATTATTAATTTGTTTTGTTGCGATTTTTCTACTTATTATGATGCCTTATATTTTTCCTCATTTAACTTTCATTTATCTTCTAATCTATCCAGTTATTAGTATATTATCTCTTTATCTAAAACCTTACTTCTCTATCAGTATATAATTTTATCTGCTTTCATTTTTAATTTTTTGCATGGCCCCACACCAAATATCTAAAAACATTTTTAAGTCTTCTCTCACAAGACATACTCAAACAAGCAGACAAAATAAAATAATGATGATGATAATTTCTAAAAATATAATACACCATACTATTCTTCAACTTATTTTCTTTTGATACTTTGCCTTTAAATCATATGAATAATTTGTAAATAATTTATACTGTATCTTTAGTATACCTAAAATCATGTTTTCTTTTCTTCCTCATTATGCTATTCAACCCATCCTTCAAAAATGGAAGCATTAGAAGAAAGGTGTTGTAAAATAATTGTTTACATTCATACTGAAGTCTCAGAGGAATTGAGAAATTATACAGTGGTTATACACTTAAAGTAATGAAATCAGAAGTCTGTAACAATGAATTTCTCCATATTCTATATTTGTTCCACTATAATATGCTAAAGCAAAGACATTAACTAAATGTCTTAGTTTGTTCAGGCTACTATGAAAGATATACTATAGACTGAGTGACTTATAAACCATGGAAATTTATATCTCACAGTTCTGGAGGCTGGGAAGTCCAAAATCAAGGTGCTGACATATTCCTTGTTTGATGAGGGCCTGCTTTCTGGTTCATAGGTGGCCAACTTTTTGTTGTTGTTTTCATTGGTACAGTGTGAAGGAATCTCTCTGGGGTCTTTTTTATATGAGCATTAATCCCATTCATGAGGGCTCTGCTCTTATGACCTAATCACCTCCCAAAGGCCCCACCTCCAAATACCATCACATTAGGGATTAAGTTTCAATGTATAAATTCAGGGTTCGGGGGGATGGGGTGGGACACAAATATTCAGTCTATAGCACTTAAGTTAATGGTCTTCTTCAGTCTTCAACGTCACTGAAAATTCTGCACTATCTCATATTGGTTGCTAGTTCCTTCATGTTTCCCTTTACTCTGTTTGATTCTGTAAAGCATAATCATGGATCTCTTCTTGCTGCTTTAACTTCCCCCCTTTTTTTTTTCCCTTTATATTTCCTTCTTCTATTTTTTCCCTTTTCCCTAAAATCAATCTAATCTTTAGGATAATCCTCGGCTATTTTATCTTCTCTAGAATAGTCATCAATTTTTGGATTATGACTGATGATAGAGTTATAAAAGTGACTTCATGACTTGAGACTAGAATTGTTTTAATGAACCAGCATAGAATAGAATGAAACTTATAGAGTGAACATGGGTTTGGTCGAAGAGACTTGTTTCTATTGCGTATGTCTGTGTGTATGGGTTTTGTATTGGATTAAAGATAAAAATGTTCTTATTACTATAATGTCATGGTCAGAAAAAGTTTCAGAAGCACCTCTCTGTCTAGATTGTCTTCTTTGGCAATTAAAAAAATAGCTTTATTTATGTACAGTTCACAAGCTATAAAATTTATCCTCCTAACGTATACAATTCAGTGATTTCAGTATATTCACAGAATTGTGCAACCATCACCACAATCTAGAATATGGAATATTTTCATCCTCCCCAAAAGAAACACTGCCTAATGGCAGTCACTCACCATGTTCCTTCAAACTCTCCCAACACCTGAGCAACCATTAATGTACTTTCAGTTTCTATAGATGTGCCTATCTGTATATTTTATATAAATAAGAATAATATGTTGTATTTTGTAATTGGCTTCTTTTACTTTGCACAATGTTTTCAAGGTTCACATAAGTTATAGCATGTATCAGTACTTCAATTTCTTTTATTTTAATTTTTTTGGGGGGTAAAAGTCACAAAGTATAAAATTAACTATTTAAGATTGTATGCTTATATAGAATTTAATACATTCACAGTAATGTGAAGCAACCACATATATCAAGTTGTAAAACATTTCTGTCACCCACTTTATTTATTTTTCTACTGAAAAGATATTCCATTGTATAGCACATTTTGTTTTTTTACTCATCAGCCGATGTACATTTGGGTTGTTTCCATTTTTAGCTGTTATGAATATGAACATTTGTATACAAATTTTGTTGGCAATCTTTTTTAACTCATGGACTTCATATATTATTTTATTTCGGATGATCATGATTCATATTCCTCCAAGACTGATTTACATACGTGCTTAAGATTTAAAGACTAAATCATTATTGAGCATTTTTGTATATAAAGGCTTACCTAAAAGTGAACTTGGCTTTGTCTCTCTCCGCAGAAACTTAAATATCCCTGAGGTTTCTTTTTTCTGCTGCTAATATAGCCATGCCTATCAATTTTGATACCATCCTATCCTCTTTCCTGCATCCTAAGAGTTAAGAAAATTTGGACTGATTTCTACAAGTATTTTAGAGTTGCACTCTTTTATGTTCTTTACTAACATTGTCATTTCCTCTTATCTGGATGATTACAATTATCATCTTGTTATTTGTTCTGTCATTACCCTCTCTCCACTCCTAAATTCTCTCAAATCTATCTTGTTCATCTGTTCATCTCAGGCAGATTATTCTTCCTAATATGTGGTTATAACAAAATCAAGACTCCACTCAAGATATCAATGCCTCACCTCTGAAACACTTCCTTATAATCTATGTTCCCACGGTCCCTTGCCCTCAGGTAGGAACACCTGAGGCACTCTCTGGGGCCTGCATTTCTTGTAGTAAGCCCCTACAGACATCTCTGCCACCAGGGCCAATGTTGTGGGTAAACTGGCCCTTGTGGTTCTTTTTATGAACTCAGGACGCAATTCCTAAACAACCATTGGGGAACTTTGAGGAAAAATATTTTTACTCAAAGGTCTTAGAGGGTACACTGCATACCCAAAGGCCACACAGAGAGGCTGTGGGTAGAGAGAGTATGGAACAAGGCTCTGCCTTTATTAGGATCTGAGGATAGGGTGTCTAGAGTTTTGTGGGTTCACTCTTTATTGGTTAATTTAAAGCATCAGAGTGGGAATTAGGGCTCAGGAAGAGAAAAGCAGAGTCATTCAAGTGGTCAGTTATATAAGTTACCCAGGGCTTTCTGAAAGAGGGACCTTAGTGGGAGGTGTGGTCTATTTTCTTATTTGGTTGTTTTGTTAGTAGCCATATCATACAGCTGGCAATATGTTTATTCAAGATGGATGTTTTTTGAAATGGATGCCTTTGCAATCAAAAGTTTAATGTCAGGTACTTATACTGCAATCAAAAAACTTAATGTCAGAAACTTACACTATAGTCTATTCTATTTTTCGTCAAAACACAACTAATGAAAACACCATGAATATATGCTTCATTTTCTTTCCCTCTCAATCAGAAATTAAACTTCATGAGGGTAGATTATTTTTCTTTTTATTTTTTTATTAGTTTACTGCTAGCACCAGCTCTTTGCACTGTGTGTACAAACTCAATAATTATTTGTTAAATGAAGTAAAAACCAAACTCAATGCTCTCTTTAACATAACGGAACATATATTTTCACTGATCACATATACTAATTCTTATACCATTAGCAATAGCAGAACTACACAACTTGCCATTTTCCAACTAAACCTATGTTTTTTTTTTGTTGTTGTTTGTTTGTTTACCTCTGTGTTTATTCCAATTTAAGCTAAATGGAGAAATGAGTGAGCATGGAAATGACTGAGGCTGGAGTGCTGTAGCTCAGGATTGGACTATATGGGAGAAGTTTGATTAATCTGGTCCTGAAATCAAAGTTGTCTCAAAAGACATTTTTAAGCAATGAAAACACAGAGAACACAAGATATACATGGAAAAAAGAAAGCATAAAATCTAAAGGAGATTTATAGTGAGACTGAGACTGCAAACATAAGATGCTGTATTTATAGACATTAAGGCAATTAGAGGGCTCAGATCACAGGTATGTGGAGGTTTGGGGCAGCATGGAGGTAGATAGTTATTTTATTGGAATTCTGTGTGTACATAGGGCCCCAGACGGCTCTCTATGCCTTCATTCATACCATCCCCTCCATTAGTAATGATTTTGTACATATTTCTTATATTCACTACAACTCTAGCAGTATCAAAACATAGTAGATATATAACTTTGAGCATCTATTATATGCTTAACAAGTGATTTAATTTCTATGAAGGAGGTTCAAGTTATTTATCCTCATTTAATATAGAAGAAAAATACTACTTAACAAGTTTAAGAAAGTTGCTCATGAATATATAGCTTTTGGATGGGAACCATAACATTTATATTCAATGCATTCATATTCATCTACCAGAGAATAAAGCTTATTTCTTGGCATGTAATAAAATTCAACAGCTGTTATTTGAATGAATGGTTGAGTAGATAGATAAATAAATTGTATTAACTTACAGATAATAAGAGGTTCACATCAAATAATTTTTCCCAAACGGACTGTTTGAGTATTTTTGAAGATTTTAGTAATATTTGTAAGAGAGTTTTTGAAAATTCTGTTGGCTTGTTTTAAATCCTTTTTCTTGGCAAAACTTGCTTTAATGGATTTAGTGTTATGGTAAACAAACCGATAAGCCATACAAAACACTATCATCAAGCAATTCATCACTTTTAAAAGTATAAATATTATTCCAATGGGTTTACAGTTCCTCTACAGAAACTGAACAGGGGACCACAAATACAGAAGAAACTTTAATTCTTAGTAAATTCTATCTTTGCAGTTATTCTTGCTTGTGTCATTTTTTGCTTCAGTGGAAACCACAATTCATTCAGCTTCTCAGAGTCTTGTATTTTGTTCTGTGAACCAATTTATAGCTCAGTCTGTTCTTAAAAGTGAAAATTCTTAATTTACCCAGATGTTGTAATGCGAGAAAAGAAACACAGTTTTAAATGCATTATATATATATATATATATATATACATATATATATATACACACACACATATATATATGTATATATATATTTTAAAGAGTAATTTATGAGACTATGAATTATGTAAGAGACTTTAAATGATCCTATTTTTTTAAACATACATGTTGAAAAATACATTTCCCAATTTTTAGAAAATTTAAACCATGTGACTGACAGGTGGTATTTATAGCAATATTGTATCTGAAAATACTACAAATATATCAGAACTTACGATAGATAAAAAGCTATCATATGTCACAATTCAGTTCGCCCCATAAATAACAGTGTATCGATTTGTGTCATGTTAAATTAGTACTGCAGAAATTTATAATTATTATAGATGTGAAAGTTCCATGTCTTTTGAAGGCCCATTCTGTGATCTGATATAAAGAAGTGTTCGTGGTGCTTTGAATCCCCAAGCATTTTTATGTAAATTATCATCTTTTGCCAAGAGTTCAGATTTCTATGTGCCAATTTCAGGCCATTTCTGAAATAAGATTTACGAGTCATCTGAGAAAAATCCTTTATATTCATAATATATTATATTTTTCTAAATTGATATTTATGTCATATTAAATTATATTTCTGTAAAATAGAAACTGAGTAATTCATATTTTCTCATAAATTTATGGACTGAAATCTCTTCTTTGTAGAGACTTTGAGCAAAGAAACTATTCAATTAAAATCGATAAATATAAAAAAATAAAAATACTTCTAACTTGCATTCAACATATATATATATATATATATAGAGAGAGAGAGAGAGAGAGAGAGAGAGAGAGAGAGCGCGCGCGCGCGCGAGCCTAATAAATTATATACACTGTTTTATGGGCTTGGACCAGAGAGAGCATATTAACTGTGAAAAACTAGATATTACTCATATTTTATTATAGAATGATAATTGACTTTTTAAATACCACTGATCTCTCTTGAAAGTTTATGTAAAGGTAAAAATACAAAATGTTGGCCAAATAAGTGTATAAACAAGAAAAATGAAGAACACGGAAAAATGTATATGATTATTTTCTAAACTGTTTAAAAAGAAATACTTTCAGTCTCAAACCAACTGGCCTCTTTATTCAACTTAACTCTGTTTTATGACAGGACATTTACTCATAACTAGTTATCTTGAAAGCATACTTCATATCAAACCAAGAGAAAGTGTGTGGATCTATCAAATCTAAACCATTAAAGTGTTAGAACAATAGCTTAAAAATACACATTTTTATAAAGCAACTGTGTGTATGTGTGTGTATGATTTATGACACCTTGTGTATATTGAAAGAGAAAGCATAAATAAAAGAGATTATTGCAGTAAGGTATATGTGTATAGTAATCATTTATAAGTATGAATGTACCAACTTTAGAAATTTAATAAGGTTGAAGTTTTAGTGTTTAAATAAAATTTACAAAATGCCTCTGTACTCAATGTATAAATTCTGTGAACAGATAATTTAAAAAATAATGAAAACAAACAAACAAAAAAGCTTCCTCAAATATTAGGAAGAGAATCCTGTTTAGAGAATAGGGAAATACAGCAAAAGTAGTTAAGATAAAACAGGAGCCTTGGATATACTAGAGGACATCCAGTGATAAATATTAAAATAGATGATCATGAGGATATAATTAAAGTTCAATTTAATGAATCCAATATGGATGACTGGAAGATGTGTCAACTTAGGAAATAATTTTGGATTTATGTATTTCTAATGATATGCTTGTTTCTTGGAGCTAGGCAAATTTCTAGGCATTAGTAGGATTCTATCATTAAAAACAACTTTCATTTTACTTTAGAATTCTGAAATGATAATTTGGAGACCTATTAAAATCTGCAAGATATCTTTGTTCATGTAAAATTTTTAGAAATAGATTGATAAATTCATGTTAGAATACCTAAGTATGTTATTAATTATTAATATTAGAAGATTTTCTTATTACTTATTAAAGATTACATATATCTTTTTATACCTGCTTTCTCAAGAAACTTTATCCTATGCCAATTAAATCAAAGATGTGAAAATCTTTTTACTAATGTCAGCATTTTCTTTTTATTGCATTTGTTTAAATATTCTTGCAAAGCGAGGTGGTTTTGTTTGAAATGGGAAAAATAATGTAGTTTGTCCCTTCATTTATCCTATTTTGTTATGAATCTCTGAAAGCCATTTGTGAATGTAATCATGCTTTTCTTCTCTCCCCTTCAACAACTTATTGATTCAAGTAAATGTCTGTCTGTAATATACTTTCATCTTCCTCTACTAAGAGTTTAAGCAAGATGTAATAAGATAATTCATTTTGAGTAACATAGAACATTATGAGGTTCTTAACTTGTGTTTTAGTAATTTTAAAAATACTCTTGTTATCCAGAGACAGACATGTTGTTCAAACTGGATATTGGTTAAATTGTGCTATTTTCTTTCTCAGTATCATATTTTGTTTTGTTGTTTTTCCATCATAGTTCTCATTTTGGGGTTTATTTAATTTTTTGTATGTTTAATTGTTTTTAATGTTTACACCCTGTCCCTATTTATATTGTAAATTCTATGAGGTCATAAATCTATGTTTTATTTATCATTGAATACACACAACATGGAATTAATTGTCTGGCATTTCCCTAGTGTTCAATTTATATTTGTTGAATAAATAAATTAGTTCATTACTGATGTAAAGGATTGATATTGATCATTCAGGCATATCAGAGTATGTATTTCTCAACCAGAACTTTGAAAATTAGTTTTTTTATTTCACAATTTATTTTTTTAATAATTTGAGAAAACATTGAGGTGAATGTTTCGAACTTTGATTTTAATATATTTCAAGAAACTAGCTGTGTGGCCCTGAAAATGTACTATATAACACTTTTTATCAAGTATTTTTTGGTGGAAAAAAGTCTTTTACTAACCTCAGTAGTATATTTTGTGGTCGAGTTGAACAGATATAATTGAATGCTGTACATGCTCTATGTCATTTTATGAGTGTTTTCCTACGTATATAAATAATCCTTGGTATAGTCTTTATCACCTGTTTCCTGTGATTTTTTTAAATGTGGTTTTCAGAGTTGATTTTTATGGCTTTAGAAACTTAAGTGTGTGAACTACCTATTTGCTTTTTAGAATATTTTTGTGGTTTTCATTGCTGTTAGAAGATAAAAATATATTTATTTAGAATCCTTAGGGCTTCACCTTAAAGCTGGGGAGAGGTGAGAGTTCATTTCTGAACTAATCCAACAGATTTTACTTTCACCCAAAAGATCTTCACTAGTGTCCAGAAGTATCTAATGTGTGCTGTTTTGTTTTATTTTATTTTATTTATTTTATTTTATTTTTGTGGTTATAGTTTTTTATTTGTTTTCTTTCCTAGAATATATAGTTTTGTTTTGTCTAGGTTTTTGTCGCTTTTTTTTTCCCCTGCTTTGAAAAGAAAATTGTCATCAGTGTTTATTAAAAGAGTACAAACTGGCTATTCTTCCCATTCCACATTTTGAGTACTTAGCAAAAATATCTGGACTTACACAGGCTGAGAGATTTGGTTGGTTAATACATTCCTCATTTACCAATATCACTAAATAGAGATTCACTGTTGTCAGTTAAAGCCAGGATTTACATTTAGCTGTTAATCAACTTGTTACTAAAAATTTATTTGTTTGAAAATATCACTAATAAAAATTTTCACTTGGAATAAAATAGAGAATAAGCATTTTCTTTTGCAAGCAACATATTCAATGTACAGACTTATTCCTAACAAATACTTTCTACTGTAATGAATATTAACTTTAGCTGCCCAAAAAAGGTAATAGGAAACTTTGGTCAAAAGACATGACAATGTGGAGATACAGATTTGGTCAGCCTGTTATGGTTAGCCTTATTATCCTAATCTAGACACTAACATTTCAACATTGATTAGACTGGTACATTTATTAGACTGGGTAACAGCTTGTGGATGTTTTATAAACATTGTTGTATATGTTTTTTAAAGTGGAGGGTATAACCAAAGAGGTTATTACTAGATCTCTTCCTTCTGTAGATGAAAGAAATGTTTTAACATCACTTCCTTTAATGATAAAATATAGGCCACTGAAAGCTCTTTATCCTTTCCAGCGAAGTGTGTGTGTGGGGTGGCGGGGGAGGGAAAGAATGTGGAACCGTGCTGCTTGTGTATTTCTGAATGACGTATGCAGTGCAGTAGAATGTTTATTCACTGTTTAGCAACTCCTTTCCTATCAAATTAAATTTTGTTTAGTGTTAAGCTATGACATCACTGTTTATTCAAAACTCTGTTTATCCTTCATTGAATTTCCTGTATGTTTCTTCTGTTAAAATTTACATGACTATAGATTTTTCTTGGTTTCACTTTGAAAGTAACAAACTTTAGGTTTGTTGATTTGCAATAAAGAAAATTATATAGTTACATACTGCAATAAAAGTATAATGACTACATTTGAGAATTAATGCTACATTTTTTTAAAAAAAGTAATTTCCATCTTAATGCATTAGACTTTCAAAAAAAGATAATCTCCATATTAATTTTTCTGGTATAATATTAAAGAGTTAAAAAAGAATTCTTCAGATTCTTAAAATAGCAGTAGTATGCTATTATGTCTTGTGCTATTAAAAAAAAAAAAAGCCCTTGCAAGACATAATAAATGGAATATTTAACTTAACATTTCATATTTAGGAATTAGACTTCATTTCATGAAAGTGATGTAATCCATGAAAGTTATATCATTGATTAGTAGTGCCGTATTCTCATCCTCTTTTATGTATTTCCTGAGAGAAGTCCCCTCCCTTAGTTTTCTCTATCTGTGTGACACACAAGAAGAATCTTAACATCTTATCTCTCACTTGTATGACTTTCTAGTTCATGCCTCCCATTCTTACCATTTTTGGCTAACCCACAGTTTCCTGGTATACTAAATGGGAGTAAACATATTGCCAAGCTCTTACTGTTTGGAGTTTGAAATAAAAGATACTTTTCAAGCACCAGTACAAAGAAAACTCTCAATAAATGTTAACAATTATTATTGTTATATCACCCAAAATAGCTTTTCACAATATCTTTCTCATTAATTCCCAGACTGTTTAAATGATCTATTGGTTAGTGCTTTTAAATATTAATTTTATTAATGTTATTATGTTATAGCATCTTCTTCCACTTACCTATGTAATTAGGACTATATTCTGAATCTGATTTTATGGCTCTTTTTAGTCTGGCTACTGTTTAGTTCTATCTCCCATCTGCTTCTTATTCTCTTGTGATTAAATTTTTTTCTAGCTTTATTGAAATATAATTGACATTTTGTGTAAGTTTAGGTATACAATGTGTTGATTTAATATACATACTGCACAAGGGTTAGTAAATACCTCCATCACCTCACATAATTGCTATTTATTTATTTATTTATCTATTTATTTATTTATTTTTGTGGCAAGAACATTTAAGATCTACTCTCTTAGCAACTTTCAAGTGTATAATACAGTATTGTTAACTATGATCACCAAGCTATACATTAGATCCCCAGAATTTATTCATCTTTTAACTAGATGTTTGTACCTTTTGATCAGCATCCTCCCATTTCCCTCAATTCCCTTTCCTTGGCAGCCATTATTCTACTCTCTTTCTATGAATTTGTCTTTTTAAATTTCATATATAAAAGATATCATACAGTATTTGTCTTTTTCTGTCTGTCATTTCACTTAGCATAATGTCCCCAAGGTCCATCCATGTTATCACAAATGGCAGGACTTTCTTTTTTCACATGACTGAATAATATTCCATCATGTATATGTACTACATCTTCTCTATCCATTTATTTATTGATGGATACTTAGTTATTTCTATTTCTTGGGTATTGAGAATAATGCTGCAATAAACATGGGAATGCAGGTATCTCTTCAAGATCCTTACTCAGGACTCTCTGAGTATATCTTTCTTTGCTCAGAATTTCTGCCTGAAATGTTTTGCTATCTCCTCTCCTATATTCACAAATTGTTTCATCTCTAAAGGCCAGGTTAAGTTTGCTTCCTTTAAGAAATCTTTTTTGAGCCCCCAAACATATGTATCATTTCATTACTCTTTAATCTGTCCCATGCAGTTCATTGTGCTTTATAATGTTTTAAAATCCTGCGTAGGTGTATGCATTCTCTCTCCAGCTACAAACTTCTAGAGCCCTATGGAGACACTTAGGAAGATTCTTGGTACTTTTGCCCTGGGTTATCTGCCCACCTGCCTTCCTGCCCTCCTGTTCTCTGAACTTTCAACCATCTGATTTTGTCATTACCCCATAACCTTTTGGTTTCAATAATCATGGATGCCATCTTTTGGCTTTTGGGACTTTGCCACACTCACATTGTTTGTCTGAGTTCTCCAGATTGTTTTCCAATTATATTCAGGAAGGATAAAATTTTGAAAATCATGTCAAATTTCATATATCACAATTATCCATATATATGAAGAGATTTATTATAAGGAGTTGATTTATACAATTATGAAGGCTGAGAAGCCCCAAAATTTGCTGTCTGTAAGTTGGAGGCACAAAGAAACTAATGATGTAGTTTCAGTCCAAACTTGATCTGAGAACTATAGGAGCCAATGGTATGAGTCCCAGTCTGAATTCAAAGGCCTGAGGACCAAGAGAGCAGCTATGTCAAAGGGCAGGAGAAGATGGATGCCCCAGTTCACGCAGACAACAAATTTACATATTTGACTTTTTGTTCTATTTAGGCCCTCAACAGATTGGATAATGCCCACCCAAATGTTGGGGTGATCTTTAATTGTTCCTAAATCAAATGCTTATCTTTACCAGAAATACCCTCACATATATACCCAGAAATAATGTTTTACCAGCTACCCAGGCAACTCTAAGCCTAGTCAAGTTGACATACAACATTAACCATCAAACACATGTTTGTTTGTTTGTTT